>WBMY01018039.1:111211-218080 GCA_013397315.1 Donacobius atricapilla | reverse complement strand
GGAGCGGAGCGGAGCGGGGCGGGGATGGCAGCGGGGCTCCGGCGGGGACGGGCCCGCCGCGCTCTGCCGCGGCCCGGCACGGAGCGCCGCTGGCTGGGGAGGGAACAGAAAGCGCGCACCCGCCCGGGACTGAAAAGCAGCGAGTTGTATTTCCACAGTAAAAACCCAAACCGGCAACAACAACAACCACCAAACAAAACCAACCAAACAAAATTAATAGTAGTTTAGACTCGGCTGCTTGGATTTCAAGTGCTGTGCACGCTGCCTTCGGACCCCCGCGATGGGCAGTAGGCTGGAGACTGGGAAGGATCCTAATGTTAATTGTTGAATTTTGGCATCTTTCCGGATGGAACGAGATTGTGGCATAGACTTGTAAAATCGAAAGCATGCAAGTAGTCTGAAAGTTTTGCTAAGGGAGCTAATTTTATCACCGTGATAATAGCTATTGGCTGTCCTTAAGTCTTAAAGGACTCTCTTCCTTGGCGCTCCTGAAGTATTTGGGCTGCTCCTTCTGGAACTCTAAGTAAAGGGCAGTTGACACAATAATTTGAAATAGGTTATTTTTGTGTGTCTCCCTGTTTTCTTGAATTTGGTTAGGTTGATACTGTATTAGTGAAATTCCAACGTGCAGAATACTTGTCAGGAGCTGTAGACACATGGCTTTTTGCTGCGCTTCCTGCTGTAAATGTAAGATCATATATTAACATTTCAATCAACAATGGAGGTATGGGAAAGGGATATTTTAAGCTTTTCTGCAATTTCAGATGAAATTAAGTCCTATAATGAATTTTGATACCTCTTTGTGACCGATGGGATGGTATGTATCTATTGAGTCAACTGAAGTAAGCAGTGCACTGAACTTCTGATGTCTTGTGTGTTGCTCCTAGGTTGACAATATCAGGCTAACTGTGATTGCAATAAATCACTCAATGGTGAATCGTCTTAGGCAATTCACCCATCACTTGGCATTAAGCTGATCAAGCTGTATTCCCTTGAGGTTATAATTAATTGTAATTGATTAGAGTATTTGGAAGTAAACTATTTACATTTGAGTTCTGAATTTGGTATATCTAGAGATAAAAATACCCATCTGTGAGAACAATTCCCGCCTTGTGCTGTAAAGTGAAGTCAGCGATTTCATGTCTGTCAATCAAAGACACAAAACTATTGTAGGGATTAGGTTCTTATTAAAAGAAGATACAAACTTTGGTATCAGTTGTACAATTTGAAGTCTTCTGTAGCAACTGTGAAGAGGTTCTGTTCTAGAAGTGTTTGGATGTGCTGGATAAATTATTCCATTGAAATCAAGATTTCTTGAAATGTAACCTGAAGCTGTTAATTATATTTTGAAGCTATTCTCATAATTAACTGGGTTTTGTGTGTTAAGTTGACTGCAGATTTACAGTTCCTCGTCAGTGCCACCTGAAAACACAAGTATGCAGTGGAAGTTGAGCTCCTTGCAGTTTTGTTGCCTTAGATAAACTTTCAGTTGTACATGGGTGGCCTTTCAATCAATTCAACTCTGGTGGCATTGTCCCCAGCTCCACACTGTTGCCTGTCACTAGCAACCACACAAAAGGTGATGGAGATGGGTGTTAGCCTGCACCATACCACGTGTGGGTGCTGATCGAGAGGCTGCTCTTTGGAGATTCTTGAGCTGGACTGATGCCTGTGCATGACTGGGGCAGAGTGGTGTGAAGCACTCTACACCTGGGCAGCACCTCTTCTGCTTTTGGAGAGCTGGCAGAGCTGACCCAGTGCTCGCATTGTCCTCAAATGAACGTGTTCCTACTGTTTACATTTAAAGAGTAGTTGTATTAGCAGAAGACTGTGTGGTAGGGAAGCTTGTAGCAGTACTTTTTGCAATAGGCTGAATGCAGCAACCACTTTTCTTCAGGAAAAAAAAAGAAATCATGCTGGTTCCTTCCTTCCACAAAGTAGCTTTTATTTATTGACTAGTTTGTTTTTGTTTTTAATGGTAGCTGCGCAGCCGCAGCCTTCTTAATTGTACCGTGGCCTTCAATCACTGAATTGGTGAGGTTCATGGGCACCTTGGAGGCCATCTAGTCCAACCCCCTGCTCAGAGCAGTGACAGCTGCAACAGGCTGCATAATGCTGTGTCCTGCTGAGTTTTGAATATGTCCAAGGATGGAGACTGCTCAACCCCTATAGGCAGTCTGTGTCAGCACTTAGTCACCTTCACAGTAAATGTTTCTTCATATGTGCATCGTGGTTGTTCTAGGCTTGAGACTGCCCCTGCCTGTATGCACATGCAAGTGTGGCAGAAACAGCTCATGCTGTGTTGGTGGTGGTGATTCTGCAGGCTGTCAGGGCTGGCGGAGTGAAAAATTGTTTTTATCTCTGATATATCTGTGATTAAATACATACAAGGAGATTTAGAAGGACTGCTCTGACAGAGGCATTTGACATAGCGAAGCCAGCCCCGAGCCAGCTGCTGTCATGATCACGTGCCTCAGTACAGAAAGAGGGAACTGCTCCGTTGCAGCTCCCACTGGTTTTAATGTGACACTATAAGGTGCATCCAGATGTGACACTGGAAGTTTAGTGTTCTTTATTCTGATCAATTATAATGAAAATAATAAATTATAGCTGATCTGGGCTTTTCTGCTGTTCTGCATTCTTCTCAGGAGATTAATTTTCAGGTTACAATGAGAGCAGAGTGGAAGACAGTGCAGTAGATTAAGATGTTTCCAGGCCAGGATAAAAGACTGCTCCCATGAAACAGTTACAGGAGATGCTTGTTTTGATGCATCTCTGCAGGGGCACTCATTTCTGACACTTTTCAGGCTGCCATTTCCTTTGGAGAAAGTCCGTTTCCCAACATTACTACTGCTCGGTTGAGAGTTGAGAGTGCCATGGAAATGCCTGTTTCATGCTTCACCCTATCCATGCTGCTGCGGTGCTGGTCCTTGTGCTGCATGCAATGGAGCAAGATCATCAGCTGCTCTTGATCCCTAGGTTGAGTCACACGTGGACTGACTGCCACGCAAACACTGGTGGAATGGAGGAGCTCTCCTGGCCACCACTGCTTAGCAGTGGGCTTAGCATTCTCTCCCAAGTTCTCAACCAATCTCCCTTTTCTGCTTTTAGTCTTGGTGAAACGGGGGCTGGGACAAGGCTGAGAGCAAGCTCTATGGAGCTAACAGGGAAAGACGTGCCAAAACAGTGATAAAAAGCATGCATAAATTTTCCAGAAGAGCAGTGCTGATTCCACTAGTGCTACTTGAGCAGAGAATATGGTGGCCGCTGGGGATGCACTGGTGGTAGGCCAGGAGGTTCCCGTGCCTTGATAAGCCCTGTATGAAGAGTGGTCCTGTATGTGGCCAGGCAGAGACAGCTCTGCTGCACTGTCCTCATGCCTTCCTTGCATCACCTCTCCTGTTTTTACATTATATTTGGAAGCACATTCTAACAAATGCAGTTAGAAGCCAAAAGCTAAAGGAATATAATTGCTTCCAACTAATCTGACCAATTTTTCTATTCTCTTTTCATTAAAAATTTGATTTACTGAGGTGGAAATGTACAGGGCACATAAACCAAGAGGAGATAAAAGGAATGACCTGGGCTTTTGGTATGTGGTTGAAGAGAAGTCGTATGACTGAGTCTGAATCACTGGTAGCACTTCACTTGGGTGTGCTTTTACTAATGAGGTAAGGCAGGGTTGGGCAGCTGCCTTCTGCAGCAGGTTGTGTCTAGGACTGCCATGTCTTTGATGCTGAGACACCTATTCCCTGAGGCCATCTGACACCCTTGTCTTGAATGTCCTCAAGGACTTGACAAGACCAACAGCACGTTAATAAACCCTGGGAAGTGTTAATTCAGGAGGGAGATATGGTCACTCCGGTTCTAAAAATATGGCCAGAAGGGGAGACCCAAATGATTTTTAATGAGGTTTGCTTGCCCCTGCCAGGATATGGTGGGGTGTAGGAGTCTGAAGAAGACAAGTGCAGTGCTCCCCTTTCCTCCTGTTGGAGCAAGATGTCTTGTCAGGAAGAGGTATAAGATCTGGGGTGGCTGAGAGTGCACCAGAGAGGGTCATGACAGCTTGGGCAGGAGGGTGGCCTTCCAGCTTGCAGCAAGCAGTGCTTGGGGGAAGTGGAGGAGTGGTGGGCAAGGGTTTGCCTGTCCCAGCAGTGGGGGGTTACTACTTAATATGTATACACAGAGAAATGCATGGGCACTTCTGGGACAAGGGGACAGACCTGGTGATTCCTTGCTCCCAAAGGAATGTCTTTATACCTGTTGTCCTTTGTGCTAACTTCCCCTCTCCCTCTGGCCACTTCTTCTACAGCTTCATGGCATGGGGTGCTGGAGGTGGGAGAGAAGGGCAGGATATTTTGGAAACATGCAGCTGCCTGCTGCCAGCTGTGTTGGTGGACGCAGTTTCTGAGCCTCCCTGAGCAGTCAGTCCTGGCTCATCTCCACGAACTTCACTCCTGGAGCCAGCTGTTGAGTGTCATCATACGCAACTGCGTTCATGGACTGTCATCCCAAGCTGCACAGTTTTTGCTTCTGAGTGTTTGTATCAAATGCCTGCAGGACTACTGCAATGTTTCATTGCAACTTGTCTGCTTGATGTTTATAATCCTGGATATCGCTAGCTTGTATAATGCCTGAGGTTATGCTGGATGTATATTCTGTCAGTTGCCCTGGTTATGTAGAGAAAGGTAGCACAGCTGTTTGCAGGCAGCTAAGACTATTGTTCTAAAATGTCAGAAACCTTATTTAGGGATAGGCTTAGGAATATTGTTCTTTTTATAGAACTAGACTAAACAAAGGAAGATTCAACAACCTCTATACAAGAATAAATTGACTTACTTCGTCAGTGTTTGAAAGTTGCGTAGTACACCCTTCCCAGAATTTCTGCCGACTTTCCCATCATAAACACATAAACATCTTAACACCTTTCAAGATTTTTCTTCTTCAAAGAGAAGAATTTGGGCATGGGCTATGACCTGCATGGAAGAGCAACCTGTGGCTTCAGTGAGTAGCTGAAGGTGTCAAGTACTGCTGCAATTTAATGATGTTTGTGGGAAAATAAATTCTTGATTTCTTTGGGTTGTGACTGCCTGGAAATACTCTTGGTGATTTAATACACCCGAAAAGTATGTGGCACTAACCCTTCAAGAGTCTTTATATAGCAGTGTCTTGGACAATGTGTCAGTAAAATATGGGGCAAGTTAAAACATTATTAATATGTAATTACTACCAATATGCTGTTGTAATCTGAGGTGAGTTACAGTAAAGAAATAGGTGAACGTATTCTTCATAAAGAGTATAACTAATGCAAAAAAATAGTCCATTTTTACCCTTTGGCATGTACAGGTATAGGATGAAAAAACTGACCATTTAATCTTCCTTTATCTCTGACATATCCTCTTACAGAAGGAGGAGCTTGAATAAACTTTTCTAAATTGAAAAAGAGAAGTACAGTGTATATGTTCAAAAGCATTTCATTGTTTATACTTCTACCATACTCTGTTCAGCTCAGGGCTCACTTTTTACCACTTTGATATCTCAAAATATCTAAAATATGTATTTTTTAGGAAATCTCTTAACATTGTGTGCTTTCATTTTATTTCCAACATGGGAAAAAAAAAGTTATAAGCCTTAATGTTATATTAGCTCTCCTTAGCTTAGGTGTTTGTGTGGTGGTGTAGGAACTACCCCTTTTCACCTCTGATTTAACAAGTTATCAAGCATCTGAAAACCTGTACTTATGGGTTCCAATGAGAATTGTAGTCATGCTTTTATACCTGTGCTGGGGTGTTTCAGTGACATCAGTGCAGTTCTGGTGCAAGGTGCTGAGGCCTGGCTGCAGACAGCAGGTGCCGTGGGACACAGCAGCTTGGGAATCTGCTTGGATGGAGATGAGTCAGCCTCACAGCCAGCAAAAAAGTTCCCTTTTTTTGGCTTGGCTTGCCTTATAGCCCTGTAATAAAAAGGACATGTCCAAAAATGAAATGAGGGAACCAAAGAAGAGCTGAAAAAGGATAGGTTTCCTTCCTCTTGATTTTTTTTCTTTCTATTACCTTCATATCTAAAAGAATGCTGCTCTCACACGTTCTGAAATAAATGTTGTAAGATTTTCCCTGCATGTGCCAACTTAATTTATAAAATGTGTAGTTGTGTTTTTAGCAAAGTTATTCAGCTACTTTTATGGAATTTCTTGTAAGCTAAAGGGTTTCTTTGTGTGGATTCAAGAGAATCACTAATCATACTCTGTTCCCCTCCTTTCCTATGCTTTTTTGCTCTCTGTGTGCATCTGCTGCCTTCACCTTTGCTGCTGGCAGACAGCCTCTTTCTCGCAGGGTCTGAGGAAGGGTGTGCTGCTTCAACAGAACAATGTGAAGGACAAAATACAAAGTGCTGTCAAGTGTGTGGAGTAAACAAATTGCAAAGTAATAATTAAGTTTCTTTCATCTTTTTGTGGCTTTCATCTGCTTGTAGCAGTGACAGAGACACCACATTTTGACATGCAGGTTTTTAAGAGGGCTGAGAGGGAGGCAGCACAAGAAATTTTCAGAGTTATAAAATAAATCCAATAGTTTAATACACAGAGATTAGTAGGTAAAACTAGAATATTTTAATTAAAAATCAAGTGAGTTTGGTCATTTGCATTCAGAAGAGATGTAGTTTTTTATAGAAGACTGAAGCATGGTGCAAACTATCCATTATCTTGTCTGTAGATAATGTATACCTTATTAAAGAACATTTCAAATGCTACAACTGGGAAATAGAAAGTTTTTAGGTAGTCTGTCACCCCCATGGAGATCCCTGCTCAAATGTTAAAGTGGGAAGAGAAGAGATGTGCTGAATAGCTCCAGTTTGCAAACTGTGTGCTTTATCTCTGAATTGAGATAAGATGAAAGCCACAACTCAGGTTTAGATGTTGAGCTTTCTTGAAAGGTGCCAGAAGTCTGCTGGTGTTCTTTAACACTGTTAGAAAAAAATTATTTGGGGCAAGTAACATTCATCTCCTCTACCACCTTTAAACACCAGTGTCCAGCCTTCTCTCTGCCCATGTGTGTCTCAGCTGCTGTGGGATTTATAATCTCTCTGTCTACATGGGAGGTCTGAGGTTTCAACCTTTCTTCTGGTCAAGATGCCCTCTCAATATGTCTTCTGTACATGCGGATGTTATCTTAACACTGGGGAATAAATGTGGTAGAGCATTTCTAGAGCATATGGTTTAGTGGGAGAATGAGTTCTAATTCATCATAGTCAATGATCAATGCCATTTTTACATGGGTATTTTTCCTATAGATAATTCACATTGGAAATTAATAATGAAGCATGTAATCTTTCTTGCAGATAATCACTAACTTAGTGAAAAAGAAATTGTTTTATTAGCTGGTTCTCTTTTAGTAGATGATTTATGGGGTCCTTATTTTAGTATACAGAAATAAGAATGAGAAAGGTTCTTTCTTTTATTTTTCTCTTTGTCATGACAAATGTTTCAGTTGTAGCTAAGGGATAGAACAAATTAGCCCATTTTCACTGGATAGCTATGTGCTGACTAGATATTCTAAGTCTTTTGGTCTTATTAGTCCAGTTGTTTATCTAGTGGAAGCAAACTTGTTTTCTAGTCTACTGAAGACTTCTGTTAAAATATTTGTTAATATAAAAACATTGAAACAAATCCTAAGATTGTAATGAAACCCAAATAAGGCTGAAAAATTACACTGTTATGGGTGATGGGGCTGTAAAGAATTAGAACAAAAGTTTAAAGAGTAATTAGTGCATTGATAGTTTGTATTCATAGTGCACATATTAAGGGAAAAATCAGCTACATAAGGGTAGATTCAAGCATTCCAGGAATTTTCATATTGTACTTGAAGCTTGTCCCTTTTATGGCAATGGTAAGTCAGTTATCTGCTAGCAGAATAAAAAAAGGATGAGTTGTGGCTGCCATAAAGCCAAGATTCATGTGCAAGCACTAATTGTGGCCAAAACTGAGAAGACTTTTTCAGTTGTAAATACATGTGTTTTTAGCAGTTTGTTAGAATAGGCAAGGAAAATGAAAGCTACATAGATGCTTGTAATGTAACAGCTTTACTTGAGAAAATTATGATTAACTTTTTATTGAAACCTTTTTTTTAGCTGAAGTGTATTTGACTGGGGCTGTATCTTTGTTAAGAACAGCTGCATGTTTTGGAATCGACATGGACACTTTTAGAGGAGAGCAGGGGATAACAAGAGTTATTAATAAAAGTGAGAAGAAAGTAAAAAGCTTAACATTATCCTAGGAAGTCTGTGTTTCCACTTTTTTTTTTTTTTTTTAATGACACAGTGATTCTTAGGAATCAAGGCTGTGTGACAGTGAGTCTGAGGACTCAAGGCCGCATGATGCATCTCCAGGGGCCAGAGTAGAAAGCAGGGCAAGAAAAAGGGTCAGAAAAAAGGGAAAGAACTAAGTGCTAGAGCCCTGCACTTGGTTTTGCTTAGCTGGACAACAGCTGTGGGAGCTGGCTCTTGGTTCTGGCCACTGCCACCAGTTGTGGGGACCCTCCAGCTGGCAGTTCCAGCCTGGAAGGGGCTGTTCTGTGGTTGTTACTGGTAAATATCAGCTGGGAGAAGACTTAGACATGTATTCTGGTGCTGTTAATTCTTACGCAATGTAATCCTACTGTCTGTGACTTTCTATTGCTATTTTAAAACTCACTTCCCAGTATGGACCTTGGTGATCCAGCAAATGTTGTACCAGTGCCTAAAGTCATTGGGTTAAATAATGTCTTGGCTCACGCCCTTAAGAATACCAAAATAATAGTTCAAATCATGCAGAAAAGTAGATCCATCTTTCTGGGAATATGCCTTTGAAAATGTGCTTCTGATTCATACTGGTAGGACAAACAGTCGATGCTGATTTCTGATGCATTTTCCAGGAATTATGTGCTTGGTTGGGACAGAGCTTGTGATTTTAAATGGACTGGATTGTGTCATAAGCATGGAAAAGCTTTGAATGGTAGCCCCTGAGATATGCAGGCAGGCAACTACTAACCTTGTAGTATTTGTAGCTCAGTGCCCTCTGTCCTGCCAGGTGCAGGCTCATTTCCTCAAAGTTGCTAATAATTTCAGCTTCCATTTAAAATACACTAGATACACTGCTTTGGATGCTGCCAGGCCTGCAGAAAATGCAACCGTGCAAAACACAAGTAGGATATTATCAAGATTAACTGACCCTGTGTTAAGGCCAGAGACAGCATGTACGTGGTCCCTGTGTAGTGGGCACATTATGGTTTTGGTCCAGAGTTTGCAGATTAACAGTTCTATGCACAACTTCAGTTACTCACACAATATAAGACACATCTGTGCATTGACAGACACACACATCTGGACTTTATTTCAGCGGAAGACTTTTCGTATTTGTTCAATGTCAGTACATCAATTTTTATTTTAATAGTGTCCTGTTGGTTATAATTAAATAGAAGCGATTTAACTTGCAAAGTAGAACAGCATGCAGAATTTAATGCAATGCCAAAACAGTCTGTGTAGTTAGTGTCTTTTGTTGAGCTCAGGTTTATTTTAGCTGGGCTGTTATCCTGTACCACATGGTTCACAAGCAATTCTTTGTTTTTTGTAAATCCTCATTCAACATCATAGATTAAAGTCTGAACATTTCATGGCCAAAATGTGAAAAGTTCTGCATTTTCCTCCTTAAGCCCTCTCAGATGTGTGCCATGATTGGAAGGGTATTGGGCAATTTCATGGGATGGGTTTGCACATGTCACAGTGTGTGTCTGTACTGTCCGAGGGAAATTGTGAAATTGATTGATATGGGAGGCTGCACATGTGATTATGTCATGTTCAGTGTTGTTTTGGTTAATTCCCCTGCTTTTATGATAAATGTAGTTCAGCTGTCTAGAAAAATATTTCATAGTTTTGAATCCAGAGATCTATAAATCATATCAAATCAGTCTTGAAAACAGAATGAGATTTTTTGCAAAGTTGCACATATTATTGCATGAGATACTGCTGAAAATAATTGAATGTTGTGATGTGCTTAAAACATGAGCCTCTTATATGAGTTTTTGTACCTGAGGACAGCTGATGAATTTCTATTATGTTAGCTAAAATGTAAAGCTTTTGTCCAAGACCACTCATTAAAACAGAATTTTTAAATTTGCATGTAAAATAATCTGTTTCTTGTGAATATTGTTTGCTGTGTTTGAAAGTATGAAGTGCAGAGTTGCTGTGCTTAGATTTATAGTATTAGATGGAACCTGCATTTTTTAAATCTGAGTCACTCCATGCTAAAGGCAAAGTTATGATATACATTCATAATTAACCTATCTCATAGTCGTCACTGATGATGGTTAGTGATTTTTGTGTTTCCCTAAGTACCAATTGTTATTATCCTGATAGCCCAATATAAAGTGATATAATTGACGGAATCAGTCATTTAACTAAATGTCAGTGTTGATGCTTCAATATCTGACTGGTTGCAGGAATTATTTAGTGAACCATTAAGTGTAAAACTGGGTCTGGTTTTGGAGAAGTCATCAGCTTCTTTAGACTGGTTATTTACCTGCCTTTATTGGAGGAGGTGGAAAAGGGGTGGGACTGTAAAAGAGTCAAGGCACTTTGCATGTTATGAGGTAGCAGCTGGGTGAAGAAATAATTTCTAAGTGTATTGTCTGGCTAAGACCAACAGCTACACTTTGTGATTCCCCTGTGCCTTCCTGTGTGTGCTGTGCTCCCTGGGGGACAAACGGTGTTTCAGCTTGCTCCTTACTCCTGCTTTACTGGTGTATGGAAAAGATATGCCAGCTTTTCTTTCCTGGCTGGTGCTTCCTACACATTAAGTCTTGCAGATGAATCAACACGACTGGCCTTTTACCTGCTGTCAGCACCTGCAGTTGAAGCTGCTGAGGCTTGGACTGACCAGCAGCAAGGATGTGCTCCTGCAGGAGGAGAAGCAGAACCCACTGCCCATCATCCCACGGGAGGGGCAGAGGAGTGCATGTCAGCTGGTGAGCGGTACATCCCAAGTCAGACCCTTCATCTCCTCCTGCGAGCTCAAGGATATCCAGCAAGAGTCCATCATTGCCTGTCCTGCTGGACTGGAGGGGTTTGCTCTCCAATAGAGCCTGAAGCTGCTCCAGCCCTTCCTGAAGTTGCCTTTGAAGCTGAGCTCTCCAGCTGACTGCAGTAGGAAGCCACAGCAATGCCACTTGCATCCCCTTCAAAACCTACAAGCCATGAGAAAAGGGAGGGGAGAAGCTGTAAAAAAGCCAGAAAACGCCTGTAAGATCTATGTGTCTTTTCTTACTCTTAAGGCTTTTCAACAATTTATTTATGGCATGAGAAATTACTTTTGTCACTGAAGAATTATTTCATGCAGAGAAGTAGGTTAGTGGTCTTCATCAGCAGAGTAAAAATGGGTTTAATCAGCTTGGTTGTCTGAGGATGATTTTATCTTGACAGGCCTACAGATGGAAAATAGAGGCTGGTCAGATGTTCTGTGCCTCTTTTCCTCCCTTATAACCAGCCTTGCCCTGTTCACCAAACTGAAAGTCCAATATATCATGTGTGTAATCACTTCATCTTTTTCGTGCTTGTTTCACTGTTGGGGCTTAGTGATGATGAGCCTATCATCACTTCCTAGAAACTCAGTCAATTAAAATATAGCACATGAAACTATATGCTATTATCTAATGTTGGGAAGCCATTAAAAGCATCTGGATGTGTTGACAGGTGAGAAACTACTTAGGTGTTGTGATCAAGGTAAATTACCAAGGGAAAAGTGTCTCCTCGGAGTCTTGGCTGAGTCATCAAAGAGATTTTTTTTTCTTTTAAATAATAAAAACATTAATAGAGACATTCTCTAGAATGTTATCAGTAGAGTACAAGACAACCTTTTCTGTACAGTTTGGCTTAATTTTTCCCACCATTAAATGAACACTTCAAGCTACCTTCAAAGGTGGTGGATGTATTTCTTGCTACCCTAAGTTTTTCTCCTTGTTGTAACTCTTAACATTGTCAAGGAGACAGTGGTCTTACTTAGTGGTCTTTTAGTCTAGAAGTGATTGCAGGAAAGAGAAACTAAAAAAGAAAGGTTGACTGAACCCCCAAATTTTTGTAGCTGTGCTCAGCAGGTTTATTATTTCTATTTTTAAAGACAGTTGGTACAGATGACATCATTTAAAATCCATGTGAAATGCAGGAATACATATGGGCTTGTTTTTGGAGGGAAAAAAAAAGCCATACAAAAGGAGTAAAAAAATACATATGTATTTTTGTCTTAGAATAGGCAGTAAAGTAATTGCTAGGGTAATGAAAATGTATTACCACTGCACTTATAATTATCAGATTTTTTTCTGAAATTATAAATAGCTTGAATAAACAACTTCATTTTGGAACCTGCAGTATTGGCCAAACATAATTCCTGTGCATTGCAATCTGTACTATTCTCAGTCCTGTGCAAAGTGTGCTGTTGTGTATTGGTGTACTTGTTTCTTGAATAAGAGTTTTTTACCAGAAGGATGGCCTTTATTTTTATTATAGAGTGACATACCTATGCACATACTTGTTTCTGAAATCTTCATTTCTGTTTAGAAGTTACTGATATTAATACTGACACTTTATATTTTTCATCTTTTTTTTTTTTTCTCTCTTCCAGACATATGCCATTGGTGCCTACTCACAGAAGTATGTGCTAGTAGAACCCCCTCAGTATTACATGTAATATTCAAAAGTATTTTATTATTCATTTCATGCAAACATATCTAGCATGGCTAACTCATTTTAGGACTAATAGATGCATTATGCATGATGGTGATAAAACCTCATTTTGATAAGCAGTTATCTGTTGCAGATACTATTTTTTCTTTTCCCCTCATTCCATTTTATTTTTCTTCAGGAAGAGTATGATACCCTCCTGCCCACTCTCCCAACACCTTTAAAACCTGTGGAGAGCTCTCACATCTAAATGAGAACCATGGATCTTGATAGACAATCAAAGAAGAGTAAGAGTTCTAACAAGTGTTTTTTCCCTTGCCAATAAAATTGTCAAAGCTTGTATTCTGATTCAGTGGTAAAAATAAAATGGTGGGATTTTTTTTCTGTTCTTTCAGGTTAAATTACGAACTTTCTCCCTGTGTAGTCTAAGTTTTTATTTTCTGTTTCACTTTTTTCACTGACACGTTCATCAGACTTTTTTAGATATGAAGATATGGACATTGCATCCTGTCCAAAGGTGGGGTGTGTTTCAGAAGTAGGTCTCAAGTGGTGCCTCTAGACATAGACCATGTGCCACAAACCCCTCGAGGGCTGTCATGTTTTATCTGAAGGTTCCAGTGCAGTTGCTGCATCTCCCGTGGTTCCCCTCCCTCTGCATGTCCACCTGCTCTCTCAGCCACAGGCAGAATTGCAAACAGGGTCAGGTCCTGCAGCCTGAAGGGATGAATCTGGCATATTTGTAAGGAGCTTGGCCTAGTACCAACCTGGTGCCATCCTTTCCCTTTCCTCTTTTCCCTTTGGTGCGTGGAAGGAACTCTCCTCCCTGAGCAGCTCCAGCTGGCTGCCTGGATCCCCTATCTGAGCAGATAGCATGGATCTCTAGCTCCAGAACGCTGTTCAGCAGCTTATCTCATTCCGGTCCAAGGATGAGGTGAGCTTGGAGCTCATCTGGTGGGCTGAGGGAAATGTTGCAGGCAGTATCCAGTGCAGATGTGGATGAGTGTGGCTGAGTTCATGTATGGGAGCAGAAATCCAGTCCCTATTTTGCCACACGCTGCTTTGGCAGCCCTAAGGCAGTATTTTTAGCTTCCCTGTGTCTCCCTTTCCTAAAAATGAAGTAAGGAGAAAAACACCTCCTGATATTCCAAGTAAGATATAAGTTGTGTGATATTCTGTGATAGGGTTATACAAAGCTTGAAAGTGTGTAATAAAAATGAATTTCATGGAGATTGAAGATTAATTTCTCAGTATCATCAGCTTCAGGAATAAAAAGAGTTCACACACTCAAAAGTTGGCAGCACACTGGCCCTCATGACCTAACATGTAGCTCTGGGTTGCCAAGCTTTTTTCCTGTGTTGGCCCTTGCTGCTCTCATTATAGGTGTTTCTGCAGTAACCACAGAGACAAAAACTTTAAATACAGAGGCCAAATATCAGAATGGGAAAAAAAAGACAAGCGATCAAGGGGAATTTTGTGATGGGTTCAGGACAGTGTACCAGATTAACTTGGGATTTCCATCCAGTGTTTTTGGCTCTCCAATCCTCTTGAAGCACAAAATAATTACAGTATATTTAAAAGCACATTTTCTAAATTGTTTCTGCTTAGGACCCCAAGATTAAAAAAAACTTGTTTTTTCTACTAGAACAGGAAAGTATTCACAGAATTATTTAGATGAGTAAAGGTAGAGGAGGAAAATAAAAGTAGTAAGATAGAATAGCTTTAAATACGTATACTTTATGATGCCCGCCGGGTTTTATGAGGTAAAAAAGGCCAAAATCTCCATATAAATTTATTTTAATGATTAAAAATAGTCTTTTGGAAATGGAAATTTTAACTTTTTAGTTTTTTTTCCAGTTTAACATGAAATTCCTGTCCGGTGAAAGAAGGGGAAATGAAGTAAATGGATAAAGGAAAGGCTTGCCAAACAATGATAAGCTTTGGATTGTTGTAAATAACTGTAAAAAGTTTAGTGTCATTATAGGAAATTATGTTACCTGTTCTCCTCTTCCTTCACTGCTAATTGAAATTAGGGGGGACTGATTTTATTGTTTACAGTTAGATTTACAGCACTGAACAAGACAGGGAACCCAGGCTGTTCTCAGCTGGATAACAAACAGTAGAGCTATTCTTTTGGTCTGAAAACCCTGACCTCGTAGGGAAAATGGATCCAACTGCTTCCAAAATAGGCACATCTGTATACTGTAGTACTTTGTCTCTCAGGGATACTTGATGTGTGCTCCACCAGTTGAAAAATGGGTGAGGTAAATGCAGAGTTCCAGAATAGAAGGCATGAAACTACACCTAATCCCAAAAATTTTAGGCATCCCTGGGTGTTTTTTATTTAGAAAAGTTTGTGTCAATTTATTTTAGGAAGTAAAGCAGACAGCTTCTGTTCTTCATTCTCCTCACTACTTGTAGTTTTGGTGAGCACTTAAATACTTTACTTGTCGTAAATACACTTAAAACATTAAATCACTCTATTGCATCATTTATGAAAAGAAATTTTTCTGTAGTCATGTGCTGAAATGTAGATATTGAGAGGGAAATGCAAAGCAAGCATCCAATCAGTTGACTTCACTCTCATTTTCTGTTGAAAATGCAATGTTTTTGAGATACCCAGAAAAAACACTGAAATATAAATGTAATTATAAAGTGAGGGATGGATGTGACTTGACTTTTGTAACCACTGTTTTTCACTTGCAGACAGTTTTCCATGTGGAGTTGACTAGGAGAGCTCCTAGCCACTGTCAGCTCCTTGCTCCGGTAATATCAGGTAGCAGTGAAGTACCTATTGCAGGACCTATTGGTGGGGAAAAAGATCTGCTGCCTTTCCCTAAGGAGTAATAAGAACAAGCAGCCTTCTGAGCAAGCCTTTGTGCTGCCATTGCAGTAGATTGGGAGAACAGTTAACCACATCAGCAAGGTATTGGCAGTGAAGGTTTTTGGTCTCAGTTGTGCTTTGTGATTAATTTCACAGGGTTGGACAGGATAGGGAGGCAGGTTGGACCGACTTGCTGGCTGATGCTTAAGTGGCTGTGTCCCACAGGGCTGCCAAAAGAGACATTTCCACTCCTTTTTCTCATGTATGTCAGCGTCAGGGATGGCTTTGCTGTGAGCCGTAGCCCGTTTCAGGCCGGTTGGTTCCCGGGCTGGCTGCTGGAAGGGCTGGCTGCTGGCAGAGCTGGCTCCTGAAAGGGCTGGCTCCTGGAAGGGCTGGCTGCCGGCAGGGCTGGCTGCCGACGGCCGCTGCTGGCGCTGGGGAGGAGCGGGAGCGGGGCCAGACCGCAGCTGTGAGCGGCAGCAGGGACCGGGGCTGTGCTGCACAGGCTGTGCTAACCACAGCCTCAAGGTGTGGTTTCACCTCAGAGCTGGACTGACCTGCAGCAGGGGTGGACCGTGAGTGGGGCTGACCTTCTGGTCACAGCCAGCTGTCTGCTGGCTTCTACAAGCTGCAGCCTTGCTTTCTGTCTAGCCTATCTGTACGTGGAGAGGCAGTGGCCATTCAATGCATGATGTATAGTGAAATGCATTTCCTTCTCACTACTGGCCGTGTGCTGACATATTACTATCTCTTCCTGCAGAGAAAATGCTCAAGGAATATTCAGTTTTCGTAGTCAAGCTCTGTGCAACCTAAACATGGGCCCCTTTTGCATCATTCTAGCCTTTAATTGCTTGATGGATTTCACAGGATCACATCTTATTCAATACATGGAACAGAATGTGCTCACTGAGCAAGGGAAGATGCAGAAATTTTTGCCTTATGCTCCACTTTCTGGGCTTGTTTCTTACTTGAGAGCTAATAATCAAGTTGGGCTTTGAAGGCAGAATAAATGCATTCAGGTTCTAATGAGCTTCCTGTGGCATTTATCACAGTAATACTTGAATGTTTTGAGAAAGCATGTGCTGAATTTCATATGCATTCTCCCCAGAAGGAAGGAGGCAGTGTATTGCTGCACTCAGTTTTTCCATCCCATTCTGCCTGTGCAAGCCAGAGTGGTGCTTTAACCTTTCCTGAAGATTTCATAGCTATTTGCTGACTCTTTGGGAGAGGAAGCCCGGAGAAGGTAATGTCAAAAGTACCTCCTAACTAGCATTCGGTAGCATTTCATAGTCGGCTTGAAACACAGTAACTTCAGCTGCTGAAGATGCCAAGACTTTGAGGTCTTTGGTTGGAGAAAAGATCCGACACTAAATACTTAGAAAAATGGGGAATGTGTAATTAGTGACTGCCTGTGAAAAGTGTGGAAACGATTTGTGTAGTGTCTTCAGTTGATTTCATGGGAGAAGCAGGGACTAGATCCCATTCTCCAGGGCACCAGCCAATTGCCTTAACGAGGAAATATCCTTCTAGTTGTCAGTCTCAGCTGTCTGTGCATCCTCCACTACAGCAGCGACCAAACAGCAGTCATGGGCACAGTCTGCTTTAGGATCGTAGAGCCTAGTGCTGAGATCTCACATTCTCTGTATTAAATGGGTCTGAGTAGGGCTGATGCTGGCCAGGGACAGCCATGCTCTCTCACAGCTCATACCTATTTTCAGAAAGGATGGTTGTTTTCTACTAGGTTTCCTTGCAATGGCTTGCCAGGCAGGAGAAATGCAAGGCAGATGGGGTGATGCGACCTTGGCCAGGCTGGTGTGGAGGGCTTGGGTTGCCTCAGAGCAATAGTAATTTAATGACTGCAGCCTGTCAGGAGAGCAAAAGAGCTGCTTGAGAAGAAAGGAACTTTCTGATGAGTGCAGGCTTGTATGGAGCTTTCAAAGAACACCCTTAATTTACATTTCCTAACTTGCTTTAGCTTGGAAGGAGAAGATTGTAGATTTAAAACCTCCAAAAATAATTCACAGAACAAAGTCAGTTGATTAAAAAAAAAAAAGTAATTATTTTTCCATTTTCACTCTTTAAAGCAAGACTTTTTTCTCCCCAGTCCTCAGGTTATGGAGTNCCTCAAGGTGTGGTTTCACCTCAGAGCTGGACTGACCTGCAGCAGGGGTGGACCGTGAGTGGGGCTGACCTTCTGGTCACAGCCAGCTGTCTGCTGGCTTCTACAAGCTGCAGCCTTGCTTTCTGTCTAGCCTATCTGTACGTGGAGAGGCAGTGGCCATTCAATGCATGATGTATAGTGAAATGCATTTCCTTCTCACTACTGGCCGTGTGCTGACATATTACTATCTCTTCCTGCAGAGAAAATGCTCAAGGAATATTCAGTTTTCGTAGTCAAGCTCTGTGCAACCTAAACATGGGCCCCTTTTGCATCATTCTAGCCTTTAATTGCTTGATGGATTTCACAGGATCACATCTTATTCAATACATGGAACAGAATGTGCTCACTGAGCAAGGGAAGATGCAGAAATTTTTGCCTTATGCTCCACTTTCTGGGCTTGTTTCTTACTTGAGAGCTAATAATCAAGTTGGGCTTTGAAGGCAGAATAAATGCATTCAGGTTCTAATGAGCTTCCTGTGGCATTTATCACAGTAATACTTGAATGTTTTGAGAAAGCATGTGCTGAATTTCATATGCATTCTCCCCAGAAGGAAGGAGGCAGTGTATTGCTGCACTCAGTTTTTCCATCCCATTCTGCCTGTGCAAGCCAGAGTGGTGCTTTAACCTTTCCTGAAGATTTCATAGCTATTTGCTGACTCTTTGGGAGAGGAAGCCCGGAGAAGGTAATGTCAAAAGTACCTCCTAACTAGCATTCGGTAGCATTTCATAGTCGGCTTGAAACACAGTAACTTCAGCTGCTGAAGATGCCAAGACTTTGAGGTCTTTGGTTGGAGAAAAGATCCGACACTAAATACTTAGAAAAATGGGGAATGTGTAATTAGTGACTGCCTGTGAAAAGTGTGGAAACGATTTGTGTAGTGTCTTCAGTTGATTTCATGGGAGAAGCAGGGACTAGATCCCATTCTCCAGGGCACCAGCCAATTGCCTTAACGAGGAAATATCCTTCTAGTTGTCAGTCTCAGCTGTCTGTGCATCCTCCACTACAGCAGCGACCAAACAGCAGTCATGGGCACAGTCTGCTTTAGGATCGTAGAGCCTAGTGCTGAGATCTCACATTCTCTGTATTAAATGGGTCTGAGTAGGGCTGATGCTGGCCAGGGACAGCCATGCTCTCTCACAGCTCATACCTATTTTCAGAAAGGATGGTTGTTTTCTACTAGGTTTCCTTGCAATGGCTTGCCAGGCAGGAGAAATGCAAGGCAGATGGG
Organism: Donacobius atricapilla; assembly: GCA_013397315.1. Classification (NCBI taxonomy): domain Eukaryota; kingdom Metazoa; phylum Chordata; class Aves; order Passeriformes; family Mimidae; genus Donacobius; species Donacobius atricapilla. Next base: position 199,167 of record WBMY01018039.1, on the reverse strand, counting down.
GTGATGCGACCTTGGCCAGGCTGGTGTGGAGGGCTTGGGTTGCCTCAGAGCAATAGTAATTTAATGACTGCAGCCTGTCAGGAGAGCAAAAGAGCTGCTTGAGAAGAAAGGAACTTTCTGATGAGTGCAGGCTTGTATGGAGCTTTCAAAGAACACCCTTAATTTACATTTCCTAACTTGCTTTAGCTTGGAAGGAGAAGATTGTAGATTTAAAACCTCCAAAAATAATTCACAGAACAAAGTCAGTTGATTAAAAAAAAAAAAGTAATTATTTTTCCATTTTCACTCTTTAAAGCAAGACTTTTTTCTCCCCAGTCCTAAGGTTATGAAGTGTAACTATGTCACAGAGATTGTGATGAGAGGTACTGGTTCCCTGCTGCTTTCAGTTATTCCATCAATTTCTCAGGGCAGGAGGAAGGTGTAGTGTTTAAAGTCCTTTATGAAAGGCTTCACAGTTACTTACTGAAAGCAGTGGTGAAATGGAAATTAATTTTTTTGTGTCTCATCCAGACTAGTTTGGTCCAGCAAAGAGACTGCACTTCAGCTTCTTCCTTCTCATTTTCTCAGCCCAGTGTCTTTCACCTAACTCTATTGGTTACTTTCCATTTACATTGTCTGTTTATCTTACCTGTCATCTTTTTTCTCCTTGTTCTTATGCCTTAATAGTCCAGCCCTATGTATTCGACTGTTATTTAATCTTACCCATCGTTCTTCACGTGAAACCGTTTGACCTACGTACATAGGCAGGCCTACAAGCTTTGTCTGTATCAAGCAGGAGAAGAGTAGGCAGCAGGTTTTCATGTTAGCATTGTGTCTATTTGAGTATTTTGCCCTTTCAACTGCTGATGAGCAGGAGTTCCCAGTTTACAGCTGCTTAATCTGTTTGATTACAAACACTTAGTCTGTGCTCCTCCTTTGGTGTTCCTTCCTTTCTGTTGATCTATTGCCAGATATAATTTGTATGTCTGAAAACATGGAAGAGTTCATGGAAGAACTGTCTTTTTTCCTGGAAATAGTTCAGTGGGCTTTTGCTATGGCGGGGTTCTGTGCTGTGTTTATCTCTGTCTCCTTCTATGCTTAAAATTGCCGTGAGAAAATAAAAAGGTCAGATGCTGCAGGACTTCCTTGCAAACCTGCTTTCTATGTCACGAATACGGAGCTTTTAAAACTAGCTAAAAGCTGTGTTAAAACAGCTGGAGAATGATAAAATCTGTGAATTCAGATGAAGCAATGGTGAAACAGGAATATGGTTATTTTTAGGCCTTATGTAGACAGCTGCAGGCTTTTGCAACCTGCTTTGAATTATCTTTGGTAGTAGCAAATTGTACATTACCGTTAACTGTGCAAAACTTGAAGTTTTCCTGAGCATGTTTCTCCTTAGAGAGTATCTTTCAGAAGATCATTGTTGGCACTGTGCCATGTCCTCCTACACATGGTGCCTTCTGTGCACTGTTGGTAGCAGGTAGCCCCAGGCGTCTACTGATGGCAATTAACACCTCAAAAGTAATCATAAACCTGGTGTGCATTACACTGTGTAGTAGCCACACAGTGTATTGGGAGATCATTCTGATTATCTGTTTAAAGTGGTAATTAATTAAAAAAAAGGTCTTAAGTTGTCCAAAAAGATCATGATATGCCTCTTCTGAATAACGTGATTTGATACTGTGAAGCTGGATAAGCAGTGTGATGTAATTTCATATAGCCTGTAGAATAAAAAAGAAATGTCTGGTTTTCAATCTGCTAATAACCTGAGCAGAAGTGCAGTAGAAGGGAAAAATTAGGTGTAAGATCGAGTGTAAATTCACAGCAGGTGTTTTATAGCTTGCACATTCAATAATTTCATAGCTTAAAAGAACTAAAAAGCTACCTGTTATTTCAGTGAGCCTTAGTTTAGATCTTGAACACTGGGCTTAGGGCTCTACTAAGACTTAGAAATGAAGAAGGAAGCTATAAGAAACCTGACAGTCAGAAGTTCCTACTCCACTGGAGTTCTGTGTTCTGATTTTGCTAAATGGGGTCAGTAAATAGTGATGAATAGTTGCAGGTATGTATCATGGCATAAACATAGTTTATTAAAAATCACAGAAAAGTTTGAGGAATTTTGGGATTGGCTGCTTTGGCTACTGTTGGTGTTTGAATAAGAATTGTTTTTCTTTTATTCAAAGTGAACAAATACTAGGATTACATCACGTCTTTTAAACATTTATGGGTGTTATGGCTTCCATGATGCATAAAACTGCAAGGAAAATAAGTTGTAATTCTTGAACAGCAAGATTTAAAATTCTCACTGTTGGTATTTCATTGGTTTTTAGGACCAGTTCTTTTTAAAGAGTTTTGCTTTTAATATAAATGATCAATTGTTTTACATTTTCAAAGGAATAATAATGACATTGTGTTGCATTCTAGATAGTTCGGAGTTTAGGAATGCGACTTTTATTTTAAGGTTGCATGGGATCTCCCAAAGGCATTTCACTTCTGACCTTTAGATGAAATAAATGGATGTTCCCTCTTTGTAAAATGGACAGAGCCTGCTAGTGGAGTGCAAAGGCATTTTTTATTTAGCACAAAGTCAAGCTTTATGTGAGGAATTAGATATACAGATTAAGCAACGGTACTAAAATGAAGTAATGCCAATATAATGCCAATCTTGTTTTCACCCTAAGTAAGTTTACATTCTTAGACTCAGACTGCTAATGTACATCTGTGTTATTAGCTCTGCATTTAACTTCTTTGCTTCTAATTTTCCATTCACAATTTCATAGCAAGAGATGCCTGTGCATGCATGTGTTTGCTGAGGGTTGGCTTTATTTCTACGAAGGTCTGGGATATCTGTATCGTGAGGCAGTACATATATTTGTTAGCAGATATGTCTGATTTTCTCTGTAGAACTGTTTTGAGTGTAGGTGGTGAGAAATAGGTAGATACCTAGGTTAAGACTTCTGCAGTACATAAGTCTCAAATATTGTCTTCCTTTTATGGTGTTTCTAACATGGTAATTCTTTCAGTTGTTCTTCAGGGCACTGTATATGCAATGGTTTTGTGTGGCATTAATTTTTAAAATAAAATTTGTGTGCTATTAATGTATTTTATATGTTAGTAAAAGAAGAATAAAAAAAATACCATTCACTGGAAGCAGAAGATTAAGAGATTTATTGTGATGCTCCAGAATCTGTAAAAATCCATTCATAGCTGTGAAACAGCTTTTTTGAAGTACAGAACCAATCAGAAGGAGCGGGCTCTGGACTTGCCAGGTGGTTTGTCCAGCTTTCCTGCAGTGGGATATGGCCTTGAGGGGTGACCATGGTTTCTGTCATCAGTCCTGCCCACCCCAGAAGATCTGGACACAGATGAGCAATACCGGTGATCACTTGTCCTGGCTGGGGATGTGGCCAGGCCTGTTCAGTTTTGGTTGAACTATGCCACAGAGAGGAAACATAAATATTGTTTCCAGTTATTTACTGTACATACAAAGTAGGTCAAAGTGGCATTGAAATGTCTACTTCCATTTTCAGGCACCTGGTGGATGTACCAACAAGGATGACAAAACTTGTCAACACCCTTCCTCTCTCTCACCTCACTTCTGCTGGACCTGCATAGTTGAAGGGAAAAATAAAGCAAAAATACTGTACAGATAAATTATTCAGCATTCACCCATAAACTGTAACTTTGAATCCCAAGTAGTACTGTATGGGGTAAAGTATATCCCAAGGGAAGAGAGTGACACCTCAGTGCTACTGTGCCAGGTATTGGCTTTTCTAGGGAAGTTATAAATGAGGTTCAGCATTAAAATGGATTATTGTTCAGTTAAAATTTTTGTACATATTTAGGTCAAAATCTGAATCTTGCTGAGGCCCCATTTCACTGAGATGCAAGGCATTTGGGCCTGAAAGGCATTTTACAGAAACAAGGACTTCTGAAGAGCAGGTGCTTCTTGAAACTGTTTTGAGAGGCCCAAGCTTTGAATAACCCCTGTTAAGTGCAAATGATTTCTTTGTTTCACTGAACCTTCTCACCTCTGTAGTTTGAGCCCTATTTTGTATTTAGATGAAAGAATTGCAGAGAAAGTTAAAACTTCCAGGCGCAATAGTGCCTGCAGAGTTGCTTTTGTAGGTGAGAGATGTCTCCTGCAGATGAGGAGAGAAAGGATGCCTTTGTGTACGCTCCTGCTTTGCTGCTTTCCGCTGACTATTTGTTTTGTGGATACACTCTTGAGCTTTAATGAGCTTTCTATACCACTTGCTTCCAGTGCTCGGCTCTGCTGTTGTGAAGAGGCTGGATTCTCAGCTGTCTGCCTTTGATTGTTCAAAGGCAGAAACAAGAGAGGGAGAGAAATTTCACTTCCCAGTATCCTTCTCAGCAGTTAAAGTGATAGATGGAAAGAGCATCCAGCCTGGCCACTGCTTATGCCAAGCACATTGGACTAGGCACCGATACCACTTTGTGCTGGTAAGGACAAAGAAAAAGGAGTGTTTGTTGTTGATTTGGTTTGTCCTATGGGCTTGAACTAACACACCTGTCTGATAGTCAGGGATATTTTGATTTTGAAAAGCTGTGGAAATCCTTCCATAGCTGTGAAGCTTTTCATTTTGATTTGTTTATGGGAGAGTGGAAGGGTGAGTATAGTTGTAAAATAAAAATTCTCAGTAACCTATTTTGAGCTATAGGTAAATGATTTTGGGGAAGGTTTTTTACCTTAAAGAAGTATGAGTGTGTTAGAATAAACAGCTGGAAAATTGGAAACGGAAGCATTGGTAGAGCTTCCCATTCCCTCCATTGCACAGGGGCTGGGGAACCAAACCATGTCTGTGATGGTGGGAAGCAGTGTGAATCAGATGCACCCAAAATACAGTTTCCTGTTTTATAGATGCAGTGAGTTCAGCGATTCCCCTCTCTGTGTTGGCTGCAGAAAAAAAACATTATTGCGTTCTTCCGAGTATTTAACCCGTCATCCAGTTACAGTTGTGAAAAATACAAAAAGATTGGAGTCCATAAAAGGAGATAATTTGAAGCTAATAGGGGCAGCTCTGTGTCACACGGAAATGGAACATAAGCTGTCATGCCTTTCACTCTTGCGTTCTGCTCTATTAATCTGCCAATTTAATTCATGTCTGTACTAAACAAAACTTTACATGACATAACAGAAATTAGATTGTGTTTCTGCCTTGTTGCCTCTGCTCTTTCATAATACTGTAGCTTTCTGCCTGCCTGAGGACAGCAGGGTGAGCCTCCGTGTGGGCTGAAAGGCAGGAGATTGAATACTTGAAGCTAAAAGGTTGGCCAAAATGTCCACCCTGCCTCTGTTGTGCTCCTTGATACAGATTAACCTAAAGTGGTTAAATATACAACTTGATTTATGAAGCACAAAATTGTTTCAGCAAATGAAAGCTACCTAAGACTGTAGATGTTGGATATTTCATTGCCCCCCTTTTTTTTTTTTTTCAGTTAATAAGTTAGTACAGTAGTTGCTGAACTGGTGCAACGAATTAAATTCTGTGCATCTGAGTGTGTTTGATGAGCCAGGAGCATCAAAGTCAGGTGATGATGATTGCTCCCGAAGTTTAAGGCAAATGGATTTTACAGCAGGGAACTGCATGTGAGAAAAATTTCACCTTAAATCACTCAAAATGAAAATTAGAGAGGAAGCAGCTGTGTCCAGCTGGCTGATGACCATGACAGTGAAGCTCTTCTGGAAGTCTGGATGCCCTTGGTGCTAGGTGCTGTGCTTTCCCTTCCCTCCCCTCCTTTGCTTTAGCTATAGGCAGGTGGGAGACATGGGGCTCTTGGACGCCCAGTATAAACCCATTTCTGTTTGGAGTGCCTGCCATGTTTCTGACCTCAAAGGAAGAGGAGGTTAGAAGTAAGCCTCTTTTATGTCCCTTTGTTCCCTGAGAGAGGACCCTGTAGCTGCTGTGGGGATGAGGGTGGCAGCATGGACACAAGGGAGGTCAGGAGAGGTGACTGAGATGATGTGGGGGGAGTGTCAAATGAAGACATAGCATATGGGAGCCCTAATATTTGCAACCATGCTATGCTGACCAAATGTGACTAATTCTTGGAAGATTAATGGTCAGATGCCACCACTGATCTGTTAATTGAAGATGGCTTTTGTCTTAATCTCCTGTATTGCAACATATTGGAGATATGCGTCACTAGATGTTTACTGTTGAAGATTACTGATGTTCTTCCAGACTGCCTTGTGTATCCTCAGTTTTGAAAACTCGAGTACAATTGTTCCACTGTGAATTTTAGAAACATATGTTCAGGGGTATATATCTTTCATATTCCATTCATGCAGCTGCAAACAAAAACTTGGTACTATCTTTTACTTGGGAGAAAAAATAAAGGACATGCTGTACCCATGGATGAGTCATGATTCATTTATGTTCTATGAGAAATTTTAAATGCTATTGCATGACCTTTGTCATCTTTGTGTACAGTGGAAAAAATATGCTAAGCCAGGAATATCAATGAAAGTCTTCCCAATAACCAAAAACAGGCAAGTAGTTCCCATTTGGTGGTGTGGTTTTTTTTGTTTTTTTTTTTTTTTTTTTCTTCACTAAATGGGTCTTTACTGTGGAACAAATGATGATGACTGCCTGAGAATTTACAAGCTAAATAAGCTTTGAGATCATACAGCTTCCTAGACTAACACTGTTATCTCAGCTTACCTCAAAGGAATGGGGCTTTTTTGGTGGGTAAACTGAGTCTGGAGCAAACCCATCTGCTTCTGTGTTTTGAATTAAAAGAGCTATTTATTTTATTAATAAGTAGATGATTTGGATAATGCATTTACTGCAAGTGTGCCTGTAGCCATGCTCTGTTCATTTGCAGTACTGAAATGCATGAAAGATGATAGAGGAAAAATCAGAACTTCACACCTAGACCTGAAATAAAGCTAGAACATCTAGGACAAGGTACAGCTCCCGGGTTCATTCCCTCACGTGCTTCAGGTAGTGTTATTACCCAGTGCACTGTGTAATGCAGCAAACATTTCTTATCCACCCCCTTTCTCCCCAGGCATCTGGGATTCTTTTTCATTGAGAGTTAATGTTTGGCTTGGAACTAATCTAACAGCTTACTACAGCTTGCTTTGTGGACCCAAGCGTGCCCTGTAATGGATTAGATGCATGTCTTTAGAATAGGAGGGATAATGTGTCTGCTGTCCAGGGATATTTGTGGGGGTGGCAGAGAAATTGAAATGCACAGATGATAAAATGCTCTTTCATTCATGTCACAATTTTCGTGAAGTTTCCTAATGTTGTTTTATGTGAATGTGTATTTTCCCAGTCTGTGTTCATCTTACAGTTTTTCTTACTTAATATCCTGTTTATTAACATACATCTTGCAATGAGCTCTAACATAAGGCTATACCAGTTGTATTCTTCATGGGAAAGTGGGAAATTGAAACTAACTTCTTCGGCTGAAAAGGGACATTGTAGGGGTATTGGTCTATTAAGACAAAAAAAAAGGAGTTTTAGGGACATGGGCCTTTTAGATTTGGTTTTCACCTGCTCAGATGAACTTTTAGAGATTATGAAAATGGTGTGGAATGGTGAATTGTGGTTGGTGATGATTGTGAATGATAGTTTTAATAATTTCTGAAAAGAGGAAGAAGTAGAAAGTAATTGGAAGAGTAAAGTCAAAGTAGACGGTCTTCAACAGACTTTGGGATGCTTTGGTAGGATGTTGCTGGAAGCAAGACTAAACAGTTAGTGTTGTACTTTTAAGCAGCATAAACTCTACAATCGCAATGAAAAAATCTGAAAGTGTAATTGTAAACTCATTACGAGATGCACTGAAGAGACTGAGGGAGTTGGAGCACACTCCACAGAAAGTGGCAGTGAGGCTGAATTACTAGGAACCTTTATAAGTACCACAGGCATATAGGAACAAACTTGGAAAGGGATGAATGAAATAAAAGGATATGGGGCATAATAGATACTCCTTGTGCTTGCAGATGGTAAGAGAAAACCAAAAGGCAAGAAGTTGCACCTTAATAACTGGAGATGAAAACCTCATGACTGAGGCTTGTACGTTCAGGTGGTTAATGCATGCAACATCAGGAGTCTGAGCTATCTTGGGGAGGGAGCAAGCCAGAACCTACTTAAATTAGATGGTTATTTTGAAGTCATTTGACCCCCATGACTCAGACTCATGGCAGCACTCGCAGTCTATTTTTTTTTAAGCTGCAGAGCCATTTAGCCGAAGCAGTGTCTCTCCTCTGCCCCTGCCCACTCCCAGGAGCTTACTCCAATTCGTGAACTCTGCCCCTTCTTATGCTGCCACAGGAATTCATCCAGTTATGTGGCAAAAGAGGGCCGGGAGTTGATTTGGCTCAAAAGTTTTGATGTTTTAAGAATGCTTTGTTATGTTCATTTTTGGAGAACTGCTTTCACCTACCCAGTCCACTGCACGCTTGTGCTACTGGTAGAAGGGCATCAGGGAGAGACGTCTACTTTTGGTGGACCTACAGCACTGCCTCATGAATGTAAGCCTGAAGTTCCGAGACATAAGAACTACCAGCGTGTAGTTGTATGTTATGCCTAATGTGATCGGTTCTATCTTCTTATAATTAGTGCTGAACTCTTGTTACTTCTGCTGTAATTGCCCTACTCTGAGCCAGTTCAAGCTCACTAGCCTGTGAAAAGCAGAATTATTTTTTTAAAAAATAGTCCTCTTTTTAGGGGGACAACGGGATGATTCCTTTATGGTGGCAGTGACTTGAGTTGACTGAAATAGCTCCACCTTTGGTGAGTGGGTTGTAGCGGTCTTGTAGTTGTCAGCAGCTATCTTTGAGGAGTTATGTGAGGACCGAGAAGCTGTAATAACCCCCTTTAAACGCTGGGAAAGGAATACCTGTGAGCTCATTCAGACTAAGTTTTTCTCAAATTCCCCAGAAAGATCTCTGGCTGACTAAACAGCGTGGAAGCACCCATGTAAATAAACACCCACGCGGCTCATGCTGGCACCAGCTGTATTAAATCAGCTCCCTGGCTCTGTAACGCAGTAGCAAGTGGAGAGCGGTGAAGGAGCAAGTAACAGTGATTTCAGTAATTATTTTAAAATGTCTCATTTACTTTGTGATGCAAATGTCATGTGTAAATGTTGGGTCAAATGGCACAGGGGGACAGTACCTCCATGGGAGGCTTGTGTACCTGTCTGGAAAAAAAAGGAGGGACGTCACATCTCTGAAATGCGAGAAAAGAAAAAACAAAAAAACTTTAACCAACTAAAAAGTTGTTTGTAAGTGGGTAAGAATAAATTCTTTCTGTTCTCCAGGTGAGACAAGAATCATTAAATTTCTAGAAGGATTCAGATTGGTCACTAAAGTACTAAGTTTCAGGAAAGACCAGACAAGCAGTGAGCAGAGGAATATAGTTGATCATCTCAATATAGTTGATCATCTCTTGAGATAGTAGGCCTAGTAGCTTCTTGAGTTCTGTTTTTCAGATACTATTTTCTAGTATTTCAACTTAAAGAGGAAACATGACTCTTAACTGCTAGTATACGCCAGCAGAAATTCAAAGTATAGACAATGAGCTCCAAGATACCTTAAATGAAATTTATTTTGGTTCAGAGGAGCTGAAGGACTGTTAGCATTATGTGATGTCCTGTAGTTCTCTGAAATGTTGGCGATTAAACTCAGTTTCAGTGTGCATCAATAAACACTTGGAAAACTAGTCAAACCTATTCACATGCTATATGTATTCTTGTTTCTTCCCTCCCCATCTTCTCCTTTGTAGGATGCGTAAGGGAAGTGCTTTTCAAAAATTGGTTTGTTTGTTTGTTTCAAGAATGAGGCTACGGGTAATTGCTATAAGCAAAACGGCTTTGCTTGAATGCACCTCAAACTGCCTGAGAAATAAATGTGCTAAAGGTTTACAGGATCTTTAGGTCTTTTTTAGGGGTTGTGTGTCAGATGAAGAGTCTAACTGCTTGTTCCTCCTGACCGTTTGTTTGGATTTTATTCAAATCTTAGGGAAGAAAAGTTAAAAAAAAATTAAGGAAGAAACATTAATGAAGCTTTTATTTTTTCAGAAAATTGGAAATTTAAAAAATGTGCTTCTCAAAGTAAGTCTTTACCTCTGTCCGATGCTGTTCTTTCTTGGTAGCCAAACTTATTATTCTCCAAGAATCTTCATGTTGCCTATAACTGTGAATTTTTATTCATCCTGGAGACTGAATGCTTCAGTGAATGTGGTTGAACTGAGTGGGGACCTGTTTGGGAGCAGAGAGCAGTTTTAATGTTTCTCAGGATGAGGGACGTGTGCTGCCAACATGCTGTCAGTGTTGAAGAAAATTCCAGTGCCTCCTGAAAGGCTCTTTCCTCACCCCACTAGCTTGCTCTCCCATGTAGCACAACTTTTCAGCAGTTCTTATATTTTACACAAAACATATGTATTGGGACAGTTTAGCAAGAAGACACAGCCAATATATTGTTCCTTTAATTTGGTTTGCATATGGCCTTGGATGTATATACAGCTTACATTAAATTACATGAACCATGGATTAAGTATTTCGGAGTGAGTTTTTTAATTATTTGTTATGAAGATAATGCTTCCCCTAGTGGGAAAAGGAAGACTGCATTGTTACAGTGACACATCTTTGTAATTTGAGATGACATTTCTTTTTAGAGCTTAGACTTTGTGTGTGTAATTATAATAAAACCCCAGATCTTTGATATTCTAAACTGCAGGCAAACACAGTTCAATAGAGGTATGCAAGCAACTATTTTTTTTAGTAGTGTTCAGCATTACTTAGAAGCTAAAAAGAAAGAGGTATGTTCCCCCTGTGCTTAAGATCTACAAAATATGAGATGCTGATTCATGAAAGTTAGCCAAGATGAGAAGGATTCTTGATAGCAAACAAAAAATTTACTATGTGTTAGGATTGAGTGACAGCCCTATGTGTCAACACACTCAGACTGGAAGAGCCAGGGATGGACTGAGACGCCTCCCTATGGTACCCTCTCCTCCTTTAGTCCACAGTTCTGACCCAGTCTCAGTTTACTGCTCATCTGTGGCCTATCTGGGGGACTCCTCTTTTTTCTCAGCTCACCTTTTCTCTGTCTTCACTTCTCCCTACTCACCAGTCTTCCGTGAATTCTTCATATTCTCCAGTTCTCCATATCTGATTCCCGTACCTCTGCTGCCTCATCAACAGGAGACCCTCACAGTTCCCTTTCTGAGGCTATCCTTGCTTTATCTGCCCTGGGTAACAGCAAATGACATCTTCACCTTTCTCTAGGTACCATGGTCTAGTGCCCTCATCCCAGCAGCCTCTTCAGTCCATCCTCTTCTCTGGTCCTTTTTGTCACAGGAAAAAAAACCTGTTTCCTTTTGACATTTTGCCATTTCCATACTCCTGGTCTCCCAGTACTGGAACCCTCCCCAGGGTTTTGGATGCTTCTTCTCTTATCCATCAGTCCTTCATAGTTCTGAAGCTGTGTGCGAGTGCATTGCCTGTCCTGCTCATCCCAAGGCTCCTGTACTATGCTGCCCAATGTATGCTGCTCCTGGGAGGTTGCTTCATTTCCCCTGGGATCCTGTTAATTGTAGTTCAAAGTCTTTCTTTTAATTTCTTTTTCCCCCTGCTAATTTGCGTGTCATGTAATTATGTTGATACTTAAAATGAATTAATATTTAAGATAGCTTTTTTAAAAATTGTTTTTAAATTAATTGTCTGGTTAAAGCCAGGATACATGATGCTAGCTTATCCCAGCTGGAGATGTAGCTCATATCAAACTTGCTGTTCTAAAGAATATTGGTTTTTTGTCTTAGAAATATTTTCTCACTTCTCTTAGTAAACCGTGTAAAATCAACTATGGAAACAGGTGTGCTCTGAGTACAATTTCAGTAAATTGGTGACTATACAAACAAATAGTCCATTTGTCTAATGCGTGCTGATAGTGGAAGCTTAACTAGTATGTGTCTTTGGAAGAATTAATTGAAATTAAATGTGTGTATTATGAAGATCCACACAATAAGTAAAATGTTTGCCTCCACTGACATGAATATCCCACTGACCAACTGAACTTCTGACCCTGCCAACAAAGGAAATACATTGAAGGATTGTATTTATATTTTTTATTTCTAGACATGTTATTGTAATTCCTTCAGTAATGAAATACAAGTATGCCATGTTTTGGAAGTATCTTAAATATCTCTATTTGATTCTTATGGCCTGCTGATGATTTCAGTCCTAGGAGAAGCTGTTTCTAATGCAACTCTCCTAGAAGTCAAAGGTTAAAAAGCTATGTAGGCAAATGGTGACGTTTAAGAAAATTTCACAGTGTCATTTGAACCAGCATAGTTAATACTGTGTTAGAGTTTGCAACATTTCCTGTTTTCAATGCTTTGTAATTGTAATCTAATCTCTTTTGGTTGGAGGAGAGATTAAATCATTGCCAGGGACTAATTTTCAAAAACTGAAAGTACATGAAAAGTCAGCTGGTTTTGCTTGAAAGTGAAAATATAAAGTGGAGTAAATTTCTATGTTAAAGTGAAAATAGGAGGACAATTACAGTAGTCACTGAAAAGCAGTTGTTCAACACACATCTCTCTAATGTTAATCTTTCTGGGCAAAGGCTAAGGCTTTGTAGAAAATTTATTTCTGTAATAACGCATTTTTATAATCCACTTCTATAGTACTTTAGGTATCACTTTGCTAAAAAGTACCTTTCAAGAATTCTTAAGCTAGGATCTGTAAAATGAATTTATTTTTATAGCAGATTTGTTATTATGTGCATTATCCAGGTACTGCATTTGCATTGCTAGAACAACTCTTGCCACTTCATGGGCATCCAAGTCCGAATCTGGTTGTGCAACACAGTTAAAGAATGTGAATTGGTGGAGTAGCCCAACTACTAAATATTAATAGTGCTGCATGCCTTTACAAGGTGGAACAAATCTGTCACATTACCATACAAGTAAGCTATAAAATAAAATAATGTCTCCAGGGACCTGTGACTGGTATGGAAGTTTCCACACAGGACATGGCCAAGGCGCACCACAAATTGCCAAGAGTAGGATTAGGATCAGAGCTGGAAATGTGTCTGTCATCCCAGGTGTGTGCTCATCCAGCACTGTGGGGATATAAAAGAAGCCAGCCTAAGGATTCTTCAGCATAGAACAACTTGAGCATTGTTTAGTTTGTTAGTGAGCTTTTCACTGCCAAAGTACCCTTAAGACGACATTTTACTGCCAGTGGTGTCTTCTGGTCAGAAATAATGAAAAGCTTTCTGTACTTTTACATGTGTTTCTTAGAGCCTATTGGAAATTTGCTTGTGGTTCAAATATTTAAGAGGTGGGGCACATATTACAAGGGGCACTTGAAATAGAAAAGATCAAGAGAGTTTGTGAGTAAGGGAAAGGTTATAAAAGTCAATTGTCCTTCTGCCTTTTACTTGAGAATGAATATTTTCATGAGGTGTTTGAAATTAATCACGATTGTTAAGAGAAAACAAATAATTTTTAATGTACATTTTGTTTGGGTTTTTTGTTTGTTTTTGTTTTAGTAAAAGACACTTTTTAAAATTGTTCCATTACTTCTCCACAGTTATTTAAAAATTCTGGGAGTAATACATTGGAGGTTTTGCAATGATAACTTTCAGATGCTTTCTTCTTTACAAAATGGTGACACACAGCAACCTAAAAGGAAGGAAGGATGTGAAAAATAAGACCAAAGGAAGAAGGATGCTGTCTTAATGAGTATAGCAGGCTCTTTGTGGTACTAGTTGCTTGATGTTTCCATCTTCCGACATGCTATTTTTGCATAGAGTTTTTCCAAGGGATGAAATGGTGACTTTGTGAACTAAAAAGTGATACAAGGTACTGCTACATGAGGCCTTGATTTGAGCATTCCTATTTTTGATGTGTACATTTCAAGACAACTATTCAATACATCCTGGTATGGTGACATGCTTCTGAGACAAAAACAGATTTTTTTTGCTGTTGCAGTTAAACTCACTGTTTACCTAATTAGCTCCTAACTTTGGTTTTGATATTTTGGATTATTTCAGAAAATCTGCCAAGTGTGGAGACATGAGATGACTTCATAACATGGTGTTCTTAACAGGGGATGTAAAATTCTTATCATATGAGAAATAAAACTGCCATGTTGAATATATATGCATTACTAATAAATAGTGATAAAGTCAGGGTCCCATACTGAAGATAAGAGAATTTGTGGTGATCTTGTTTTCCTTAGGCCAGTTGGAGTGCCTCTTAAATTCTTGAAGCTCTTTGACTCAGAAAATTAGACTGAATGTAGTCATATTTACTAAACAAAAGTGTACCCAAAGTTGTGCTCACATAGCGAAATCTAAATGAGTAACAAGATTTTTCAAAATTGTCTAAGACTCTGAAGTTTCTAATCATAATTTTAGCTGATGTGATAGGTTCATCACTGTTGAAAGAAACTACTGCAGTGGTTTGATTCTGCTTAGTGCCCTGTAAATTTGAAATTTGTGAAGTTTGTTTTGATTTGTACAGAGGAGATGTTAATGTTAGTGCTGTTGCTAAACTAAACTTTGTATGTGCTTTGTTCAGTGGTTTCTCATTATTTATATTTTTAAAAATGGATGTTTCAAGTGTTGACCCTATCCAGCAATATGCTTATTTAGTTCCTCAAAACTTGTTGGATGTTCAGAACCTCTTGAAGGTATTTTGATTCACATGGCCTATTAGCACCACTTTTGTCTCTTTTTTGAAGAAATTGTGGCAAGGAGTCAGATACTATGGGTGCATATCAAAATAAAAACCCCAAATGTATCTTTTTTCTGTCTGGGTTCATTTTATGTTTTGGCACACAGTATCCATCCTCCCAGCCATTCTGCTGATATGTACAGTTTGTAAATCACTGTAGACTATGTTCCTTCTGTGAGACACTGTGGTATGGGTATGTTTGTGACTACAAATATTTGGATTCTGTTGAAGTCTGTGGAGACTAGTTTTGCCTTTTTTTTTTTTTTTCCCCCTAATTTCAATTGGAGTGGAAAGGAATGCCAGACAGAATAAAATTGTAATTCATGACCTTAGATCTGCCCCTTTGGAGAGTCCTACAGGTTCTGCAGTCTGAGTGTCCTTCTTCTCCTCCTTCCCCAAATTGGGACAATCTGCCTCTGTACTTTGTGCTGCTTTTATCTGTCAACTAGAACTCCTAATCATAGATCACAGAACCTCCTGAATTGGAAGGGACCGAGAAGGATCATTGAAGTCCAACTCCTGGCCCTAGGCAGGTTACCTGAAGAATCACACCCTGTGCCTGAAAGCATTGTCCAAATGCTTCTTGAAATCTGTCAGGCTTGCTGCTGTGACCTGGGGATCCTGTTCCAGTGTCCAACCACCCTCTGGGTGAAGAACCTTTTCCTGATATCCAGCCTAAACCTCCCTTCACCATCTTTGTTGCCCTCCTTTGGATGCTCTTCAATAATTCAGTATCTTTTTTTATATTGTGGCACCCCAAACTGCCCCCAGCACTGCAGGGGAGGCTGCCCCAGCTCAGAGCAGAGGGGACAATCTCCTCCCTTGCCCAGCTGGCTGTGCTGTGCCTGCTGCTCCCAGGACAGGGTTGGCCCTCCTGGCTGCCAGGGCACTGCTGGCTCGTGTTCAACTTGCCATCAACCAGGACCCCCAGGTATCTTTCCATGGCACTGCTCTGCAGCTTCTCATACCCCAGTCTGTCCATGCATTCAGGGTCGCCCTGTCCCGCATCCAGGGTTATCCTATCCTGCACAGCAATGCTGTTTTCCTGCTTTCCTTTCTCCACTCTAAGTGCTACAAGTAGTGCCAGTCTAGAGTGATGCTCACCGAGGTTATGTCAGGTGATGATAGGGGTGTGAACCTTTCCATTTCTGATGACTCTGGGAACTAATGGAATTTGCACAGTTTAATTATTAAAATGCTTTTAAAGAAAACTACTTCTGTTTCTTTCTAGCGCTGTATATTACTTCAGTTATATGTTTTATCTTAATGAGGTACTTTTCAAACCCGAATTATTTTACTTGATGATCAAATAAACTCTTAGAGACAGAGAATAATAAATATTATAAAAACCTAATATAAATAAATATCCCCTTTAAAGCAAGCACCAGTGAAATTAAGGAAATAATTCCCTTGTAAAACTTTTGCTTACACTATGTCTGGTTAAAATATGCTAATGGTTACTTTATCAAGCAGACTGAATCTGCCCTAAAAACTTGAGTTAATTAATAATTGACTTTTTTCCTCTCTTCCAACGTCTTAATTACATCAAGTAGAAAATATACATAAGCCAATTCAAATGGAGTTACTATTTTCTTTGTGCAAGAAACATGAGCTGAGCCCAAAGGAAATGTGATTTTAGTTTAAAAAGAATATTTTTTGATAATTACTCTGTTGAAATTTATACACTCTTTCTGATTTTTATTATGCAGATTTCTGATCTAAAAGAGAGTCAAACAGATAGCACTTTTTAAATAAATAAAAAAAAAGCTAGAAGATAACAATAAAGTCACTTCAGTCTAAAGAGCAATGCTAAAAGTGAAAGGCCCCTTGACAGTCATGAACACTTGCTATGCATCTGTAAGACAGCAGTCACAAATTTAAGATTATGTATAGGCAGGATTAATACCCTTTTGGTTAATGATACACTTTTATTAAGTAGAGGTAGTGATTTTAATGACTTCAGTTTTTAAATTTACATGCAGTGTAAATATGAGATTTTTTTTAAAAAGTGTTATTTAGATGTGTGGTTTAAAGTGTGGTCTGTTCTAGGGAGTGATTTGGGAATACATCTGGCGCATTAAAGATGTTGCCATAAGAATGACATGTTCTGAACTTTGAGTTTTAGTATGACTTTTGCAGATGTGCTGGCATTGAAAGGCAGTCTCGTGATGTGACTTTGGGTGGTTTTGCTTACATTTATCACTTTTTTTCCTGTTTTTTGAGGGCACTTGTTACTTAAAATTGTCAATATTTGCATATTTTATATTGAAATTATTAAGCTCAACATTTTTTCATTCATGAATCCACGTGGAATATTCTGAAATAACTAGATATTTATCATTTGCAACGAGCGTTAATTCTAGAAAAATGCTGGTCTGTTAGAACTGTGTGAGATTTCACATTTCTTTTGTACATGACTTGAGGACTTAATTATCTGAGGATAATTTTCTTGAGTTTATGCTGGTATATTAGTGCTGGGAACATACTACAGATCACAAGGATGTTGCTTAGGGATGAAGGATACTTATAAATTTTAAATTTCTTTCTAGATGTACTCTGGATGACACATCTTCTAGAGGCGTTCAGTGGCTGGGAAGGTTTTTGGAAAGCTAATTTTCAACATCTCTCTGAATCCCCTGAGATTTATGGTATAAAGCCATGTTTGTAGTGCCACAATGTATGATCATCTTTGTTGGTAAGAAGCCTGGCTAAGCTTGCAGTCACATTACAAGTAACTGCTACAGTGAATTCAGCCAGTATCCATAATGATACAAAGCTGTTCAATCTATTTTGAAAAAATACCTTACAAACCCAGGTGAAATGGGGTTATTAAACATACAGATCATACAGGTGTAGAAAATGGAAAGTAATGTTCACATTTTTTTCAATAATAATTTAAATAAGCATAACTTAAAGCAATACTTTCAATCTTCTTTCACAAATACCAATAAAAATGAAATTACCTTTGTTGGTTATGCTATTGGAGAAGGAAGTATGATCAATAGTATTTTGGTTTAAAGGTAAACTCTGGGGATCTCCATATTTTCTGTCACAATAGCATGCAGTAGCTCATAAATTTATCAGTTTACCAATTTGTCTCATAAAATGATATGTGCCTTTGATAATTAAAGTACTTGTGATGCCTATCTCTATCTTAAACCCCTTCCATCAGACTGTTCCTAGACAGTTTTGCCTGTGGTCCTGTTTGCATTGTCTTGCCCCTCCACTATGGCAGCATTTATTTGATTGACCTTATTGTGAAGGTAATTCAAGAAACTGAACTGTACCATTAAAAAAGTGTGGGTAAAAAGGCCACTGTATTTAGTTCTCATATAGTTTAATACCGGGGTGGATTTGACATGTTGAAGTGGCAGGACAAGAGTCGGGCTGGGACTACAGAAGGGAGAACAAACCTGTGGCAGGTCCCGGGAAGAAAGGTCTCTGTGGCTTTACCCATTGTGACCCAACCCTTCATCAAGTCTAGGGAGGAAAGGTCTTTGCTGAGCCTTTGTCTTGCCCTTTGAATGCCTTATACCTCTTATTGGCAGGATCGTTTTTGGAAGAACTCTGAAATGGATACTCAGCCCATGTTTATTAACTTCAGGAAACTTTGATTAATTTTTTTGGTGAAGTATGCAATCTTTAGTATTGACCTTTCACTGGATGAATGACCTTAAGCTTATTGTTTCTAATTCTAAATAACAAGCATGGATTTTGAAGCCTATTTGTGTCTGCTTAATTGGTGGAAGATATCTTATTGCTGAAGCATTATCTGTCTGCTTCTTAGAGTTTTTAAATTAGTTGCTCACAAAATATTTACAGCTGTATCTCAATGGTCATCAATGTTTGGACTTCTGCTGACCTCTACATGCAGGAATACAGGTTGGGCAAATGTTTAATTTTACACAACTAAGACTTTTCCATCACTCCGGAAGCTGCCATAGAAAAGAATGAATTTTCTGCCTCTCTTCTAAATTATGTTATTTCCGTTTCTGCAATGAAAGCTATTTACTTTTCTTTTTGTACTTAATTAGTACTGCATTTTTGTAAACTGTCAGATATCAAGCACTTCCCTGGATGCTCATGAAGTATGCTTTTATTTACAAAATGCAGTCAGCAACTGAAGTGGTACAATAAAAATTATGTTGTATGCTTTACAAGAGGAAAAAAAATCAATTTTTGTCAGCTTCCTGTCTAGTCAACAAAGAAACATAAAAGAAAGAGAGTACTGACAAGTTTGTTTCCTTTTGCGTCTGGCAAATATTGCACACTAAAATAATATTTCCTGTGGCTATTTAGTTCTCATGTTCCAACATTTCAATTTTTATTAAAACTGGATTTTCAAATGTCAATTTGGAAAAATATGGGTTGGAGAAAATTTTGTCTGTTTTTCATTTGGGCCAGACAAATAAATTAGAGCATGTGTCGATAGCACTGGTTTTAACTTGCGACTATGTTTTAAAAATGGCAAAAGCATCCAGTTGACCCGCCACGTAATTAAAAATGAGTTCCATGGCTGAAAAAATAAATTTAAAAAAAAGTTATTTGACAATCATTCTGGGTTATTATTCAGTTACTTTTTAAATAATAGATATAGATAGATGTTTATTTGCTGTGCAATGTGCATTTAGAATGTCACAATCCCGTTGCAAGTGAAAATGGTTTTTGCACTAAGGAGCTAATTTGTGTAGGAAGACATGGCACTATAGTTTCTACCAGAATAAATATTCTGCTATGTTTATGTAAGGGTGGAATTCAGAGCAAGTTACAGGTTCAGGCTACAGGACTTCAGGGCAATATAAGCTGCACTGATGATTTACACCGCCTTTCTCTGAACTCCTTTATGCCATAAGGCTCTTAACTGTGAACTGAATCCAACACGAGATGTAACTACTGCAAATGCGCATTTAATGAGACAAAGTGTGAGTTTAAACCATCTAATCTGCACCTAAATCCCCTTTCCATGTAATTTTGATGTTCATTGGATGGAGAAGGAAGACAGCAACATCCTGAAAGAGATCCAATCGATCCACTCCCTGTGAGCCCAACGCACACAAATGCTGTGAGCTCTTGCAAGTCATTTGAGTCATTGTTAGCTTTTCTTCCAATGTTGTGGCGTTGCTGCTCATTGGGTAGCAAAAGATGTGGGCTCCTCTCCATACTTCCTAATTCTCAGAGAAGTTTTGCAGTCCATAAGGTGAGGCAGTGGCAAAGCTCATCATCGTCATTTTTGTTGAAGTGAGGTAGAGGGGAGTCAAATTGTCATAAGCTATGGGTGTCCAAATGTCTTTGTTAAAGACAGAGGCTGTTGTTCACTGAAGGAAGTATTTTCCTTGTGCTGGCCATCACCTCACATCTGGAGCAAGTTGATGCCTCAGGGGCATTGTAAAGTCTTGCACTGCAGACCTGTGAACTGAAATAGGGATTTGGGGGTTACTTCTCAATTATTTGTCCAGCTGCTGAAACTCATATATGTTTTGAAGGTTGGGGGTTTGTTTTGGGGCCTTTTTTTCTCCCATGTTCTCTCTTGACTCTTTCTTAAAAGACAACACCACTTGGAAAAGCCTGAGTCTTACCACATAGCTGGTACTTCTCAGAGAGGAATAAAGTGTCCTTTGGGATCATTTCTTTGTACTAGCAAAGGAAAGAAAAAACCACTTTTTTGACTTCCGGTCAATCATCTTTGTGCTTCTTAACAGGAGCTGAGTCTTCACTTCTCTGTTGAGCAAGGGCTTATGTAAAACCATGAGCTTTGCATTTAAGAGGAATAGCTCTTGAAAGTTGGGACTTTTCAACAGTCAGACAGATCCATATGCACCTGGAGTCTTTAGATATGCAGTAATGTCCTTTGAAATGTAGCTTGAACTGAGTGGATTATTTCTGGGGTGTACAGAGTCTTTAGGAGAAAAGATGTTGGTGTGTCCGGAAGAGAAAGCAGCTCATAATCAGTGGCATTCTTGACTGAAGCAAAAGACAAAATTCAGTGGCCTGTTAAGGAGCAGAGAAAGAAATACTTCCCTTTATGGCTTTTTAGGAGCACAGGCAGATAAATGACTAGTGATTTGTGGCTCAGATTATCAGTGTAACTGAACTAAAGTTGTAAAATGGAGCTTAAGAGAAGGTGCCCAGATAGACTGATGACTTGCAATTTGTTAAAATATTTGAGAGAAAATGCATTGTGTAGATTTTTGGTACTGCTTCCAGTCCAAAAATTATAGTAGTATTATAATGCAAATAGTCCAAAAACATATTGTGTTTTAGGAAATACTCTTCCAATACTCTTCACTGTGGCATTGCAGTTTCTACAGCTGAGTATCTGCAACAAGTGGCTGAAATCTTCCACTAGAGCAATTAAATACAGCTGGGTGTTTTTTTGGTTGTCTTTGTTTGTTTGTTTGTTTTTTTGTTTCATACTGTAGCAGTGATATTGCCATAAGATGAACCTGTTTGGAAGAACTTTGAGGTCTGTGGGGAAGAAAAGTGGGTTTATCAAATGAATTTTTGTGTATTTTGGCTGGCTGCTAAGTAGACTAAACATGCTACGTGCTTTTTAAATCCTATGTTTGACAAGGATGTTGAACTGCTGGGGTTACTACTGCTGTTTCCAGAATACCATAAGGCTCTTAAAATGTACCAATTAGTTGCTCGTTAACAATCTTGTGATTCGTTGTTGAGTCTGTTGGCCAGAGTGAGGCCATTGCTACCCTACCTGTCTCCTCTTCCCAATGTTACTGAGCAGATGAGTGAGCTATTGTTGTGAAGTGCAAACAATGTATTTAAAATTTTTTATATTAATTATTATTATTTAATTGTCAGAAGTTTTGAAAAAGTTGAGGCTCCTTTTATAAGAAAAGATAACATGTTTTACTCAAGAAATCACTTAGTTCTGATAAATTTATGCAATAAAAATTGCATATGTTCTAGTAAAATTTGCTAATCTTTAAATGCTCTATCTGACAGAGACCTCCTGGAAGGGTTTTAGTGGCAAGTTGTATATACCTGCAATATGCCATGGAGGTCAGTGGAGTCTTCCATTAGGGTTTTCCTTGCGGAAGCTGCAGCATTTGACAGATATGGGCAAATCTTCCTGGTAAGGTCAGATGAGGCTGTGCATTTGGGATGTTTGTGCTGTGAAGGCGCAGCCACAGCTTCAGAGAGTGATTGCAGCACTGCTTTCTCTGCGCTGAGGAGCTGCTGCCCGTGCCTGTGCAGAGCCTTGCTGCGGGTCAGCCATACCCACAATAAAGCCACACTGTTTCCTAAGTAATGCAAGTTCAGGCCTGGGAGAACTGAAGGGTAAGGAACTGCTGATGGGCAGCAGAGGACTAAAAAGGAGCAAGTGGACCCAGGTCATGCAGTCTATGTGCCAGGAAGGCAGGAGGCCTCCTAGGCAAGACCTTGCTCGTGGTGATGGTATTACCTGGAAGTGCACACAACCTCCTCGTCTGGTGCTGGATCACTCTGCAGGAGGGTGGTTGAGGAAATTAGGAGCTGCGCAGGTGAAAACATGGTGCCCAGGGGAAAGCCCTGCTCAGATGGTGTGAGTTGAGGACACACCAGTCTATGCCAGGCTGCGTGTCACTTAGGTTTCCCCTCTGCACTCAAACATAGAAGTACAGTTTATCTTCTATGTTATTCTCACATTATTTGGTGTGCATCCCAACTACGAGGATTTTGCTTCTCCATTTATTTAGTCTAGGCGAGAATGGTGGAGGCCAAAGACCTCTGCTTCCCACACTGTGTTTTTTAAAAGCTGTGACTTCTAAATGCATTGTTTATGTTGATGTGCATGTTTATCATGGAAGGGAAAGCACTGCTCATGAATGTGCTGTACACATTTGCAAAAAGGCTTCACTGGCTTCCTGCGTATCTTCCCTGAGGCATCTCCTTTGCTTTCGGGTTTGTGAAAATGCCTTGCCTGATGAGGGCTACAGCTCAGGAGGGCTGCATCTCCCTGGTAGACTTGCTCTTTCAGTGCATTGCTCAATGTAATGGGGGCTTGCTGGGGCCAGACAAGTTTAAAGGGAAGACTCAGTGATAGGGTGGACAGTGTGGCAGAGGTGGCCTCTCAATCAGGACCAAACCCACAGCAGCCACAGGGATGGTCCTGTGCCTTTTGTGGCCCATAGTGGAATAGCTCTGGGGATGGTTGCCACCGTGGCATCCATCTTTTACTTCATTCCCAATGCTGCTTAGAGAGGGCTGCTCCCTGTGAGAGGAGGGATGGAGGGAATCCACCTTGGCAAATCCCTCTCATCCTGGTTTGGCCCTCAGTCTGGGTTGGGAAAGTGCTGGGAGGTGGAAGGTAGCTGGGAGGGGCTGCATTGCCTTCTGAGCTGGTGGCCACCACCGCCTCTCTCAGCCTCGGCCTAGTTTTGGTGGCATTGTGTTTTGCCTCCCTGCTGGAATAGTTTTGGGGCAGGATTTCAATCACACTGAGCACCCATACTCAGACTTATTATGGGTACCCCCTGTGCTTGTGAAAGTGGGGTTGTGCACTGAACAGCAAAGGTACAGGGGCCAGAGAAACTCTGAGACATTTCTATAAAGCAGTGAAGCCCTGGAGGTGTGGATTTTTTGAGAAGACAGCAAGAAGTCTTCCACCTGTCCTTGCATGACCAGCCACCAGACCATTGTCGTGACGCTGTTGCCATCTAGGCAGTTTATGGCTAGATTCAACCTTGTACCTCTGGCAGGTGCTGTAAGTGGATCCATCCCATAAGGCAGCAAGAAGAACAAACTTGTGTGATTTGTTTCAAAGTCCACAACCTCTCTGCCTCATGAACAAGAAAGAAGTCTGATGTTTGGTTAGCCCTCCACTTGTATATGTGGGGAGTGCTAGCGCCATTTTCACCAAACATGTGAGTTACAAGACAGGGTGTTTGGATCTGTTCCCTGCAGGACTTTTGAAGTTTGCTTTGTGAGCTCTAGGGTAGCTGTATATGAGGAGGGTGGAAACTCTGCAACAGCCATGGGGGGGGTTCTGCAATGGGATTTCCTGTCCTCTCCGCAGTTTTTTTAAAGTTAGCAAGATGAGAAATGGGAGTTTCTTACTTGTATCAATTGGCTTCAGTTTGCCCGTTCACAAAGTAGAAGAGCTGAGTGACAATTGTTAGCAGAAATTACCATAATCAAATTTAGGAAGGGTCATACCCTTTGAAATGTATTCCTGAAAGCACTTGTCACTGGGTGTTAGGAAGCCCTGGAACATGCTCTAATCCTCAGCTGTCAGTGAAGTAACACCAATGACTGAAACACCAGAAGATCCTACTGGCACCTGGAATTATTTTCACTTTTTTGAAAATAAAACTAGAAGTGGAGTTATTGTGTAGGAAAAGAGTACAAAATTTACTGGATGGATAGTCACTTGATAAATATAACCTTCTTTGTTGGAGGCTGAGCAGTATCTGACCATCCGTGGAAATCTACCTATTAGTAGATAATGCTCATGGGAGGCTTTTTTGGTTTGTATTCACTAACCAGTTATTTGCTTTGAGCTGTGCAGTATGGAGTTCTATAATGTGATATTCAGAAAATTTCCCTAAGTAAACAGATATCCTGATTGTTTCCAGAGCTTCCTATAAAAGAATGTAGTTAGAGGAAACAGTTGTTTTAAATGTCATTTTTGTCCAAATATGGAACAACAGGAATAACTATATTTCCTGTGAACTAACGGGAAGCCCCTTGGATTTGCATTACTTTGCGAAAACGATGTTCACATCACCAACAGGAAGGTCAGATTCACAAAGCAGCCCTTAGGGTAGTCCCATGACCCTACCTCCAGGATAGACCCCTGGGGAATTTGGAAAAGAATGTGAAAAATGAGGTCCCAGCAACAAAACATTTCAGTGCCAGCAATCTGATATTCTTTTGATTAAGAAGACACGACTCATTTTTAACTTTTTTTAAGTGAAGTTCTTCCAACTGATGCTAATTTACAAAATAAATGTTTTCATGAATAATTAACTTAAAATCTACTAAATTCTAAAAAATTGCTAATATTCTCATGAGTGACTAAAGTACACTGGAGATAGATAAGAATCTGTGGTCTGTCTGCAATTTTTGTATGAACATCCTGCATGATTCTGGTAATACTAAAAACAACAACAAAACAGGCATCCCACCAGCCAAACAGAAAAACCCTGCCAAAAATATATGAACAGCTCCCTTCTGTCCCAATAGCCATAATGATTTTTTTTCCAATTTTATAGAGTTTTTCTTAAAATTAGATTATCTTCTGAAAAGTGTGCAAGGCTTTTCTCAGACTCACAGCATATTCTGAATTGGAAGGCGTCCACAAGGATTATTGAGTCCAGCTCTTAAAGTAAATGGCCCCATACAGGGATTGAACCCACAATCTTGGTGTTACAAGCAGCATGCTCCAATCAACTGAGCTAAACTTTTAAATAAAACCAGATCAGAATTGTTGTAATTAGTTCAAATTTCATCATGCGCAGCAGTACTTCAGACAGTGACTTGCCATTCCTTTCAGATATTATGAATATTTTAATTTGGAATTTTAGGACTCTAAACTTAAAGTTCCCCTGAGACTAACAGGTCTGCTTAACTCATGCACTGACATGCAAGTAATCATGAAGTGCTACAATTTTCCACTGTGTAAATTTGTTCCAGGAGATTTTTCATCTGGTCTAAAGCAATCCCCAGAAGATATGTTAGAAGGATGGCTCTGTATGTACAGAGATTAATGAGTGGGGAACACTTCTGCTTCCTCCTGTTACACTTGTGTACATCTGCTTACAACCAAAGAAGGTCTTCAGGAGAATGAGTATTTTACTTCTTAAGTTTAATGAACATTTGGAGATGATTGGATTGCATGTATTTCCCTTCCTTAAACGCAGGCATCTGGTGCCTTTTGAAATATTTACATAGACCAAGCAGATATGACCAAGAACCTAGGGGAGAGCTGTTCCCAGCTGGCCTGGCAATTGAAAGCAGGTGATATCCCACGAGACATCTTGAATGGCACTCATCTGCTGTGCTCTGTGAAGACTGGATCTGCAGAAAATTGAAATGACACAACCAAGAACTTTAAATAGCTACTGCATGACAGAAGCTTCCAGTCACTGCTGATGAGAGGTGAACTTAATTTAGTGACCTAGGGAGTTAAAGCTTCAAAACCAGTAAGTCTTCCCTTGGTTTGGGGAATTCCCTGAACAGTCATAACTGGAGTCTACCCATGACTTGCTGGGGAAAAAAAAAAAAAAAAAAAAAAAGGGACATTAAGATAAGCTGCCAGCTGTGGTTTGTGGAGGGTTTTCTGTTTGTTTTGTTTTTTTAATAATGAGAAAAATAACTCTGGAGAGGAGAAGAGACTGGAGCTTGCTGACATTAAAAAAAATAATAAAATTTGTACTTTTGTTCATTATTTTTCTGTCTGTAGACATCTAAAATTGATGAGTTTATAAAAGAAATAAGAACTGTGCTCAAATTCTGGTCCTTGCTTTAAGTCCTCACAATGAAAGACTAGCAGATGTTCCTTTACGTGAACCATTTTAAGAGCTGAAGTTCAAATCATCAGTTGGGAAAAACTTGCTTTGTATCAACTCCTTTAAGGGTGTATAACTAAATTTTGCTAATTGCTAAGACAGTGCTGATTTTTTTTTGTTATTTTTTCTTTGTTCTAGCTAAGTGTAAATCAAGTGTTTTAGCTACGTGATTTTTTTCAAAGTTGTTAATGGACTGTAAAATCAGTTAACAAAATATTAATTTTTACTGGAATATAGCAGTGGTTTCCTCTAGTGGTACTTTCCACATAAAAAAGCAGTTCTGCTAATTCAGTAGTTATATCTAAAGGGTGAAGACAAGAAGAGTAATCCAGCGAGGGAGCTATTTTGATATTCTGGAAAGAGAAGAAAATATGAGAGGAATGCAAGATAAGTGTCCTGAAGTTGGCATCAACTCCCTGTTTCTTTATTTGGTGGGATGTGAAATGTGTAGATATTATTGATCCAGCTCTTATGTCAGCTACATGAGTTGTATACATATGTGCTTAGGACGAAGTGTGGTGTCTGCTACATATGGATAAATCTCCCTTGGGCTTCCAACAGGCTGGGTTTACACAGAGGTGGAAAGGGGTGAGAGTAGACTCAGACTAAAAGTTGTCACTGTCAAACAGCCCTCCTATTGGCCTAGCCTTTCTTGTGTTCCAGCTTGAAACTGCTATTGGAATTCAGCTCAAATTGGGCTTTAAAGCAATATAGAGAGGGAAGTCTACACTTTATCAGAAAACATCATCAGTTCAAGCATCCCATCTAAACAGAAATTGTCATTTGATAGTGAATGAATGATGAGATGAAGTAATTATTATTATTTTTACCTTTTTGAAGCACTTTGGCTATGAATTAGGTAATCTGTGAATAGGGAGAGCATTTTGATAGCTGTGCTGGCCTCACCATTCACCTATTCACAGGATTTTTTGTGATTTGAAAGACATTGTATTTTGTACAGGAGAAGTGACTATGTTCCCTGGAATGAGATTTTTAACATGAACAGAGTTAAGTAAACAGGGAGAAGTTAATTACATTTTTGCCTTACATTTTTGCTTTACAGGCTACAATGTGAACTTGATTGATACCTGAGCAATTTGCCTAAGCTAGTGGCTGCTCAGCAACTGAAATTCAGTAAGCAGAGCCTGAAGTAATGTTGTGGGAAAGAGAACTACATTTTGCCTTGAGAAATGCACTTCTGTAAGAGAGTGTAGCTTCCAAGAACTGACTCTGCCTTTGTGTTTTTTTGGAGATGTCTGTAGCCTCCAGAAATGGTGCATTTCCAAATATGGCAGTCGTCTCCCTCCTAGGCCGCTCATCTGGCTGTTCGCATCGTTCTGTGCAAGTTCCAAGCAGTAGTCCTCAAATGCCAGGAAAGTAGCTGGACGTGGAAAACCAGGGCAGAACGCAACAAGTCTATAGCTGTGATCTGACAGATGTCTTACAGGCTGTGTTGCAGAGCAGAGTTTGTTCCGTCTGCTGCAGGGAATTTTAGCAGCTTTCTCAGCTCTGTCACTGACAGGGCTTAATGCTTGTGAGGCTCAGTATGTGGGTCATGGAAGCTAGAGGTCCAGATTTGGGATGCCCATTCATTAGCAGGACTTTTTTTGAACTATATGTTAATGTGATAGCAAATAAATAGGTGTCCTTTAGACAAACACTCAGGCTGCATGTAGCACCTCTGTGTGTGTCGTGTTGAAGGGATGTAATCTTTTTATAGTTTAATACTGATTTGCTAGGATGATTCACTAAGCTTATCAGTTGCAGACAGTCTGGGAGAATGAAATGGAATGGAAATGCTTGTCAAGAAATGAAACTATTTGCATCACTAAAATAAGCTTCTGCTTCTGGGCAGACTTATATTTTGTGGGTGGAGTAAGATAAAATTATAATGTCCTCTAATGTCGCACGAGAGGCTGGCCTGTGGTGCACGGAAGCTATGGCTATTTGAAAATTGTGAGTGTACCGTACAAAATAGGGGAGGTAACTGGTGCAGTGCACCTGGCCAGAATCTTTGGATTAGCCTGTAGCTGGCTCCTAGACAAGGGATAAAGAGCCTGCCTTTTCATCTACCACTTCCCCCCACAGATTATGCTTCCTGCCCAGCACTGTTCCTTCTCTGTTTTGGCACTTGGAGGACAGCAGTGATTGTTCCAAGCTCCATGCAGTTTCTGGGGAAGACATTGTCTCAGTGAGGGTGTCTCGG
This sequence comes from Donacobius atricapilla, assembly GCA_013397315.1. NCBI lineage: Eukaryota > Metazoa > Chordata > Aves > Passeriformes > Mimidae > Donacobius > Donacobius atricapilla. The sequence continues at coordinate 170,749 of WBMY01018039.1, read as the reverse complement.
AGATATGACAAAGTTATTTCTCTCTATTTGTCTTATTATATCTAGTCATATGTAGTGGGAAATCATTAAGTGGAGTATTCATGTCATGAGACTGATTTAAAAGCAAAGTTTAGAAAGGAACAATAATTTGCAAAGTTTCAGTTTAATTGCCTTGTGATGATTCCTGTTCTTGCTTTAATCATCCTTCTCTCTTCCAGCATCTCATTACTTAAGTGCCCTTTTGATCTTCTTAAAGTGACCTTTGATCCACAAACTTCTTCCAGTCTGGCCCTCCCATCTTCCCAGAGAAACAGGAGGAAAAACCTCATATTTCTTCCTAGTATAGGCAGAATGTTATCACATTGTTCAGATTCTAATGCATATTAGTAGTTGAGGATAATGCTGTTTAGTAGTAGCTGTCATCGTTGGCCAACCTCCCACCCACCCACAGAGGTTGCAGTCCGTGATAGCAGGAGATGATGTTTCTGTGAAGTAAAGGCAGCGTTTTGTACACCAGGTGCCTGTTCTGGCATAGCAGGCTGAAGCCCCTGCCCCAAACAGGACCTTGTGCAGTTGTGCTCCCTGGTGCTCAGTACCTTCTTACCTTCCTTGCCGTTGGGTAATCTAATTTGAGGCATTAAGAAACAGGAAAAATTGAATATAATGGACTCATTTTTCTGGGGACAAAAAGAGGCTTGAAAGCACAAGCCTATTCTTCTGCCTATGCTAAATTTGAGAACAAAACCATACTTAAATAACAACATACTTTTTTTTTCTAAAATAGTGCATGTTAAATAATAGGCTGAAGGAAATATGCAGGGATTGACTTGAAAACAGATGTTTATAATGATTCAGTGACTTAGGTTAAGTACATTCCCAGATGCAATTAAAACAGACTTCTTCTGAATTTAGGGGATGTGTTGATAAAACTGATAACATTCTACATGATCCTGGAGGAGGAAGTATGAGCTGCAAGCATGCGTCCTCCAGCTGAGATCTCATCAGGTCTGAAAAACTAAGAGAGGTCATACCAGGTCACCTCTGGTAATGGGAGACCCAATGTTTTTCCAGGCATAACCATGTCCTGCAAGGAGTAAAAGCCAATTATTCACTGGGTGGCACTTTTCCCTTCTGATCCTTACTGGGGCTGCACTGGGGCATGTCTTGGTGTTGTTTTCAGATCCAGTTTTCTTTCTGCATTAGATGATAAAAACTTCTTCTAATCATGTTAATTCTCACCTTTGTGTGAATTTATACTATAACATGGTAAAATGCTATAATAATGTCAGATTAAAAAAATGTAACTATTCTTGCTTTATGTCAGTATGGAGAAAATTCTACTTCAAGAAGTTCAGTGGATGTACGTTTACCAAAAAAACTGTGTCAACAAAAGAAATAAATTTTTCAGGAGATAGCACTGTAGTTTTATTGGACAACCTTTCTTTTTTTTAAATTTTTTTAAGTATTAAGGCCCCATTTCTCTTTGATGCTTTACTTTAAAATGAAATGTACTTACCAAGTAAAAATGTTACTGTGTTATTTAACATTCTGGGGTAATATTTTTTGGTCTTACTGGGGGCTTTCCAAATTCAGAATGGATTAGGTACATTTTCTTTTCATTTCCCAGAAGTACTGATATCCCAGTAGACTGTGGACCCTGCAGGTGTAGAGGGACAGGTGCCCAGCATCTGTGCTGAAAACTGTCTCAGGGGAGGTGCTGTCCCTGACTGCATCTGAATAATGGCCTGAAGGGGCTGCTGAAGGATCTCCTGTGCGTTGGTGGAATATTCACTGATACAGATGTTTTGCTTCTTTTCCTCATAGTTTGTTTCTGAGGGGCATGACAACAGTAAAAGCAATTGACTGCTGAGTTGCTTACCAGTTATTTCATGACTATGAGGAGGAAAAGTAGAGAGTAGCCTCGATGCATTTAAGAGCATCTTTGGTGACACAAATCAACTGTAAGATTTTATCTGTGCACCAGTTAATCTGACTTCTCGCATGTTTGGGCTTAAGCAAACATTCCCCACACCGACCAGCCTTGCACCAGTGGGTTGCTGCTGACAACCCGGGCTCATTCCAGTAAGTTCTGCCTGTCAACCAGTTCAGACATTTAATTCTCAATTTCTTTTATTTTCAGGGATGTTCCGGTTGTGGAAAATGTGATTGCAGTGGAGTAAAAGGGCAAAAGGTAAGTCAGCTCTGTCCATTTAATTTTCTTGCCTATTTCAACCACAGGGTTTAAAATCTCCTGTTAGTCAGGTGAGCCATTGCGTTCAGTGAGGGCTTGCCCTGCCAGGGAGCATTGCCAAAGCCAGGCCACGTGCTGTCAGCAGGGTTTCCAGCAGCAGGATCTCTGTGTCCGTGGCTGCAGAGGGCAGAGGGCTCGGGGTGTGGGCAGGTGAATGCCCTGACTCTGGAGTGAAGCCCCCAGCCCAATGTGGCCGCGCCCTCTCCTTCCCCATCGAGTGGGATGCTAACTCGTCACTCTCCCCTTTCCCTCACCTCATCTCCAGCTTTTTCAGTGGGTAGCAGGCTTGTCAACCTGACCATCTCTGGAAGTGAGGCAAGCAGTTCAGTTCAGGATTGCTCCTCTCAGCATGCCATGCAGATTGCTCTCCAGGATGGCTGTGATGCATCATAATCAATGTACCCTGACCATGGTTAGCCCTGGGTGGCAAAGACTTGCGGTAAGAAGACAGAGGTTAATGATCAACTTAGATACAGAAAAGTGTTGCAGGTCAAGAAAAATAAAAATTAAAACTTTTGACAGAACCTAGCAAAGGAGTTTTAAAATTCCCATTCAGTTATCCAAACTTCTTGTGTATGAAACAAAAAAAAATACACTTTAAAGTCTTCTTTTAAAGCAGTAATAGTGAAGAAAAATTATAGCACACATAAACATTCCATGAATTCCCCCTGTAAATTACCTACTTTTGTAAATGTTGTAGACATTCAATCACTCTCCTTATCTCTTCCAATTTTGCTTGTAGAGATTTTAATCTGTGATGTGTTCTCTTGTGCGTGAATATGTGCTGTACGTCTACCATTATAAATGAATGTAAATCAGTTTTATCATCCTGTGGTTGCTTTGGATATGTTTTTTGAGGTAAGTTGTTTAGGTCACCCAAAGGAATACTTAGAAGAGATGGGGGGGTTTGCTTTTTTGTTTTGGGGATTGTTTTGTTCTTTGAAGTAAACAGACAGCTGGTGTTCTGCGTTGTCTCAAAGGCAATAGCTGCATATTTACAGATGATGGATTTAAGAATGTCTGTTGGTGGCTTTTCTTTGGTGTTTTCCAGAACTAGGAATGTAAATTACTTAATTGGAGGCCCCAGCAAGAAAATTTTCTTTGTAACAGACAGAGATTAATTTGCGATACAGACAAAAAGTGTCAAGGTCTGAAAAGTCATTCGGATGGAGTCTCCTTTTTTTAATGACCCACTAGTGTCTATTTAATAAAAAGTCAACTATATATTGAAAACAAATACAGCAAAGATTTGGGGAAGGTTCAAAACTCTGAATTTATTCCTCAATAGCTTGATCTTATTGTTCAAGTACAAGTGTAACAAGTACAAATGAGTCACGGTAGAATGAAGGAGACATAACTCTTTCATTGAAAGACATCAGTTTTCAGTTCATAGAGTATGCCAGCATCTTGTAACAAGATAATTTAAAAGAAGGATAGCTTGGGGAAATAAATAGTATTAAACCTTAACACTTCATTTATTTCCAGCTGTCTTCCTATCTGTTTGCTAGAGCTCTTGCTGGCATTTTTCATTTGCATAGTCCAGAGTCTCCAAATGTTCTCTTTAAAAGAAATAGGTGCTTGTCTGATATGCTAGAATCCAAAACTACCTCACATTAGTGTAGGCTGTTTAAAAATGTTTATGAGAGAAAAATACCAGCCCATAGTAACAGAAGACATATTCAATTCCAGTGTGTCAGTGTACTCTCTCCACTCTTCCTAATGGGTTCCATCACAAATTTCTCTGACCTTAAGTAGGTGTGTAGTGAACCATTCACATAATTTTAGACTGTGTAGGAAATGCAGTTATTGAGATTAGAGACATCTAGACAGGTGAATGAATAGTAATACTTAAAAAACAATAGTCAAGAAAGGCATTTCAATGTATTTTGGAATGCATTTGACATGCATGAACCTGGTTCAGATCACTGCTTGCTCATTACGTTAAGTATATTTCAAATATACTTAGGATTTTGAACAGAAAACTGAGTTTTATTAAAAAAAAATCTGACCCCTTCTTTCAGCCCTGTGTAGTTTTTCATCCTGATTCATTATATTTGATGTCTTCCTAGAATAAGACAGCCTGCCAGTTGGCCCCAGGCCTAGAGACAGAACCTGTGAGGGGAAAGTAAGGGGAGCATCCTTCCTGCTTGCCTCTGTAATATTTCTGTAAATAGTGTTTCCAATGAATGCATTTGGATTTGAAACCTGTCCCTGCTAAACATGGTTCCCATTAACACACGCATCAGTAATGGTACCTATTCCTTCAGAAATCAGTGTGAATAATGCTTGATCAGAGGACAGATTAGAAAGACTGATCCTAGCCAAGGTCCAGGCTAGGAGCAGGCTGCAATGCCTGACTCCTGTGGCACCCCAGGAGACCACATAAGAGAACATCTGCTCTCCAGTTCTCATGTGGGAGCACATATCCACTCTACCCTACACCATCCACAGCCAACGTTGTGCCTGCACTGGAAACCCTTTTGATCTGGCTTCCATGTCACACAGAAGTACACAGACGCTGAAGGGCCTTTTCCAATCCTCCCACACTCTTCAGGAATCCACCCACACCACTTCACTGCCACGGGAGCTTCGGGAGCTGCGGAAGTGGGTGCTGGGTTTACTCTTTAAAGCCTTAATTATTAACATCTGGAGAGATATTTCCTACCATAGTGTGGGAAGAAGTTCCAGACCCAGAAGTTCCAGACGAGGGCCTAATTAAAATTCATTTGGCCAAATAATTGTCTTCACGATCTCATCAGAAAAAGTGCTGAAAATGGTATTTGACTTAAAAGCTGTGAAATGCCCAGGAAATAGTACCCAAGGGCATTTCAGACATGGAAGAGTAAATTACATTGCCATATTTTTCTCTCTTCTTTCAGAGTAATTTCATCAACATGATGGCCATATTTAGAGTACATTTAATATATTCTCTCATCAGACTGTTTCCATGAAAATTGCATCTCTATGCCAAACTCCTTTTACATGACTCATACGTTATCAAGGGCATATAATTGACAAACTCTTAAGGATTTTCATCCCTTTCAGAAAATTCAGAAAGTGAGTGTAATTGCAACAGATGGCCCTTATCCCATAAAGCCTTTATTATTACACTGAACATCAAGCTGTTATTTTAAGCTATATAACGTCAAATATCACATATTTGCCAAACAAAAGGTACAGAAATTTTAGAAAAGTATAATATTGCTAAAACAATAAATAATACCTTACTGTTTTCCATTAGAGAGATTAACCTAAAACATCTTAATTTATTACCTCTTACACTTTTTATTTGGTTTTCTGCATAATAACTTGACTGTTCTCCTAAACCTCACTGAAGTGTGAGATCTGTTTAAACTGATTAGAAATTTGAATGCTTGCCTGCATTTTATTGAGCTACTTAGAAGAAGACTGAATCTATGTTTTCTCTTCTATGCCTACCTTGATTTTGAGAACAGTTTCAAGCAGCTGTTGAGATAAGAAGTGCTAGCTGCTAGTGCATGCAGGAAGAACATGTTAAGCGATTAATTACCATTCAGAACAAAGACTGCACAGAGATGAGTAAAATTCTCCATGCAATGGCTTTTTCTAAAGAATGTTCCTTCTCTCATTCATGACCATTTGCACCATTTTTACTCTGTATCAGAAACATGTGTTAATGGAGGCAACACTGGAACCTTGCTGTAAGTAATACAGAATGATTAATCTTAGACTTATCAGTTAGAATGCACTGAAGTAGAAATCCTCATTCTTTAGTATAAATATTTTATGATGATTTCACTGTCTCAGCATTACCCACTGAAAATTGAAGTCAACAAGGATATCATACATGCTTTTGCCATTGAGCATGAAGTATTGCTATTAAAAAACCCCGAAACTTTGCTAAATAGAAGATAAGAATAGAATTAACTCTTAATGTAACTGCTAGTTTTGACATTTTTTTTGTTTCAAAGCAGGAAAATTTGAGCAAATAATTTGATTATTTGTTTCCCTAATTCTGAGACTATGTCTGTATTATTATACCTATATAAATTTTAATTCTCTGTTTGCCTTGATGGGTGCATCACCCCTGTGTGGATGGACCATGCTGCAGAAGTACACAGACTGGCTTTGCTTGAGGTATTTTGGATCTGGAAGCTAGGTAGCTCTGACTTAGACTGAGAGTCAGTGGGACGTCTCTGGAGTTCCCCATCAACAGGAGCAGAGACCAGTGTTTTCTCTCCTTCACACTTCTACAGCCTTAAAAATCACAGATGGTTTTGGTATCTGCAGGGGATTGTGCTTCTCCCTTGGCACTGTGTAATGAAAAGTTGACTGTTGCAGTGAACTGGGTCCTTGTATTTTTTTTTTTAAGATTTACCAGACTGGGAGGACCTTTGAGGGTTTCCTGTCATTTTACGTATCAAAAGATAGAAAAAAAAATTCTAATATTGATGATTTAACAAAATACAAACCCCCTTGATGGAGAGAAGCCCTGGCAGTCAGCAGGAAAATCAATATTAAGTACTTTGAGTTTCCTTGACAATGTATCAGAGGCAACAAGTCAGTTCCTTTAGTGGAGCAAATCAGTAATCATTAGAGCAGTGCTTTTCATAGTCAACCTTGATTAGACTTTCTAAAATCAAAAATATTATTTTTTTTTAATCACTTTTTGTTGACACTGCTTGGTTTTAGTCAGCACTGCTCAATGTTCCTATTTAAGTCCCCCGAGAATGAGAGGACACAGTTTTAAACTGTGCCACAGGAAATATAGGTTGGATATTAGGAAAAAGTTTTTTATGGAAAGAGTGATCAAGTACTGGAATTGTCTGTCCAGGGGAGGTGGTGGAGTCACCATTCCTGGATGTGTTTAAAAAAAGACTGGATGTGGCACTCAGTGCCATGGTTTAGTTGAGGTGTTAGGGCTGGGTTGGACTCGATCTTGAAGATCTCTTCCAACCTGGTATTCTGTGATTCTGTGAAGTGGCTGCTGTAGGAACTTAGTGTCCAGCAGCAGTTGTGCCTGAGTTGGAAAGACCATGAACTGGGGACACTAAGGAAACCACAAACAGATGATGTACTCTGGAGATGGCCATAAAGTTGGAAAGAGGGATGACAGGCAATGTGGGAGGCAAGAATGTGTTTGCAGTCTGGAAAGGGCTAATAGATAACATGAAATCATCTAATTATGCCTGAAAGGGCAGACTCAGAAGACAGTAATAAAATAAGCAAAGATACTGATCAGCTACAGATCAGATATTCTATAGGGAAACTTGTGATTCATAAATATTTTTGAAAGTCAGGATATTGTCACAATGGTTTTTTGTCAATTCTGCTTTGATAGTAGTATATTTTTATTGATTTATCCTTTACTTAGAGAAAAATAATCTTTTAAACATAAATCAGGGAAAAAGAACATTATGTTTCATGAAAAGAACTGCTATTCTTGAAAAAACCAAAATATCAAACAACTTTGATTAATATTGACTGTGGTATGCTAAATGTTGAAAAGTTTTCTACTTTTTCCCTGCTGTCAGGCCAAACTGCTAAGTGGCATCTGAAACCATCAGCTTTTCTTAGTTTTAAATAGTTACAGGAACCATTTGTCCTAATTGTCTCTGGCAACATTTTCTATATTAAGATATATTTTTGCACTCAGTACAGTGGATATCTTTGATTAATACAAACCAGTGGATTACACAGATCAATTTATGGAAAGAGGGCTATAAACGCAGTTGTATTTATGTGCTGAGACATGCTCATATTTAGTTTTCAGAGCTGACTTCTGAAGGTATTCACAAAATAATATTTCATTTGGCACAATATGACCTTTTAAACAGCTGTTGCTAGATGCATTATCCTTGATTATAAGGATATTGGCACAATAAGCTCAAGCTTTGTTCTTCATGGAATAAAACAAGCACACAGGGCTCGATTTTTAATTTGCACAACAACTGTTAGTGTATGCCTTCACTATAGTTTCTTGAAGGATTGCAGGGCCTTAGCTTGATCTGAAGTATGTGAGCCTCCAATGAAGTCAGTCAGTGTGGGATCCGAATAAGATATGAAAAAATGTGTAAGATCTCTGCTTCTTTGAAATCTTCGTGCTCGGGAAGTGGAGCTGCCCAGTGTCTGTGCAATGCCTGCGCATAGCTTGAAATCTTCCCAGATCTAAAACTATGTCCATACAGAGTCAATATCTACTGACTAGATCCTGATTACAAAACCTTTGTCCTGATGTGCAGTTTTTCAGTATCTGGTCTAATTGCCTAAAACTCTCTGATGCTGAAGGGGTTTGTGGGTGTAACTTAGGAGTCTGGGACAGCAAATGCTGGGGTACAGCAGAGCTGTATTTTGTAGTTAACGTTTTAAATTTTTCTAAATCATTCTGCTCTTCAATGTATTTTGTATTTGCTGGAGATCTGAGACCAAGACAGACATTAAAATAGACAGTTCTGTGATGTGTCAGTTCCCACACAAGAATTTAATGCTTGATCCAGTTAATAATCAGTCTCTGTGTATATTTTCTCTATAGCAATATTCACAAGAAGTGACCTGGGTGTATATAATTATCACTAGGGAACCATAATAATGTGGTATATGGTAGCCTTCTTAATTCACTTTCTAGTCTTTCTAGCCAAGAGCAAAAAGTAGTTTGGGAAGTTGGTGGGGTTTTTTTTTTTTTTTAATCTCATATCTCATGGTAATTACTTGTTTGCTTCCTTTCTCTCAGCTACTTCTTATTTCAGATTGTAGACTTATGCTTTCGGAGAAAGCTCACAACCTAGATTAGTCACTGAAACATCTGGCCATATGATGTTGGCCTTCAGAAACGCAGATCTGGATTTTCTCAAAGTTTGGATTTCATTAAGGAAGGGTAAAAAGCCGAATTTTACACAAAGTTCTCAAAACCACTTTTCAGCAGAAGCAATGGCAAAGCTTGTAGCAGTAAATGCCTGGAAGGAGATAGAACAGTAAGAAGCAGCATGAAAGTGGAATTTTAAAAGAGGAAACCTGAAGTAGCTGCTGAAGGAGTGATAGTGGAGTACTTAATGACACAGAGAAGTTTCTAACCTGCTGGAGAATATATTTAGTTTAGACACAAAAGTTTAATATCACAGTAGGAGCAAAAACAGTTGGGAAACCATATTTAAGAGATGTTGAAGAGGATTACATTTCTTTTCAAGTAACTACAACACCTGAGAAAGGGCTACAGAATAGTTAATTGAACTATCAGTAACATAGCAAAGGAAGTTCAATTAAATGATGAAAAAAATGACTAGCTTTCAGTAATAGATAAGGTGTTCTCTTATATAATCTTCAACAGCAAAAGAAACACAAAATCAAGGTAAAGCCAAGGGAAGAGGAACTTTGACTCCTGTCGGAAAATCATGTTTATATCTCTTAGAATATTTAGGAGTGATTAGAATGGCAAAATGTACCCATAAATTTTGTAGCTCTTAAAGAAAGCATATGACAGCTTCCTCCGAAGTTCAGCTGGAACATTTTAAAATGTATTGATATGCCAACAAAAATAATTCTCACCAAGGCTTGTCTCAAAGTTCAGTGTGCACCGTGTACTGAGCTGAGTGAGCGAGCACAGTCACTAGCATCAAATGGGGTGTTCTCCTACTCTTTTCTCACTGACTGGAAACAGATGCAACAAAAGCAGTTCATGGCTAGTTAGCAGAATACTTAAAGCCTTGAGTGGGTTTGGTAACCCTTAATTTTGTTAGGTTTGCTCGAATGCCAAGCAAAGACTGGAAGACCATGCAGAACCGCAAAAGAAATGGTTTAAAGTGGTGATGGGGGGGAAGAGCTCTAGTTCAGAGGAGCAGTCTAAAATGCCCTCTTGCTCCGATGTCAGTAGTTAGGTGAAATAAAGTGAGGAATACCAAAGGCTTGTACAGCGAGCCGTGAACAGAGATGCCAGTGCTTCCTTCATGTATTGCAGCACCTTTAATGGGATAGTGAGTTAAGGATGTCATTGCAACACCTCAACTCAAACTTCATTTCTGTCTGAAAGTGTGGAAATAGAGGCTGGAAATCCAGCAAGGGCACATTCAGCCCCGTGAAATTCCTATAAAAGGATCTCTATAGGAAGTTCTAGGTATTAAATGTAGTGACATCAGTGTCAAGGCAGGAGAACTGAGTGACGCCGTTTCCCTCACCAAAAAAAGGGGAAAAGATAGTGTTTGTTAAACTCTCCAGACTATGGGCTTTACATAGCAAAGCTGCCTTTGCCCGCTGTCTGTCACTGGGCTCCATCAGCTTTCGGGAAGGGCAGGAGAGGGGTGCGAGGGCACTGCTGTGCCCTGGGGCTGGCAGTGTCTCAGGAGCCTGGCTGTGTCACTTCCCCGCGGGCTCCTCTGGGTGGCAGTCAGACATTACCGACGTCCTGTATTCTGACCGGCCTCTTTGCGTGGTGGTTTTTTTTTTGGTGGTTTTTTTTTTTTTAGAAAAACGTTAAAGCCACCTGCTGAGCAACACGCCAACTTCTGGTTGACACTTTCTGACAAGGATACTGACATCCTCTACAATGTCAACATCAGAAAGATACTTGTTTTCATTATGCTAATAATTGTTATATCTTTGTTAACTTTATTGACTTAGGCTGAACAACCTTGGAGGTTGTACAAAAATATATATTGCCATGTCTGTTTTACAGTGGATCTGGTTGAGTCAAGAGACAATAAAGTGAAGAAGCACCGATTGACACTTTTGAGGCACAGTTGTGATATTTACATGATTAAAAGTCAGAAGCCAGAATATTTCCTCTATTTTGTGGAAAGATATTTTACTCCTATGGAACTTTCAAAACGTTTAAAACTTTAGAAACGTCATTTCCAATCTGACCCAAAAAAGCAGCTAGACTAGCACTGTCTCAAATAGTACTGTCTGTCGCATACCCTCAAGATATGAGTGCCTCATTATGAGAACTTTATTGCAGTCCGTACTGTCTAGGACCAGCTGCCCATGTTTTTACTATTTATGGAAGAGATTATTTTCTGTAAATATGTCCATGACGAACCTTTGGCAAGAGAATAAAACTTGCATGTAACGTCACATTTCATTCCCGGTCTAGGATCTGAACAAAAATAAATTAAAAAACCCAGAGAAGTTTAAGACCCTTTTTTCCCCCTGCTGTTTCATCTTTAAATGTGAGCCTTTGAACAATGCCAAATGCAAACAAATGCTAAATAATTTTCATTAATGAAGTAGGAAGGGTGTGGAGCATTTTTACCCCTTATATTCTTGGACCTTCAACACTGGAAGTGATTTAATACAATGTGTAATAAAACAAAGGAAGAGTTACTCAGACCTAATGTATTCAACAGATGATTAGAAGGGGTGGGAAATATAGCACCCTTTTGATTCAACCTGTATGCAGGTGATAGAATTTCCTTTTTCTTTTAACAGTGCAAACACATTTGTCCTTCAAACATCCTCTTCCCATATGATTGAGGTTCTTCTGTTCCCCTGAGTGACTCTAGCTGATGAGAAGAGGCTCCTGGACCCATGTGCGATAAAAGACTTAAAAAAATAAAATAAAGTTGGAGAACCTCACATGTACCTTTGTAAAAGGGTTTGTGTGACTTCCTCCTGTAACATCTTAATCTGTGTTATTGTGTTGGGCTTTTTTTTCTTTTTCTTTTTCTTTTTTTTTAATCAAGAAAAGTTTAAAGATAAAGACAGTGAACCACATTCATTGGTGTTAAACTGTCAAACTCTGTGCAGGGAATCTTCCACAGCTGAAGATAAAGTTCAGTTGCTGTCAGTTGTCTTCTTCTCTCTCGTTTTCTATTTCTGTACTTGATATACCATACCCTCAATCGGGCTATGAATAAATATGTACCCCTTAGCATCCCAGCTACTTCTGGATCTGTAACATTTATCTACGCTGGAATGCAATATTATACAAAGCATACATTAACCAAAGACATGCAATAAGGAAATATTGAGAGCTTAAGATAAGAGCGTACATGGCTCAAGAAGTTCTAAAATGTGAACTTTGGGCAGCTGCATTGAAAAAACTGACTACTACATTTGGAAAATGAGGAACAACTATGGGTCAAGGAAGAAGAGAAATCACATGAAGAAGACTTCTAAATTATGTCGGGGGGCTCTTACTTTTAGTTGATTTAGCTTAAATTGTATGATGTTGTTAGGAAACCAGTTGCTTGGCAGCAATTAAATTATAGCCATGCTTGGCTTTTGATTGTTAATTTTACTTCACTCATTTTACTTCTTATTCAGCTTCTGAATTTCTTTAAGACACCCTGTATATCCACGCATTTGAGCACCAGCTAAGCACATAGATACTGATATGTAGGGAAAAGGATAATCAAAGATTGTTATTTCTATTTTTATACTCCTGGGAAGCACTTAGCAGCTTCCTGCGGAATGTTCTGTGCAGGCATGAGGTGCCACAGAAATATGTTTTTGCTCTAAGCATTCTTTAGTATTTAGGAGGCAGAGGCCCAGGGTCAGTCCCTGAACCTGAAAAGCCCTCTAATTAAATGTTTATAACGATGGAGTCACTATCAGAGGTTTGGGTTCATCTTGTATCAAGCTGCAGAGGTTCCTTAGTGCTGAAAATTTATGATCCCTGAGAACGGATACTTCCATAGTAGAAAGAGTAATCCTGTCAGGGAGTGAGAAAACAGAGTGAGATTTGGTGATCAGGGTGCCTGCCCCATGGTGTATGAACCTGTGTTGCACTGGCTTTTGCACCATAAATAGGTGCTTCCCAATGTCCTCCCCTCAAAATGCAGCCTGAGGGCTCATTTGGCTGCAGCACTGAAGGAGTCCCATGGGTGAGAGTCACTGGGGAGGGAGCAAAGGGAGAAGGAGATGCAGAATGAGCACCATGGCAAAGAGGTCATGAGTGCTGTTCTTCAGCAGCTGTTGGGGTGGTCCTTTGTTGTCGTACATGTAGAGCAGCCCTGGCAATGCTTGAAGTTGTTCAGGGCCTCAGCCAGCCTGACTGTAGAGCTGTGCAGGTCACGCGAAACTGTCATGGCTGCTCCTTCTGCTAGTCATGCCAAAAATGCTGCACTCATGTTTCCATGGGACTGAGTTCTCTCGGATGCTTCCTGGTAATGCAATAATCCAGATTTTGCTGACTCTCTCTCTCTCTCTCTCTGCCTTAGCCCCTTTTCCATTCCACATACTGTCAGGAACTCAGTCCCAAAACTTCTGGGTGAGCCAAGATCCTTACAGAGCTCCTACACAGATTTTTTGTATTTCTGCAGAGTTATGTTTGTGTAAGTAATTACTTGTTACTTGTGTGGCCCCAGAATTGTATAGCTATGGTGCAGATAGATTCTGCTGAAGAATGTGCAGTGGGAATTTTGTAATGTTAAACATCCTCAGTGCATTTGAGGACACATGTCCTGTAAGCATATAGCAAAAATTCTGCTTGACTGATATCCACTTCACACTTTAAATAAAATACTGAAAATGGTAAGTGCAGCTGAGGACAAACAGATGACATTTATTGTACATGTTTATTTTATTCCTGAAATATATTCAGGGTCAGTGCTCCCTCTGGTGGTTAAAAATACCGTTTTAATAAAGAATTTGCTATTCTCTGTGTCCTCTCTAATGTAACGCTGAGTAACACGGAGCCAATTATATTTCTCCAACACATTTAAAAGAGTGTGGAGGGAAACACTGTGACTTGAGAGCATTACTCAGGTCGTACAGATCTGTTTCCCACTGCTTGCTGTAATTACTAGTGTAACACCTTGGAGCCAATTCACTTGGTTCTCGCAGTTATATCACCTGTGAAGGAACAGATACAGAGCCTGGATTCACCTCTCAAGTGTCTGGGGATAGTCTGGGTACAAACCATCTAGTCCATTGCAAGGCTGTTATCCATTGCTTAGGATTTTATGAGGTCATGCTGGAGCATCAAGGTGTGATGACTGTTTTGAATGGCACGTTTTCCTCTTAACAGTCAGGCTCTTTTTTTACTCTGTTTACATTGTCAGTTTTCATCTTGGAACAGTTGTATTTCTTAGCCAATATGCCCTTGGTAGAATTTCAGTTCAATGAATGTTAACTTTTGGGAATAGGATAGCACATGCATTTGTGAGAGGAATTCTGGGTTTGTAACACGTGGGAGCCAGCAGTGACACTGGTCTGAAGACAGCCCTCTGGCGAGGCCAAGGATTTTTTGGCTCCTGGTTCTTTCCCTTGCAGCAAAGGCACAGCTGAGGAGCTGTGGTGGATGAACTCCAGCAAATCCCATTGCACTGGTGTGAGAAACTGCTTTTGTTGCCATTACACATTGTGTCCTTGCATCCTGCTATGTCCTCCTCACACTGGCTTTGGCAGCTGCCTGGCCACCTGGTGAGCTCCTCAACTCACAGAGGCCAGACCAAGCTCTCATACTAAAGAAAAGGGAGTAAATTTAGTGAGCTGAACTGGTACAATGGAGGCTGAGGGAATCATTCCAGGTGATGTAAAGAAGGGTGAGGTGGCACCATCACTTTAAAAGGAGAAGAGCCACCTTTCCTGGGTAGATCAGTTTAGCTGCCTTGGGACATCTTTCCCTTAGACTGAATTTTATGCCTTTTCAGCTGAAGGACAGACACGTGTCTATCCTGCTGTTTCAGCTGCTGGGGGATCTCTGGCAGAGGCAAATGTTAAGAAATGAAGCATCTTTCAAATGACTTTGGGAAGAGCTACACATTGTTATTCACCATGTGCCTGAGTCTCTGGAGAGCCTGAGAACATCATATTTGTACAGACACAGACACCCTGTGAGCCCACACTTTGGGAAGCATTTGATTTACATCCATCGCCCAGTCCAGCAGTCCCTAGGCAAAGTTATAGGGAAAATAATTTATAATGGGGTGGTGATTATTTCCTCCCCCTCAGCCTTTGATACATTACAGATGAATCTTCTGAAATTACTTACTTTATGTCATTCTCTTGCTTAGCAATCTGCAGTTGTTCCATGTGCCAAACAGCATTTCATGGCTGATTTGGAAGGGTAGGTGTCAGAAAAAAAAATCAGCCCATGCAGTTAAGCTCTTAATAGTTTCATGTCTGCTTAGAAGTCCATTCAATTTTAATTTGAACTACCTAAAGCAAAGGCATTTCACAAAAGCTGAGCTAATGCAGACATCTTGCTTATTAAATGAGTGCAGTGGTGACTGAGCACTTGCTGTCCTTTTACGTAGCACCTCCACGTTTTCAGCAGCAGAGTGGCAGAATATTCATTTTTGTGAGCTGAGTAATGTGTTCTCCTTTGTGCTTTCTGACAACTTGCATTGAATCAGCAGAGGTACAGATGACATGGTTACATCTGTTTTAATTTTTGAGTCTCATGAATTGATTTGTAAGAAGCAGAAGCTCTTTCAATATTACTTGCCAAGATTTTGCAGCTGTGAATACTGGAACTTGAGCAATATATAACCCTTGCAGTTGAGGTCCCATGCTCTTCATGCATCACAGCTAGAAATCTCAGTTCTGAGCAAAAAATAAGTGGGGTAGCCGTGATGACCTGGTGCTTGCCAATTTATGCAGTGTATGTGCTTAATGAGTTGCAGCATAAATGTAGCACAAGTACTTACTGTTGGGCTGTTTGGCTGGAATATTGAATGAAGAAAGGAAGAGACAGGCAAGCAGGGGAAGGATGCAGCAGGTCAAGTGTTCCTTGCAAGGCAAGGCATCTTCAGGACATGCTTATGTTTGTTCTGTACAGCATAATAAGTGATAGCTTCATCTGATCTTGAAGTTTCAAGTAAGCCACTTTAGGTAGGAAAGCAGCTGTGTAACTGTTGTTACCTCAGTGGTCTCTGGGGTCTGATCTACTCAGAGAAATTAGGATACCCTTCAGTCATATGACTTTACAGTTTAAAGATGGTAGAGTTGCTGTTCTGTCTTGTTCACTGTAGCTACTCCGATAGAATTTTACTGAAATTTAGTGTAGTATCATTGATGCAAAGAAAAAAAGTGGAATTTTGTACTAACTCAAACAGGAATATTGAAGTAAAAGCTTTATTTGTTAGTCCTTACAAATGCTGGCACCATTAGTTTTCTAAGGCTGTTGTACAAAGAGGAAGACTGATACCTGGACTAAAGAAAGCGCCTGGAACCCAGGAGACATCCCTAGGTCTCTTACTGGGTCTTGGTGGAATAGGTTGCCTTAATTTCTCTGAGTGTCCATGGGTGGCATGGAGGAGTTAAATCCCATTAATTGTGTAGCCTAAAACTGTACAAATTTGGACTTCTTACACAATACTTAGTTTGGACTATTTACCCTAAACTTCCTTTACAGTAAAATCAAATGGAAAGGCAGAGTAGAGGGAGAGGTGTTTGCAGTGTGTAAGTCCATGATTCCCTTTTACAACAAGCAGCCAAGGTGGCAGGTCGCATGCAGAGAGGGATCCGGCAGCTCTTGCACATGCAGTCTCTTTTATGTTTCCCTCTTGCAAAAAGATGAGCTCAGTTCCAGTAAGAGAAATCATGAGTCTATGGGCTTTGGGGTGGTACAGACCTCCGCATGCTCAGGAGTTATATTTTCCAGGCCTTAGAACACCCAGTACCTTGACTGGGTGTCCAGAAGTTCTGGACAAATAGCCAGTTGGTTTTTTTTCTTGGCCTAACAGTTTAAGTCGGGAAAATAAAAACGTTTCCAGGGAAACCTAAATGTATCTTAGCTCAAAATGACTTGTTATGATCTCAGCTCTGCTCCTCCAGCTGTTTTACCCCTCAGACAGGGCAGCCTGGAAGGTTGAAGTTACCCTTAAGAAAACTGACTGTAGTTGCCTTAGAAGTTGCAAGTTTTTATGTATTTTAAGCCTTTAGGTAACCTCCTTGGCCAGCTGAAGCAGTCATTCCCTTAGTAATTGATTTACAGGCAAGTTAAGGCCCTTTTACAATTCCAGAATTCTAAGGCTTCCTTAGGCCAAATGAAAATCTGATCTGTAAACCTCAGTTTTAACTTCCCTTAGAGTGGAGGAAAGACTTTTTCTGTGTTGCAGGGTGCAGGGGTTCCTCAGGGGCAGAACTTCTGAGTGCAGAAAGTATCAGCCATGTTACACATCACCGATGTGAGTCACATCTGTTATACATGAGGCAGATTTCTCTGTGGCTGTCAAAATCACCTTTTTTCTTCTCATTTGCACATGCTGTGCATTACTGCAGCAATGGAAGTACATATAACCCTGTTGTATCTACTTGAGTGTCTTCTCCTTCCTTAGCCTATCGTGCAGCAGGTCATGAGAGCAAGTGCCCAGGGTTCAGTGTGAAATTCTGGTCTGAATGACATAACAATTGATTTTGTAGAGGTACACTTGTGACAGAAGTGCAAATTAGCTAGTCAAAGTATGGGTTTATGTAATTTCTTTAACTTTACAGGTATATTTCAGTTTGCTAATTATTTCAACATTCATTCAGAGATTCTTCCTTAAAATATCTTTCAAAACAATTCTAGTTACTTTAGAACTTGGACTTTGTACTGCTACAGCTGACCTAGAAACATATTTCTACAGCTGTTCTGATGTTTGCTTTGCTTTGTTTTCTGGTCTAATACACTGCTTCAGATTCGTCTCAAACCAAATAAAGAATTCTCAAACCACAATAAAGAATATTCGGTATTAAATAGAAGAGATCATGCTATTTCAGCATTTTAAGAAAAAAACTGAGTATTTGCCTCAGGAAGTACTGTTTTACTGAAAAATTTTATTTTTGTGGGAAGACAGAAAGAAGAAGCAGCCAGGATAATTTTTTCTGTTGGGAATTTTTAATAAATGGATGTTATTTTGACTTTACTTTCTTGTGCATTTATCATCTCAGAGTTTTCTCCCTTCCTTCTTAGGCCTGCTCTTCATACCCATCAATAATGTCCCTTCCCCCTTGTCTCTTCAGTTTAACAAAATCCTGGAAAAGGATCTAAAAAACAACATCCACCCAGTAAATCCACAAATCTTCCAATTCCTCTCATCCTCTGACACTATAGCACCATGTCTGTTGGTTATCACTCAGTTTCCTCAATCTGCATGTCATAACTTTTTCTTTGCAAGATGCCTATTATACTTCCTGGACAAATAAGCTCTCCAAGACTCAGATGTTCTCATGTGTGCTCAGTCCTCAGCTGACCTTTAAGTAGCCAGCATTATTTCTGAGAATCTTTGTCCTGAGCAAACAGGAGAAAAGTTTATTGTTAATCACCATCCTGAAACCAAATACTAAATTGTTTGTTAATTACAAATTACAATTTCATCTGTCACTGTTTTGCTGAAAATCCTTAAGTCTCTGTAGTGTCCCTTTATGTGTTTTGAACATTGTTAATTTTATTTTCTTTTTCCTATCCTTTGAAAATTTTTGAGTTTCTAAAGCAGGTGCCATGTTTTCAGCTGTTTTCCAAATTTGTAAAACTTCTTCTTTTCACAGTTTCACACTAACCTTTTATTCATCCAATATTCCCACAGTTTTTGACAGTATTTAGTGCTTCTGCTTGTTTCACATCAGACCTTGAAAGGACAACTCTGGTTATTTCCTGCAAGGAGCCTGTGGCTTTTGATTTGCTGTTTCCAGAAACTGACATGCATAAGTTTTTTCCCCTCGCCCTGTGTGTAGATTTTGCATCATTTATTCAGATACTGTTCCTCTTGGTTTCACTGGGAATCCAAATATAGTTGAATGTATAATAGCTGCAATATTGACCCAGAGTGTGGATAGTTTTTCTGCCTCTAGATTTATCTGATTTAAATACATTTGGAGTTGTAGGGAGAGGGATAGCACAGGTGTCCCGTATAGCATTAAAGTGCAGTCAAAAGGATGACACATACAAATACAATTTTGCATTCAGCTTCTTGGGAAGATCCTGTATCTTGAAGCACCCTGTCTCTGAACCACCCTGAAATTCAGTCTAAGTGACAAACCTGGTCTCCAAAACCTGCTGTTGTGGGTTGTGCATAAGAAGAGTGGTATTTATCATTCATATACTAGTTGACCAAACAGTGATACTTGTGGTTTTCAGAAATTCAGTTGCTGATTTGGGCTGTTAGATTTTCTACTGGGATTTAGCAGCACCTCTAGGGGAATGCAGATAGGTTTTGTTAGAGGAAAAGTGGCCATCCTTTTACCAGGAGAATAAATCTGCAATGAAGAGCGTGATCCAGTGACACTGTTCATCACACACACACTTGATCAGAAGGTATAAACTAACTTATTTAAAAAGGTCTGACTCCATTATATAGTATTTCTACAAAGGCCAGGGATTGGGGGAGAAGGTTGACACCTCTCCCCATCCCATTAGTCAAGACAACTGTCCATCAGCTGTCCGTATCTCTCAGAACAGGAATGAAAACTCTCCTTGAAATTACAAAAACATTGGCCTGTTTTTACAGACCAAAACGTGAGAAGAAACCCAAACCATGAAACTGTGAAATAGAAGAGAAGCTGAAAATATAAGGGCGACAATCCAGAAAAAAAAGTTTAACTAATATTTAAAGAGTGCTTTTCTGTTATGCCACACTCTGCCCCTGACAATCTATTATTGAACCATAAGTATTTCTTTATTTATAATAATCCTTCTTTCAAGTACCAACATGAACTCTTTGCTGTCACATGTAGCTTTTTACCACTTAACAGGTTCCTTGAGCACAGAAATGGGATATGTGAGTTACTTGAAGAAGGAGCTTCAGTTGTGTAGTTGCTAATTAGTTCTTTTCTTCCACAGGGAGAAAGAGGCTTGCCAGGACTACAGGGTGTGATTGGGTTTCCTGGAATGCAAGGACCTGAAGGTCCCCCTGGGCCACCAGGGCTGAAGGTAAGAAGTTAAGCTGAGGTATTCAAAACAATCAGATTTCCCTAAATTATTGTCCCAAGAAAAGATA
Source organism: Donacobius atricapilla (assembly GCA_013397315.1). Taxonomy (NCBI): domain Eukaryota; kingdom Metazoa; phylum Chordata; class Aves; order Passeriformes; family Mimidae; genus Donacobius; species Donacobius atricapilla. The sequence continues at coordinate 150,685 of WBMY01018039.1, read as the reverse complement.
AAGCTTTCTCTTTTGCTTTTCAGGGTGATACTGGAGAACCAGGACTGCCAGGAACAAAGGGAACAAGAGTGAGTTCTGTCTTACTTTCTTTGGCTATGGCTGCCTTCATGTGCAAGAGGAAGTCTCTGAGTTAATAAATGCCATCCCCTTGAGCTGCACAATAATTTCAAAATTCTCACTTTTATCTTTGAAGTTCTTGCTGCGTTGGACAGCCAGTACCTTTATTATTTTGCGTTGTTACCTGATATTTATCACTGTGTCAATAGCACTGGTTTTAATATGCCTCTGATATCTTCCTGACATACCATAAGGCTTTTTTTCAGTTTCAGAATGAACCAACTGTATTTCCTCCTACAAATTTCTCCTTTATATTTGCCATCTACCCTTGAAGCACTCTAGCAGAGAAGCTGACACAGTCATGAGCACATATGTGCTAAGAAGATACAGAGCAAATTAAAACCAAAGATCTCTTAACTTTGCTAGAAGAGGCTCTGAATAGCTGTGATCTTCCTGTTGTAATTTCTGTTAAATGAGGCCCTTATATAGCACTTAATTTAGCATATTATATTAGCAAGGACCATGCCCGTTGGGGTTTTGTGAGGTGCCAAGCTCTTTCTGAAAATTTTCACATTTCCTAATGTCATGATGAAAGAAGATTCAAATGACTTGGCCAGTAATGATGCATACATTTTCAGCTATGCCTTCTTGCTCACAGATTCTCAAAATGCCATCTCAGTTTTGTTATCCATTTGCCTGCAGTTGCTGCAGCAAATAGAATTTACTGAAGTAGCTGCAGTTTATGAGGTGTTACAGAGATAGTCTGCTAGATCAAGAAATCCATATTTCAATCCATGATGTTCGTATTGACCTTGGGTATTCTGAGTGTTAAGGTAAATTGGCACTTCCTGGCAAATGTATTTGTTTGCTGCAGAGTAAGTAAAATGTGTTTTAGCAATTATAAAGTTTTGAAAGAAGCAAATACACTATCTGAGCTCAGGATTACCATGCATCTTTTCTGCTTCATAATACATGTTTTAGGAATTGCATCCTGGCTAAGTAGGAGATAGGATGAAAATGATGTGCCAGCTTAAATGCCTGATTCATTACACTGAAAAGCTGTTCAAGGAGAAAGAATTATCTCAGCCTGATAGGATTTTTGATAATAAGAATGAATTGATACGCTGATGAGTATGAAAGAGAAGCATCTTTATGGTGTGTTAACATTATCTTCTGCTGTGAAGACATGCCTACAGTAAATTTCATTTTGGGAACGATGTTTGTGAGAAGGGAACACTTTCACCTGCATTCCCTCTTACCTCTACACGAGGCTCTAATCTAGTTCCTACTGCTTAAAAAGTTAAAGAAATATAAAAGTTTGCTTTCAGTTATTCATTACTAAGGTGACATATTTGAGAGGTTTTAAAGATTAGAGCTATTTTGTCAAGGAAGTTTAAATGTTACTGATTTTTACTGTCCGCACTGGAGAAGCAAATTGGGCTGCAGCTTGTCCTTGCTGTTTTGTGGATTTGTCATTTCAGTTTGTGTTCTTCTCAATTGCAGGGCCCCCCAGGAGTATCAGGCTTTCCAGGAAACCCAGGCCTTCCTGTACGTATGAAGTATATATGAACATAGAACTTTTAGTTGTGACATCTGACCTGGATTATTCCTAATATTGCTGATTTCTTTACTTTATCTTCATGTAGGGCATTCCTGGACAAGATGGCCCTCCTGGTCCACCTGGCATTCCAGGATGTAATGGCACAAAGGTGACATTTGCATAAGTTTATAACAGCATCTCTGTGTTGAAACAAAAACATCATTCAAGCATATGTTCCCTAAACAAAACCAATTTCTCTGTTCCCCTTAGGGTGAAAGAGGTCCAGTAGGTCCCCCAGGTTTACCAGGATTGACTGGAAGTATAGTAAGTAGACTTTTCCTGCTTGACTCACTTTTTTTGAGGCTGACTCTTGAAATTCGAATATAACTATAGGAAATTATATTAAGATGTAATATATACAACATTGAGGAGCAATAACAACAAGTATGTCTATTTTTTTCACAGGGACCTCCAGGACCTCCTGGAATGAAGGTACATTTTACTCAAAGTGTATTTATATCCTGCTTCTAACAATAAGGATTTGTGTCATCTCTACAGCCTTTAAGACTAGCAGCAGTCTTTACTTAAGGACTGAAAAGTTGTGTTGCCTTTCTCATTTTGTTTTGCAACCCCACTAAATAAAGACAGTGGGGTGACCTCCCCACTTAATAACAATTGAACGTATGTGCTGTTCCATGCAGGTCTTAAAAGGGTAAGCATTATGTGGATTACAACAGAAAAGAAGCAGTACATATCATTAATAATGTATAAACTCCATGGTGGCCACCCAATTGTGTATAAAGATTTACACAGGTTTTATGATTCAAACATTTGGTTTTATACTGGCATTTGATTTATCTAAAATGTTTCACGTGGGTAATGTTTGTGGAAGAAGGTCCTATACTCCACAGTATGAGAATCACTCAATACATACTCGACAGTTTTCTTAAAGGAAAAAAATCAGGCTAACTAGGTATCTGAGTGTATTTTATGAACTGGAGAATGAAGCATTGAATGACATCTGAGAGCCTTTTGTCTTTAAAATGAACAGATACTATCTGGAACTGTAAGCTAAATATAAGTCTAAAAGTAGTCTCAAATTTGTAATGACATGCCTTTTATTAAAATGTCCATTTCTCTTACTCTCACATGGAAAGAACTGACTCATTCTAGAAACATACTCCAATGTTTCTTCCCTAGGCATGTATGCATTGGTACAGAACTGATATGAAATCACTTACAATATTGTAACTTAGTACAAAAACACAGGAAAAATGGGATTTTTACTCTCAAAAGAAGGGACATAAAGAAATGGATGGCGATCAGAATAGTTTTCTGAAGTAAGAATAACTGTATTCCTTTCCCGAAGAAAAAGAGCACAATTGACAGGATTTTCACCCCCTCAACCCCCTAATTAGGAGTTTTCTGTTTTTAAAGTCCCGTACCAGGGTTTAAAAGATGAGATGGAACCTGTGGCATCGGTCTTCAAAGGTGTTTATTCTATTTGTTATCTCAAGGCCTTATAGCAGTCACAGTGCACTAAAGAAAAATGCAGCTACAGGAACATGGACAGGGGGTCCAAGGTTATTTTAAAGATTTCTAATCCAATTAACTCTTAAAGCATACAATATTTACAGTTTTGTACCAATAACTACTACTTATTCTAGATACTCAATTTCAACATCAAATCCATTCTACCAGTGTCTCTGTGCCACTGTCACAGCAGAAAATGGAGTAGAAGAAGAAGAAGAACATGAGACAATGTCCAAAATTCTCCTTCTTGCTCTGATCTACTTCCATACGAAAACCCAAAAACTACAGATTTTCACCCTGTGACAAACTAAACTATTATTTATTTTAAATCTTTACTGTTTTCAATTCATCTGTGAGTGTTAGAAGTTTTTCCCATGGACTAAGGTCAAAGACAATGCTTTCCTGGGGTCCCAGCTGGGGTCTTAGACCCCCCCAGGGCAGTTTGAGGGGTTTTCCACGTACCCTGGACTCCAACATACAATAAATGGCCTTTATGTGGAAATTAGATGTAAGCATGAAGATCTCAGCGGGGGAAAAAGATTGTGAGGTTACCACTTCTCTCAGCAGCCAGGTCAGATGCTCCAGTTGAATGGTGACACTGTAGAAGTGATAAATTTCATGGAAAAATCATTCTGACTACCCATTACAATACAGGAAATGAGGTATGAAGATAGTTTTGGTACTGGAATCTCTTCAGGTGGCTTTAGAATACATTTGGCAATTAAGGTCTTAACTTTTAATATGTCTATGTTTCAGCTGAATTAAAAGAAATAAGGTGAATTTTTAAAGTCAGCTTTCCAAATGATTCTGAAGTATGCATAGCCACAACTTTCCTCTCCTTGTGGGTTTGAATGTATTTGAATCCATGTTCAAGACTTACTCCTTTTCTTATTATAGGGAGATCCAGGTGAAGTGATAGGTCTTGTAACTCCTGGTGTGCTAAAAGGTGAAAAAGGATTTCCTGGCCAACCTGGACTACCTGTAAGTCTAAATGATGTTTGAATAGCAGTGAGTTTCAATTAAAATTATATCAGTATCATGAAATTACCACACAAGTATTATCTTCTTACGACACCGTTTGAATTTTTCATAGGGTCCACCTGGAGCTTCAGGGTTTCAGGGACCAATGGGGCCCCAAGGTCCTCGAGGAGAGCCAGTAAGTTTCCTTGCATGGTGATCTGCACTTCACTTACAGATCTCCATTACAGGAGTATTCTAGAAGGTGTGTCTAGGAGGTCTTGATTGGGATCTGGGAAAGATAACGTGTGGGTCCAGGCTTCATATTCAGCCTTCCGGACTCTACCATGGAAGAAATTACAGGGCAACATGTAACATGTAGCTATTCCTACAGTCCACTTCTCTTCTTCTTGCACTCTTGGAGGGTATTTTTGTGGGAGAGAGACTGTAACTGTTGTTCTTCCTTTCCGCTCTTCCTCAATTTAAGTTATAGAAAATAAACTACATACCAAGCATGTGGATCAAAATCCAAATGTTTGCTGAGGTTATTCTTACGGGTAGCAGCACTGAGCGTTACTGTGGAAGCACATTATCATCTATCTGTTATTGTAATAATTCATGAGATATCTCAGATTCTCTTTGTTACTAATTTTTTATTCTAAGTTGTGAATTATGCACAGCAAGAGTAGAATGAAATTACTGGATGTAATGAAAAGATCTGCCTTTTTGCTGTTTTCATAGAATAAGGCATTATTCCAGTTAGTGTACCCCATATATGTGCATGCTAAAATGCATTTTCTTGTAGGGTCCCCCAGGGCCACCAGGACTTCCAGGCGAGAAGGTAAGACTCTTTAATACAAATATTAAGTCCATTTATTTATTTTGCATCCCAGATCCTTAAAAGTCTGGAAACTAATGGTCTAAACTGAAAGGTGTGGGGTATTTTTTATACTTTGGGATCTCTTTCTGTGTCTTAATGAATATCATAAAGAGAGATCTTTACCACTTTTTTCTTTCAAATTTGTCTAGCCCTGTTATCTCACTTGATCAAATCAGTGGTAATTACAGCATTCTATGGTCATTTGAATTAATTTTAAAATGTCAATATTTTCACCTAAGTATTGGGTAAAAGACAATAAAACTATATATATTAATAATAAAATTATCTGATGAATTCCCATCCATTTTTTCACAAGTTGCTGTGACATAGGGCTTAAAAAAACAGCAGGGAAGTTAGCACATGATTATTTATTTGTTTTACATGTACATTTAAATACATATTCTGTCTTTTATGTTCTTCCTTAGCACTTGATGTGTACATAATGCCTTCATATGTTTATATATATGCATGTATGCACTGCAGAAAAAAATTGACTAAGTATGTGTAATTTTCATTTTCAGGGCTACATGGGCTTGGGCTTTCAGGGTCCCAAAGGTGAAAAGGTAGGTCTCTTGTAAACTTCTAGGGAACAGCTGTCAGAAATATTCTTGTTACTTTGTTTTAAATAAAGAAAACTCTTGAAATCAATCAACGGAGAAAATCAACGCTATAATTTTGGAAGACTTGAGTAAATCTGTTACTTACACCTAAACGAACAAAAGTTGTGAGCAACTACAGACTTTTTAAATGGTCTTGTTATACCTGACATTGATTTAGGTCACCATCCTGTTTTCCACCTGTGCCTGGAAAGCTACTTTAATTTGCAGTAAGCAGATCTGGAAACGTCTATTCTGTATGTTAGGACTCACCATGAGATTTTTTTTAAAATCAATTAAATTCTAAGGGATGAGATTTAGTGTGCTGTTCAGAATGATCAGAAGTAATTGTTCTAGGACTATAAGGCCTGTCTGCCTTATCTTGGTTTGGTAATGCACACATTTGAGGCAGATCTTTCAGTTGTCCCCTTTTACGGTGTTTTGACACAGCCAGGAAGAGGTTTCCGAGCACACAGAGTGGTTTACTTTTGAATGAATCTAAGCCAAAAGATGTGCTCCAGGATCCCATTTATTCTCTTAATCAACATCAAATGGGAGGTAATACATATCAGCTTTAATCTGTTACCTCTCACACTGAGAGGTCTAGGCTTAAAGTGCCTTATGTTGTGTTTCTGGGAGCCAAGAACTGCATGTGTTCAAGGGCTATTCATAATGTGTCTGAGCACTTCTCCAGAAGCTTTTCATGAGTGTCATTGACAGAAGGCTTTTGGGGTATAAGTAAACTATATTAGTTAGGTGGGGTTTTTTTTTAAGCCACCACCTTATTAATAGATTTTGAGTTAATATTCCTAATGGATAGAAATTTTTTGCAAAATAACACATTGTTGAAATGAGTTTGTTATGAAATTTATTGAAAAATATTGGAGAAGATGACATAGAAGTGTGTGGAGATTTCCTGGACTCCTCAGGTTTGTCTTTAGCAAAAGATAAATGGTATTGTTGGGCATTACTGCTTGACAGAAATTTATGGAGTCTTTTCTGAGGTGTTTTACTGGTAAAGGTAGAGCTTTTGCACTGTAGAAGGAGGTGAGACTCTGACCCTGCACTGGACACATGCATACTAAAAAGTCATCCATAGTTGTCATCTTGAAGTTGACCTTTATGGACCTCTATAAAGCTTTTGGAGCGCTGTAAACTTTGGGTAACCTTTTCCTTTAGCCACTGGCTTTCTGCACCTGACCTCTTTGCTCCTAATTTCCTTCCTCCTGAAGGAGGCACTATAAACCTTTGGTACTATTGCTGTAATTATTTGGATATGTTTGTGATATTTGTAGGTTATCTATAAGATAGATTAATCAATCTTCACCTTAAGAGTAGATTCAGAGCTCTTCAGGGCAGTCTCTGTTGGAAACCACTTACCTGGAAGTGACTTCTGTAATCCTTTCTTGTAACCCACTGATTTTGCTGAAAAAAGAATTTTTAAAAAACCCATTTAACTATGTTTTTAAAAGCAAGTGGTAGTTCTCTTTAATGTTACTGTTCTTAGCCATATTTGTTCTCAGCGTCATTCTGTTTTAAATGGACAATTCTGGATTTGCTATTGACAGGGAGAACAAGGGGTAAGGGGCCCCCCAGGACCCCCAGGACCAGCACCTCATATGAAAGAAAAAGGGAGTGAGATCATAAAGGGAGAAAAGGTGAGATGTTAAATGATTACTTCTTGTATTCTTCATTAAAATATAACCAATAGGAATTAGCAAATAAAAGTTAAACAGGAAAAAGAAAATACAAAGTCACCTAGAGCAAATTTTTCAAAAATTTCTACCTATTTTACTTCATGGCTGAATTTTAATTTTCATTCTAGAAGTCTCTCTAAAAATATATGATAGATGGTAAATACATGAATAATTGCATAAATAAGTAAGCAGCAGATAACTTCCTGAGGAGGGAGAATTGATAAGGATAGGATATTGTAAAAATATTCTGCAAGTTTGAATTAAGTACCATATACTCAACTTTTCATATACACTTTTGTGAAATCTTAGTGTTGATGAATTTTTAAATTACTGAATAAAGCAGCCGAAGCAATATATACTAGTAAAATAAACTAGCTTAATGGATTCATATTTGATGTTTGTCTAACTTCTTGCACATCATACTATTTGGCATAGTTCTTGAAATGGAGGATTAAGTGTGCTTTTGCTGAAATGAAGAATTATTTACGACTTAAATGAATAATTTTTTTTTTTTACTAATTTACATTTTTTTAAATAATTTCATTAGGGTGATCCAGGTGAAAAGGGCCAACAGGGAATCCCAGTGAGTATGGGGATATTTTTTTACTACTATAAAAATTGTAAAGACTCTAATAATGGCACTGAATATCTTTATACCTATTAGAAAAAAGAAAACTTACTTTGGAATTTGGCAGTATTTTTAATCTGGTGAGTTTTTATTTTCCAGGGATTGCCAGGTTCAGGTTTCAAAGGAGACAAGGGTGAACCTGGGAAGCCTGGTCCACGTGTGAGTATACTCAATTTTATCAATACCATAATTGCAGTTACTGTATTTTTTTCCCATTAGCTAATTAAACTTAGTAACCATTAGTCAAACAGCAAATTCTTTATATTTTAAACAAACAAGTTTTGCTTTAGGTCAGGTGTACAATTGAGGTGGTATGTAGCATTTCAGATAACTAAACACATTACAGTAGCTTGCAGTGCTGAAGGTGAAGGCAAAACTCCCATTAATCCAAACTGAAGAAAGATTGAGTCATTCCAGAATAGAAGAAAAAAGCACAGAAAAAAACCCCACTCTGTAAAAGTGACTTTAGCTAAATGGAACATGTTGAATTTATTTCAAATACCCTCATGTGCAATCGACAACATAAGCCTGCTTAGCCTGAAGGTACAGTTTCATGCAAAGACAGTGAATGGAACAAAGAATGTAGATGGCTGAAATCCTTTGCTTGGTAGTTTCTAGCCTGGCTGTAGATGCTTGAGGCCGCAAAGTCTGTTACATTTGTCTAATCAGACCTAAATCATAGTCTTGTTCATAGAACTTCTCCATGAGTCATGCTGTATAGCTCAGTAGGTAGCAAAATTGTACTTTTTTCTATATCCAAATGTATCTAAAGTATTCTGGGTAATTCTAAGTTTCTCAAGGTGTGGGTCTTCATAAAATTTTAAACCCGGGAGATCTGTAGGTATTTGATTTTACTTCAACCTGAAAAAGAGAAAATCTCCCTTTCTACTATGCTTCAAAGTCAGATGTTCTATTAACTTTTCAGTAAAGTTATGTGATGGGATTATCTTTTCTATCATATATATATTTTTACTCTTATGGTAAACGAGGGCTTGAAGCTGGAGGAAAGGAGACATGTTGAGCTGGAACTTTTTGAGGAGACCAGAACATATGAATTTATCAAATTATATATAGTTTTCAGTTTCTTCAGAGTTCCCTGAAAAAAGTTTCTAAAATACTTTGTATATAATTGTTCGGGAAATCTTAGCTTCTTCCTGAAATTAAGCTAAGCCTTGAAAGATGAAGAGATGCTACAACCTGATATTCTAGTTTGGTGAAACTAAATCATATAATTAATTCTGATATCAGTGTATATTTGAAGACTCTCTTGACTTTGCAGGTCATAGTTTTAATTAATGATTAAAAATTACTTGTAACCCTTCATTAGGAGAGACCATAGCTGCACTCCTCAATGGTGGTGGCCTGTTCATGTTTGTTCTATCATTTTTGCCCTTTGATTGCATTAAGACAAAATTTTTTGACCTAAACTGATGGAACTATTTTTTAGACTGAATTACATGCACTGTTACTTTGTGTGTTAAGTATCTACATTTCCGTGGGTTTATGGGACAAATTCATATTGCTTATGCTACACATACAATCTAAGCACTGGGACACCAATGAAAGCCAGCCTCCAGTGGATCAGGCTACAAGCTGATGTCCCAGTCCTTTTATGGCGCAGAGGAAGAGGAAGGGAAAATGCTGAAAAGTAGGTTTGTCCATCTAGATCATTTATCACGTAACTGTTGACTATTTCAAGGGAATCTTAGCCTGTCTTTAGGTTGACACAGTGGTCTAATATTTATAATTTTACTCGGGAGGAGGAAATTTTGACTTCTAGCATATCATCTGCCTCATGATTTGAATTTTAGTGTGAGGGAAGTGGATTTGCCACTACATTACCACACAGTCTGATACAGGGCCACTCTCCAAGCCTTCTGCTGAAACTGAACCACTGAATATCTATGCACAAATGTCTTGTGAAGTTGAACAATATATACAGAGAAAGGGAAAGGGATTGTTGTGAAGGAAAAAGATGGATCTGGTTCCAGTTTCCTGTGCTGTAGATATATTTTGTCTTGAAGACTCTATGACAGGGAAATATATGTTATTTCTGAATCTGGTAATGGATTTGCAGGATTTTATTTAATTTGGCATCTTGGAGAGTGTTGGGTATTACAAGCACTAGGTATATTAACTATTTGTACCCTCTGCTCTGCTAGCTGCATTTGCACATTTTGATTAATGCACTGCAGTAGTGATAATTTTGTTCTAGTATTTCACCCACTGTATTTAGAAATTACATGTATGTGGTTGTCTGTTAAAGCAGGATGAAACTTGGTGTTTTACAGGGAAAGCCTGGAAAAGATGGTGAACCAGGACTGAAAGGAGAACCTGTATGTATTTCACTCAATTTCTAGTACTGTTTCGTATATTCAAAACTAAGAACTCTCTGTATGTTATAGATAGTTGATATTTTCTAGCCTTCTGAATTGTTTATTTGAAATTGTTGCTTTCGTTGAACTTGTGACTTGTAAAATTTTTAAACTTTGCTTTTGCCACAGCTAAGATCCACCTATATTTGTCTCTTCTGGTTTCACTGTCTTCTACACACAGGGTTTGCCTGGAGGGTTTGGGGTTCCAGGACGACCTGGGGAGCCTGGCATAAAGGTGAGTGGTAGCAGCTTTTGCTTCCCTTCACACAGAATGAGTTAATAGTGGTGTGTTCATTGAGTGCATTAAAGCAATGAATGCACATAAAACCGTATCAATTGAATGTTGCTAAGCTGTACATCATCATTCAGAGACTAGAAGTCAAAATGAAGGTAGTGTAGGTATCCCAAATTTAGATCTCTTATCTGTGTTGATTACTGCAGGCTTTATTTTCATAAACTCTTTGTCCAGACAGCATAGGTATAAATGTACTTCCCTAAAACCTCCAATTTCTCTTCAAATAGTGCAAACCAATACAGGCTTGCAAGCTAATTACTACTGCTGGTTGTTATAGCATTCCAGGTACTTACCATGTGGATGTTGTTTGAATCTGTATCAAAGTGTTCATTTGCTGAGGAAATCTGATTTACAGATTTCTGATCTACACTTAAATCATAAATTCTGTATTGATTTAGGGTGACAAAGGGGAGCGAGGTTATCCAGGACCTCCAGGAAGAGTAAGTAAAATAAATTTGTATTTCATTTTAAACTTAAAATGAAGTTAAATTAAATTTTATCAAAATGCTCAAACAATGAGGGGAAAAAAAGAGATACTGTGTATAGTCTGATCTTGTTCTCATCAAATGTGTCCATATTTTTCCTTAATGGAAGCAAAAGTTGGGTGCAGTTCTTTAAAGTATCTTTGAAATCTGGGTAAAGAGCCCTCAAAGAATATGATTTTCAAGTGTTTTGGACTGTGAATATTATAAGCCTTGCTAATCACTACACTAATCACTAGCCAAAAGACAGTTCAAAGAGTAAATCTGTCCGTTTCACAGTTGTGGTTTAACCCCAGGTGGGAACTAAGCACCAGACAGCTGCTCACTTACTCACTGTCCCTCCTCAACATGGGATGGGAAGGAGAATTGGAAAAAGGTAAAATCCATGAGATAAGAACAAGCCATTAATAAAAATAAAGTTACTAATAGTAGTATTAGTAGTAATAATAATCATGAAGAAAAGGGAGATAACTAGAAGAGAGAGAGGACTAAAACCTAAGGAAGTCAAGTGATGCACATTGTAGTTTCTCACCACTTGCTGGCTGATGTCCAGTGAGGCCCTTAGCAGAAATTGGCCCCTATACACAAGAAGGAGCAATTTCTAATTTTTATATAACTTCAAATAAGAAATGGAGTTAGTCAGGAGCAAATAGATGATTGGTTGCACTGCTTCCCAATTAAGGGAACAGATTCTCAACATCTGCTAATTTGGTTTGGAAAATTGTACATACTTTCTGAATATTGTATTGTAAATATTAGCATCCTATATATTGAGCTAAGATCAATGTTAGCAAAAATTGGCAGAACATAATATTTTAAAATAAAAAGTAATAGAAACCTAATGGATCAGTGCTTATACCATGTTAAGGTTTTCTGGCATCATTCTTTTTGAGGAAGATGCTATAAAAACTCTCCACTTAATCCTGCAATTGATATGAAGGCATTTGGGTAGAATAGGAAATGGTTATATTCTCTGGTACTCCTCAGCATCTACAAGCCTCTCACTTACTGAAATTGCAAGTATAATCAAAATTGCAGAAAATTGTCAATAAAAGTCAAATGGCCTCTATAGCATGAGATGAAGATGGGGGAGATATGATGGCTCGGTCGTATGTTTCTAGTCTTTGTCCTGTGATTTAGATGATAGATGCTGGACCAGTAGATACCTTTGGTGAAAAAGGAGACCCTGGAGTTTCAGGTTTGCCTGGACTGAAAGGTCAAAAAGGAGAAAAAGGTATGCATTTTGTCTTGTCTTTTTAATTGAGTTATACTTCTAGTTTTCTTGGTAAAGGATATTAAAATTTTACTATCTGTGCTCAGGAACTCTATATGACAGTGTAATGTTCCAGTTTTTTAATTGTTTTCAAAATTATATTTTGTAGTAGTTTGTAAGACATTTCTGGTTCTCAACATAACTAATATTGCCTTTCAGTTATAGATGAAAAATGATAAACTGGGATCCATTTTTGTGGCAGTTAAATAATTCAGTGAGATTATCTAAGAAGTATGGAAATCAACATGAATGTAAGGAGGGTAATTATTGCAGAGAATCTTGAGACTCCTTTGTAAAAGTCAATAGCTAATTCTTTATCCTAAGATTGGCTTGCATATTTTAAAAAAGTCTTCAGTAAACAGAGAAAATCAAGCATTTCCCTTCCCATTTTCCTCATTACAGACTTTAGCCAATTCAAGAAAAATCACTGGGGAAGTTGGCACACAGCAGGACCTTTCTCTGAATGTATTTCTTGAAAATATATATATATATTACTTAACTTCAAATTTGATTCAAAGTGTGAATATGCATGAATGTGAATTTCAGTTATTTCTCCTAAAAGTTCACTTTCACTGGCATTGGAGAATTCATTACCTAATTGAAACCTTCTCTTTCTAAAGGCTTCCCTGGTGCGCAAGGAATCCCAGGACCTCCAGGTATGAAATCATGACTATTGATTTTTTCACATTTGTCATGCGTTGTGTGAAGGGAGGGATGGTCTCCTTAGCTGCTTTCAGTTACTGCCTGATTTAATGAACACCCAAGCACTGACCTCTCCAGGGGTCTCATCATCCCTGCAGACCCTTTCTCTACATTGCTTTTCTCATATCTCTGATGTGATCCAGCCTTGCTCTTTCTGTTCTGCTCTGATAACTTTCTGCTGAAATTGAAAATGGGGTACACAGTCCATCAGACACAGCCCAGAGAGTGTGACTCCATTGCACAAGGAGAGTTGTTAAATGTGAATGTGTGTGAGTGTATGCACATATACCTGAGTATGTGTGCTCAAATGTGTATCTTTGTCTTGCTCTCACTTCAGCTCTGTATGTGTTTGTAGGAGTATAATGAAACAAGGTTTGTCGGAAGATATAATGCTTACTTGATCAAAGTCAATCCTGAAGGCTTCCTGCTTTTATGACTATGTCACTTGGTCTAATAAAAGGGGTTTTTTTGCCTACAAATGTTGCCCTTTTCAGAACCTTAACATCTTCACATCCATGGTAACATTGCTTTTACACATATATGTACAAATGTTTGACCTATACCGTGATATTTGCTTTTTAAAAATTAGGCAAATCGTCTGTGTAGATGCCACACTTAACAGATCCTGTAGTGATACTACCATTACCTTCCTTGCTTTCATTTTCTATCTTGGCAGTGAGCTAAATATGACATTAATATAAGCCAGGGTCAGATGGTTTCCAGGAGATTTTTCACAGGTTAGGGAGAAGACGCTATATGCCACAGACTGTAATGATAGCTCTTATTCTGTAATTACCCTACAGAAATTGAGCTTTGTGTGACTTCCATATCTTCCTGCAGTGTTGTAAATGACTCAAAATATTTTAGTGGTCAAGTGTAGTGATGAGCTGTGAACTGAAATAAGTCATTAAAATATGAAGACCTGTGTGACTGTACAAATAGCTAAAAGGAGATTTTAACTGGGGTTTTTGGTAGTTGTTTAACAGCTTCTCTTTTTTGGCTGTTTTTCACATATTATTCTTACAAACCATTTTGGTTTTAGCATTCCTTAAATCTGCTGGCATTGTTGAGCATTTGTTTATTGAAGTTATCAGACATGCCCTCTCTTTCTAGATGTGTTTTAGATTTGGTTTATTATGAGGTAAGGAAGTGTGTATGGTTTCTACATGGAATAGCTAAGTTAACTCCAGTGTTGCCACTATTTACTACCCAGCAAAAGTGTGTCCAACTAAATCTTAGAAAAGCACTTGATGCAGATGAGGTGCGTTTGTCTAGGGACCTAACATAAGTGAGTTTTTCTCAGCTGTAGTGAGTATACAAACTCAATTTCATATAAATCACCAATAATTAAAATACAGTTCCTTTTTTCTTTTGCACTAACATTTCTCCATTTCTCCCTAAAACCCTGGGAAAGTTAATGTGTTGATTATGTTGCTGCCTTTTCACTTGTCATTTTTACATGTGTGTTTTACTCTGTCCAAAGGTCGACCAATTCCAGACAGGGTAGGATCACCTGGTGTCCCTGGAGAGAGAGGTCAAAAAGGTGAAAAGGGTTCTCCGGGATTCCCTTCACCTGGAATCCCTGGAAGAGATGGTTTCCCAGGTCCCCCTGGGTTGCCTGGCCCACCAGGACCACCAGGCAAAACGGGTAGGTAAAGGCCTTGATTGCTTTTCACATTAAAGACTCATAATGCACATTAGAAAAAGAAAAAAGACACAAGATTATGCGTCATGGAAAAAACTTAATCTGAGCTGTTGATGAACCAAGTAAAAGCTGTTGCACAGTGCAGGGAGACACTTGTTTCCTTACTGGGAAAGGACAAGGATCCTTTGCTAAATAAATACTTCTAAAATTTCTACAAAATTCATTGTGAATTGTTAGAATATAACAAAACAATTGACTTTAATTCATATTAATTTGTTCCATGTCCTATTGTGCCAGTGTAGTGATATTTTTATATTTTCAATTAAAAAAACAGCAGATACTAATACTGTTCTTAGCATGAAAGATAGTTGTTCATTGTTACGATTTACAAGTCTGCAGTACCAGTCTATGTAACAGATTGAACAACTGTGAGAACTGCAGTTTGAAGTACTAGTTTCCCAGAAGATTTTATTTTAAAATAAAATTATCCTAGAGGAGAACAGGGTCATAGGAAGGCTTGGGTTGGAAGAAACCTTAAAGATCATCTCGTTCCAACCCCCCCACACAGGCAAGGATGCCACCTACTAGATCAGGGTAAACACCTGCGTTATGGAGTAAATGAAAAGCCAGTAATGATGTGACAAGTATATAATATCAGTAGTAATGATAACAACATTACACACATTTTATTTGACTGTGATAAAGGAATCTTAAAGAAAATGATTTTGCTCTGCAGTGAAGCGATAACCAAGTACATGTGGAAGTTGTCCATGCTAAATAGTTCCTTACAACTAATGTTTTAACTCTTGATAGAAAACTTTTGCTATAGGTGATACTGATATTGTGAATTAAATTATCATTTCAACATCAGGAGTGATGTCCCTATTACAGTGATTAAGGTACTTTTGAAAGAAACATTATTCTCTATGGAATTCCTAAACCAAAGATACTTTGTTCAAAAACAGGGGAAGATGCCGCGTTGTTGCTGTGTTTGCCAGTGAAGCAGTGCAAAATCCAGCACGTACAGTATGGAATTAAAGGGCTAAATCTTACATTTTCCTAAAAATAAGAGCAATTCCTATTTTTCACACAAACTACTGTCGTTGCTTAGTTCTGCACCTTCTCCAGATACTTCTTTAGTCTTCTTCATGTACATAATGGGAAGCAATTCTTTTTCATTTAACTTGTTTTCCAAACTTCACGTTAGCATTTTGACCACTGCATATGGCCAAAATGATGTCATGTTATATTTGGTCCGATCCTGCAACAAATCATCAAGCAGAACGAGTACTATTTATATTCTTACATCAAGCCTGATAAATATTCTCATTTGTTACCTATTTCAGATCCTAACATATGAGGTTTGTTGTTTTCCGGAAGCTTGATCAGTGTGAAGAAGTTAAATAGATGTTGACAAGCTGCTCTTACCTATAAAGTTTCCTAAAATGTTGTAAAAATAAATCAGGGTACAAAAAAAAAAAAACATTCTTAATGATTTTTTTCAGAACATCAATACTATCCATTCTCTTCAGGGTCAAAACATCAGTTTTTCACCCATGATACTTTTTGAAGCCAAAACTTAAAATGAAAATAGATTTTATGTTGAAATTGTTTGTAACCTTATTATGGTACAGCCTGTCTTTTCTCTGTAATTGTCAGGGTTTCTTAAGCAGTGTATATGGAATAAGAATACAGAATCCCAGTTAAATTTTTCCAAGTAGATCCAATAAAGGAGTAAAATGCTATCCTTACTACTTTCCATAGGTAACATTTCAGGTATGATATAAATGCAACCCTATAATGGAAACTGTCAAAACAATCATCAAAACAATATCCTTTTTTTGCAATTTCATTTCAGATGGAATTGATCAGTGCCAGCAGGGAGAACCTGGTGCACCAGGTAGTCCTGGACTTCCAGGAAGAGATGGATTTCCAGGAGAGATGGGAGAGAAAGGTAATAATATTTTAAAGTGATTGTATTCTAATGCTTAGTAGCCTGGAACTTGGGTATGTAAAGAGGCTGAGAAAATTAGGCTGGATCCAGAGAAATTTTACTTCAAGTTAGTTAAATAGTTCATGGACATGGAAGATGTTTCTTGACTCTCTGGTGAGTAAAGGAGGATACTGTGTATTGAATTGTGTGTTTTGAACTTCTCTTGGCCTCCTCATTGCTGGGAAGTGATAAAGGATGGCCCAGGACTGCAAGAGGAGCAGAAAGGGTTGAGTATAGCCCTATACAGTGTAAATTGATTCGTTCAAGTCAATTCAGGGTGTGAATTCTGAGATGCAGATTTAGAGAGGGGCAGATGAATTGAGAATGAAAATTGTTTATGAGTCATTGCCATGAGTATAATTGAAGATAAAATTTTAACACCTATAAACAAGCTTAGGTTGAACATGAAGAAGAAGTTCTTCACAGAAAGGATGATGGGGCATTGGAATGGGCTGCCCAGGGAGATGATGGAGTCACCATCCCTAGAGATGTTTAAGAAAAGACTAGATGTGGCACTGAGTGCCATGGTCTGTTGACATGGTGGTGTTCAGTCATAGGTTGGATTCTATGATGGCAAAGGTCTTTTCTGATCTGTGAGATTCTGTAAACAGGACAGTCAACCACATGTTTTAGCAGCATTGACTAAATAAACATTTTAAAAGAAGAGCTGCACTCATTTACATGGTGGTTGCTCCTTTCTTATCTCATTCTGTTTACTGTTTTTTTTTGCAAAAGTATAGTGACTGTAGAAGTTATCCTTTTTCTGCTTTAATAATTTTATTTTCTCTATACCCACTGAATATTTATTTTCTTCTTTTTGATCCTCTTCAACCTGGTCTCCTTTAACCATTCTTTTAAATATTAACCCTAGCATAAGACTTACATTGATTTTCATGCCATTCCTTTAAAAATTTTAAAAAATTTTAACATCAGCTTGCTGATATTTTCTCCTTGAAGCATGAAATGAGAAGTAACAATTTATTTAAATATTAAATTGACATTTGCCCTGAATCTGCCTTCTTGCAGTTGTCTTGAATCTTTTTGCTGTTATTCATGTGCTTTGTTGTTTTCTTTTTTCAGGTGACAAAGGTGAAGCCTGTGCCTTGTGTGATAAAGTAGGACCTCCTGGACTTCCAGGACCACAAGGGCCACCAGGTCCAGCAGGTAAAAACTCCTTAATTACCCAAGAATGAGCTATGTAGGCTAAATTCTATGAAATGCAGCATACATAATAAAATCAATTATATTTTGTCCCACTAATCAAATTCTTTGGGAAAATAATGAAAGAACTAATGAAAGGAGGGTGGCATAGTCCTATTTTTGGCCCGCTCCCAAATTTCCAATACAATCAACCAGAATTACCAGGGAAGCAGAAACAGGACACAATGAAGGGTCCTTGCAAATTGTGGCTCGAATATTTTCTCAGTGAGAAATAATGTGGGAGCCATTTGCCTATGTGTCCAGGCTTGATGGTGACCTATACATTTTTTTTCCAATTGCAGACCTAAATTCTATGGCCCAAAAAAACAGAATTTTTTTTTTTTGTAAATATGAGAGAAGTGCCACAGGCCAAAAAATTATATTATACCTAATGTTTGTTCTAGTACCGTTCAGAAAAATGAATGTGGTTTAGTTCGTTTTGATTTTGCACTGGTTACATGAATTGGTAAATTCATTCCTATGTCAAATGAATTGTCAAATAAATCATCAACTTCCAAGTTTATGAATGCAGGCATGCAACACAAGTGCATGAATCAGGACAGCTTCACTGGCTTTAGCAGCATTATGCTGGTATTACTGGGAATGGAATGAGACTCTTTAAAAGGGATCACAAAGAATTCACATACAATGAGCTATTTGTAAAAGCATTTAATAAATTAAGTCATATTTTTGTCTCTCTGAAAAGGTTTTCCAGGACAAGCGGGTTTCAAGGGTGACAGAGGCTTACCTGGACTTGATGGCCTTCCAGGGGTACCTGTAAGTAATGCCTTGCCAAATACTACCTGTCCTGCTAGGCACATGATCAAAAAACATGTGATGATCAGCGTGGTTGTGTAACAGTTCTGTTTAAAATCAAACAAATAAAACAAACCCAAAACAGTGCACTGATATGATAAAATTAGGGTTAACTATGCCTAATAAAATAAAATCGGAAGAAATGGATTTAAATTGTAAAAGCTAAAAAAGAGCTGTCAGATACTGGTTATACTTCTGAGTTTATCCATCATATAAGAACTCAGCAGGACCTTATGCCTGAGCAAGCCAGGCAGTGGAGCTGAGTAGAGAGTAGGATTTCTCAGGAAACAGATGCAGGTATTCCCTGACCTTCTTGTGAATTGTTCCAATAACACTTTGCTGTTGAGTACAAATATATTGAGAGACAGACAGTGCCATCTAGTGTAGTGTAACCAATCTAGTGTCAGCCTGCAGCACACTGTGCCAGTTTTGCTGAATTTTGAATCATAGAATAAGAGAAAATGCTGAATTGGAAGGGGCTCATCAGGATCATTGAGTTCAATTCCTGGTCCTGTGAAGGACATCCCAAGCATCACACCATGTGCCCAAGAGAGTTGTTCAAATGCTTCTTGAACTGTGTCAGGCTGTTGTTGTGACCACTTCTCTGGGGAGCCTGTTCTAATGCCCAACCACTCTCTGGATGTAAAACCTTTTCCTGATATCCAACCTAAACCTCTTCTAACTCAGCTTCATGGTGTTTCCTCAAGTCCTGTCACTGTTCAAAAGACTGAAGAGATCAGTGCCTGCCCCTCCTCGACCCCTCATGTTGTAGACTGATATGAGGTCTCCCATCAGTCTCCTCTCCAGGCTGATCAAATCAAATGACATCAGCCATTCCTCATAAGGCTTCTCCTGCAGACCCTTCACCGTCCTCATGGTCTTCCTCTGGATGCTCCTCAATAGTTTAATGTCTTTTTTTATATTGTGGCACCAAAACTAGTATTCAAGGTGAGCCCCCTGCCCAGTGCAGAGCAGAGGGGACAATCCCCTCCCTTGCCCAGCTGGCCGTGCTGTGCCTGCTGACCCCAGGACAGGGTTGGCCCTCCTGGCTGCCAGGGCACTGCTGGTTCATGTTCAACTTGCCACTGACCAGGACCCCCAGGTCCCTTTCCACAGCACTGCTCTGCAGCCTCTCATTCTCTGGTCTATCCACACATTCAGGATTGCCCCATCCCGGGTGCAGAATCTGGGCCTTGTGCTGGTGATTGCCCATCTCTCTGATTCGTTGCAGTCTCTCTGCAGGGCCTTTCTGCCCTCAAGAGAGCTGACAGCTCCTCCCAGCTTAGTGTCACTGGCAAACTTACTTAGTATTCCTTCAAGTCCTGCATCCAGGTTGTTAATCAAGATTTTGGGAAGTGTCTGCAGTATGTTCTGTAAAACACAATTAGTAAACAGGAAAGCTGTGAAAATGGGTAGCATCCTAATAAGATTACTTGTAAATTATGTTGAGGCAGCACAACATGACTCCAGAGTAAGGCCAGAAGCAGAACAGCAAAGAGTGTAATGCTTGTCGAAAATGTAATCCAAATGACTCCTAGATGAGCAGTGTACTACCACAACTACATTTGACTTTGTCAGAGTCCATTTAAGTGCCCCTATGGACACTGAGGTTTACTGTGAAAACCTACCTCAGCATACGTGTTCCTGTAGCATAACGTGGGTTTTGACATCATTCCTGGTGTGAGTAGACTGAGTCTTCCCAGGCCCCTTCTCCCCAAAGCTGCCTGTTTCCTTGCAGCTGATCCTTTCTGGTAATGTAACTTCTCAGTGACATTCCCGTGCACTGGCTTTGTCACACACTGGGGTTATTCAAGCTCCCTCTGTCACCAGTGGTGAGAGAGAGGTACTTTCAGAAGTAAAAAAGCAACAAACCACTTGGATGAATTCATTACTCAAGTAATCTGTTTCTCTTCCTGGAGTATAAATAAAGCCGTGTTGCCTGAATTCAGCCAATGAAAGTTGACTAAGATGAACTCTTCATCTATTACCACAATAAATTGCATTACTCAGTGACTGAATGTACTATAATATCAATGGAATCCATGAAAGAAACAGTGGGAAAAGAATAGAAGACATTCTAATGTATTTAAGCTTTTTGTTGTCTGGCATTTGTTTTTGGCACCTGTTTTGCCACACCTTTATATTTTACTTTTATTGCCTCATAAGTGCTATTCATGTCTTTATTCAGACAAGGACTGGCTGCTGTTCTGAGTGCTTTTAAAGTTGTCTTACTCCACAGAGTTCAGCCAGGTGGTGATCCAGCATATAATTTAACTTGGCAAAACTACATAGAGGCCAGCCTTGCAAGCTGACATTGCTTACAGCCATGCCAGAGCATCAGAGTCTGATTCAGAATACTCCAATGCTAATGAAAAGATTACCATTGGCCGTGTTCTGGTTCAGGTTGAAGTTGAGGGTACACATGAGCTGGATGTAGTGGACGTTGCCCATGAAGTTTGTGTTTTACTACCCTAATGAGTAGATCTGACTCACTGGAAATTATAGACTGCTCCTGTAAGAAAAGTTCATTCAAGTCCTAGAAAATATTTAGGGGAAAAATTGAATTTCTGGAAATCCTGTAGGTATACCACTAGGTAGGTAATTGAGAGTACAAAACTATTTTCAGAGCATATGCATAGTATTCTGATATTACCAACTGACTGTGCCAGCTGTTCAAAATTGATGAATATTTATAATGAAGGAACACATGTATTCACATCTGCTGAATGTCGTGAATAAATTACTCAAGGGAGAAGCTTTCTGCTTCCAAGACTGCTGTGTCATGGAAAATATTCTTATTTGACCTCCTCAGTCAATGACTTGGTAGTTCCCTTAATTTGGATTTACGCTTCAGTTTCTGGAGGTTTGCTTTCTTTTGTATCAGTTGAAGGGTTTGTAGGGCACCTGATGACATCTGAATTTATGTAATTTCAGGGCCCCCCTGGCACTCCAGGACTTATGGGCAGCCCTGGGGCAAAAGGAGAACCTGGAGATTTTACTTACGATGCTATCCTGAAAGGTGAAAAGGGAGATCCTGGTTTTCCAGGACAACCAGGCATACCTGGAAGAGAAGGAAGACCAGGGAAAGATGGATTTCCAGGTCCCCAGGGTCCAAAAGGAGTAGCGGTATGTATGTTCCGTTATGTTTACATATTGTCCTACTGCGTGTTTATTTATGTTTCCTTACTGTGCTATACATTCTGTCTTTCAGATTAGAATTCACATGCTTTTGTGCCCTATACATGCTTTATGTTTATTGGACTCATTCCTTTTTTCCCATGTATTCCTTGCCTTGAGTAATACATTCTTCCCCAGAAGATTATTCCATTTTCACTGGAAGTAGTGAGGAAGACAGTTCTTCAACAACAGACTTTTTTAGAGCTAGGTTTTTCAGACCATTTCTTTTACATGTCATGCAAATAAGTGATCTGACTCAAATGCATCAGCATGGCTTGTTACTTTCAGGACTATAGAGAAAAGGTTCAGACATGGACAGTAATTCTATTCCTTTCTGCCTTTCTCACAACTTGATAGTGAGAATTAATGTGAATGATTTAGTGATATTTGGAGATGATTGAACAAATGCAGTCATCCAAGTAGAAATTGTGAAGACAAGATTCAAGTCTGTTCAAGCATATTTCTCTTCTTGTGGAAATGAATGCTTCAAAATCTTGCACAGATAGAGTTCAGCTGATGTGGATATGAAGCTGAATGTGGAGCTCACCTCTGCTCCGAGACCCTCTACTGAAAACATGGCCACATGTTACAGTTAGCTGCTCTGCTAGATGTGATTTCCATATACTATTCCACATGGAACCTACTTCTTTTTCATTGAACTCTGTAGATAAAAATCCACTTTCTTCAACATTACAGATACCTGTGCTAAATCCCAGTTGCAAAATATTCAGAGGATGATGTGTTCTGTCTTGCCAGCCAGGCAAGAAGTACACTTATACTTTCCAAAAATTAGGGTACAGCTGGCTTGAAAGGAGAACGTGGTCCCCCTGGCCAGCCTGGATTCCCTGGAGTCCGTGGTGAAAGAGGTTTTCCTGGCCCTCCTGGGATAGGTACTGCAGGATTACCTGGTGAAAAAGGAGACAGAGGCTTTGCTGGAACCCCAGGTTTACCAGGACTTCCAGGTAATGGGATAATGTGTCTAAAAAAATATGAAAACAAATTTTAAATTGTACCCTTTAAATGCCCTTTAAAACTGTGCCCTTTAACAGCCTAGAGGATCATCAGAATTTAAGCCTGAAATTAAAGACTTTCTAATTTAAGTCAGTGTTCACTTTCAGCAGTATAATTGCAAAATTTTGAGGGCAGTTTTCTTGAAGAATTTGCTAGGCAAAATGGGACGGTTTAGGTTCATCCTATTTTTTTATAAATCTTCGACCCAAAAAACTTCCTAACAAGCCACTTATAATGGTATGGATAAACTGATAATGCTGTCAAGGTAGAACTGCCTTTTTATTTCATCAGTTCCTGTATTCTAATATAATTGTGCATTTACAGGAGCAAAGGGTGAAGCAGGACGAACCATATCGCTCCCTGGACCTCCTGGGGCAGATGGCCTTCCTGGGCCACCTGGTTTCCCTGGACCCCAAGGTACAGCACTCTGTTAATCTTTGTATGATTGTCAGGATGGTTCTGTTCCTCAGAAGTTAGCCTTTGTGTTAACATTTTTTTTGTTTTTATTTGCAAAGGTGACAAAGGGAACCCTGGGCTTCCAGGTAGACCTGGCCTTCCAGGAGAAAAAGGTGCTGTTGGGCAGCCAGGTATAGGGTTCCCTGGGCCTCCAGGTCCCAAAGGTAAGATAAAGCTTAAAAATAAATCGTAACAGAGCTGGTGTAACTGGAGTGTGGATGGAGGCCTCCACTATCATCCCGCCATAGCTGCATGGGGTTTGGGAGGTGCAGCTGAAGAAGCTCCCTTGCAAAAGTCAACCAGCCCCACAGTGAGCATTCTTTTGATAGAGTTTAGCTGCACACTTGCTGCACACTTCCTTTGTGTAGTGCAGTGGTGCACCTACAGACAGTGTCACAGCTACTGCCAGAATAGAAAGTGATAGAGTAGAGCATCTTACATTGCAGCAACTGAAGTTGCTGAGATGAGATGACCTTTCTGATGAAAAACACTTTGTGCAGCTGGTCAAAATAATATGCTGATGTAACTGTAACAGTTGTGGGCCAGAGCTTACAGCTCTGCTGGGTCGCAGACAGCTGAGAGTGGCTTGATTAGAATTCCAGCTTACTCAACATAAGTTTAGTCTTCCCTCCCTGGCCATTGTCGGGGTATGCAAGTAGCTTAGACGGAGTCTAAATGTTTTGGATTTTTTGAAGATGTATTTCACAGTACTGCTGCTCATTTAGAACTAGATGACTGACCTTTCAGCAGCCACCTCAATGACTAAAATTCTTTTGTGTCTTCATTATTATTTCTTATGATTCCACACACCAATGAGCTGGGAGGGTCAGAAATTTAATAAGGACAAAGGGCATATTTTTCTCTGTAACCACATCTGGTTCCTCTGAGACTGCATTGGGACCTGAACAGAAAAGGCCATTGTATCTAGAAAAGAATTGCTGTATGCACTTTGGTGCCAGATGAAAGAAATGACACATTAAATATATTTCTTTAAAAGACCCTTCCATCAACTCAGCTCTGCCCAGTGACATTCTGGGATCTTAGCCTAAAAGCTGGATTTCTGCCTGCTTAGTCTGAATTTGTTGTGCGTGTGCTGATGTTGAGTGAGTGCTATCTTAAGGGATTTGCAGAATGTTGTAGGTATTCCTTCTTGCATTCCCCAGGTGCAGTTCATGGGCTAGCCCTGGCATAGAAACGTTCTGTATGAAACTCACAGCAGGACACGTAGAACATGTCACAAGACATATACTGCACAAAAGGTGTTGACTCACAGGTGGACTTTGTTGTGCATCCCTCAGTCTGATGCCCCACACATTAAGTTGCCTTTTCTGTAGAAGACTTTGGGAACGCAGTTTTGGAGGATGTTTCTCACAAGGGAGATGGAAGATGAACCCACAAGGCTGTTTGTTTAACAGGAGACACTCAGCATTTATTTCTTCTGGGTGGTTGTTTCTCATTAAAAGCCAACTGCTGAACAAAAGTCAGCATTTGAATCTTTGTTGGGACATTCACATACTGGCATGCCTAGAAGTTCGACTACCCAGGTCTTTTTTAACACGTCCCTGTGAACAGTTCAGTTTAGAGGCTTAAAGAAAAGGCAGAGGTCACTTACAGGCAGATACAGTAATGCTGTGACTATTGTTTTGTTTTGCTTTGTTTTATAGGTTTCCAAGGTCAGCCTGGTTCACCTGGTCTGCCAGGAACTCCAGGAACCCCTGGTCTGGATGGTTTGCCAGGAGTTCCAGGTTTACAAGGCCAAAAGGTAGATGTCAGCTGCTGATATTCTTACCTGTGACTCCCCATGTTGACAGGATGGTGTGCAAGGAAAAACACTTTAAAAGTTGGCCAAACTGCCTTTCATTTTATGTTTCCCACTGTGCACACAAGGGGACAGAGTAGATGGATAAACGTGTGACACGATTAAAGGGCTTACAGCTCTCCCATGAAGTCATGTATAGAAGTCTATACATTAGCCCTATACTGCATGGTTTAAATAAATTTAATAAATAATTTCTTGGGTTTGATGTGTTGATTCCTAATTTATTGTGCTTCTTTGGCTAGGGTGAACCTGGTGTAGGTCTACCTGGCCCTAAGGGATTGCCGGGTCCCCCTGGCCCAGCTGGAATCCCTGGAGAAAAGGGAAATCCAGGACTGCCTGGTTTACGTGGCGAGCAAGGCTTTCCAGGCATACCTGGACAGCAAGGATTCAGAGGTAACATCACTGGAAAAATACAGTTCTGTATTTGTATTTCTTTTTAAGGTCACTCTCCCACAGATGCAGCAAAAAGTCTATTCATCACTGAAGTATCCAACTGATATGTCAGGGTATTGCCCCTTTCCCTTCTCATTTTTTCCTATCACCCACCAGTTGCAAATGGTAGCAGAAAAGAGCAGCCCTTTTTCCAAGCCCAGGCTTGGAGGTGTTGGTGGCTGAATGAGGTCTCCTTGGTCATGTGCTTCAAAATCACCTTGTCTAGCACCTTCAGCAGGCAAGATGTCAAACAGCATCAGGGAACGCGTGGTCTGTCTCTCTGCAGGTGACCCTGGTCTCCCAGGTCTCCAAGGCTTGCAAGGCCCTCCAGGTGCACCAGGGCTGGGCCCTCCAGGATTGCCAGGACCTGCTGGGCAGCCAGGACCCCAGGGACCACCAGGTGAGCAGAGAATACTTCCATGATGATGCTTAAGAGAAGAATTTTGACATAGGTGGATAACACAGGTAAAAGTGCTGCTTGAGATTTTTTTGCAGTGTGAGGTTGATGGGGGCAGATGGGGGGGACATGCCAGTGGGCCTTCTCTGTGGTCCAAATGCAGAGCAAGGCCACCTGAGAGGATTGCTGGCATTTGGGTTGGTCTCGCGTCATTGCTGTGTAGTAGATACAGGTTCAAAGCCCTTCTTAGGAAATGAGGGCTGGTTCTGCTGTCTGCTTTGAGTCTTCATCCTCCATGCCATTTAATTTGAGAATCACAAGTGGACATGGTCAGATATGCTTATTAATGGTTATCCTTGTTTTTTTGTTAAGGACTAATTGTGTATCTTCTGTTTTTCCTAGGATTTCCTGGAGTAAAAGGAGAAAGAGGCTTCCCTGGTATCCCAGGTCTAGATATGCCAGGACCGAAAGGGGATAAAGGTAGCCCGGGCCAGCCAGGAGTCCCAGGCTCTGTGGGGTTACCTGGCCTGCCAGGTCCGCAGGGGGCTGTTGGACTGAAAGGCTCAGCAGGTAAACACCTTGTCCCTCAGAAATCAGCATCCTTGACAACTGTTTTATTGAGTTGTGGTAGCATGCCCTTTCACTCGGCTAGGAATTGATTGATCAAAGAGCCCAAGCTTGGGAAAATGCATGGACTGATGTCAGTAAAGCAGCTCTGTGCGCATGGAACTGAACTGCTGCTGAAATCCTTTCATGGATTAAATCCAGCAGGTTGAAGGAACTAGCCTTTCTCCTGTAATAATGGAAGGGAATTATGCTGCACAGTTTTAGTGGCACAGTATGGTTTTAATAATGCCTTCATTATTGACAGCATTGTTTGCTGTAATAGGAACTTTTAAGAACTTGTGAAAAACTCATTACAGTTTTCCTCTGCTTTTCATAATACTGTTTTTCCTGTTGTTTTCTCTATTGGGATGTTTTAGTTTAATCATCTTCTTTGTCCCATTTTTCCTTAAGCAATGCAACTCCTAATACAATAGGCAGTAAATAATTCTGTTTCTTGTACTTCTTTACACTGCTTGCTTTATTTTTTTTATTTACTCTTCTCCTTTGGCTTCAGGACCCAAAGGAGAAATGGGAGTTATGGGAACTCCTGGATTGCCAGGAACTCCTGGACCAGTTGGAGATAGAGGGTTACCTGGTGAAAAAGGTAAGAGAGAGATTTTCTCCAAATAAAAATTGTAAACTCTACCTTTTCCTCAACAGAAGTTGGGAAATAACCAAATATTAGGAGTACACTTGGCCTAAGGAATGGTTTATGTTAAGTAACTTTACACTAAGTTAGACATAGCATAAAAGGCTAGGAGCAGTCATGTGTTTGGGCACCAAAACATGACTTTTGATCCATTCTTCAACAACATAAAGGTTTGCTAGGTGTGGGGCTGCTATATATATTACTCCAAGAAAAAGACACTATTTGAAGTTATTAAAAGTGAGCAGGAAGGTCTTAATTAAGAGTCACAGATAATGCTCGCTATTACTGCCAAACTCCTGTCTTTATTGGTTCAAGAGTCTGAAATTAATGGCTTTGAAGTGGGAAAAACATGTCAACTTTCTGACAGAACTATTGTGAAGTATAAAAAAAAAATAATTCATAGGAGCTGTCCCAGAACATGGAATTTGGTGCTCAAAATCTGAATAAATAGCTAATTTAATTTGTTATTGTCTACTAAATATTTTTGCCAAGTTTTTTTGCCCCTATAACATTCAGTGCTATCTCTTTATAGGCAGTCAAGGTTTCAAAGGTGTAATTGGACCACAGGGTGATCCTGGTGTTAAAGGAGATAAAGGTGAAGCTGGTCTCCCAGGAAAACCTGGAACAATAGACAATATGGACATGGTTAGCCTCAAAGGCCAGAAGGGAGATCAAGGAGAAAAAGGTAACTTTGTTCTCTTAACTGTGAATAAGTGGAATTAACACTCATTTACTGCCAAGCAACAACTTTGAGTTCAGTTTTGCATTAGTTTTAGGAACAATTTTTCAAACAAAATTAAAGAGTTTCACACAGCAAATAGAGATATTTTTTCTGGGGTTTTTCAACTGTATAGAAAAAAAGATTAATCACAGAGAAAAAGGGTTTTGGTTGAATAATGAGGTTCAATTTGTCCTTTTATAATTGATTTTACCTCTTTAATCAGAAGAGTCTCTGAAAAGAAAAAAAAAATTCTAAAAGTAAAACCTAGATCTTTCCAGAAGGGAAAAGCTGTCTTTCATGTAAAATATGTAGTTGTGACCATGAAGATCAACTGATAGAGTGAGAAAAAAGGTGAGCAGCCTTTTTTGACATGTGTTTCTTTGTGACCTGTAGAAAATTTAGGAAAGAAATCCATTTTTGCTGCTGATACCAACAGATCAACTCATGTCAGTTTAGAAACATCTGGAAGTATGCAGTAGAAAAGCAATCAGTTTTCTGTTTAGAAACTTCATGGTTATAAATATGTTAGCTTTTTAAGATAATACATTCTTCTTAAATTTTTAGTTTTACTTCAAATTGATAAATTAGTTGTTTGAAATAATTTTCTCTCCTGTTTCTTTCCAAAGAAAAAAATTGTCTATATTTTGCATATTTTTCATATTTGTTCTTATTCTAAATTACTTCTTATTAAAAAAAAAGTTTTTAATAGATGGTAACTATTTTTTTAAATAGAAGTGTAGAGCTTAGAATGAAGTTACTGATGTCTTGTAGTCTTTAACTTCCCTCAACCAAATCCTTCCGGCTTTAATAGTACATCATATTTTCTGAAACAATTATTGTTCTTTTTACACTTTCTGATCTCTCCCCAGTTTTGCTGCATCCTTGTTAGAGTGCACATTGCTGAAACAAGCAAAGTACTTAGACCTGCTAGAATGAAATTTCCTTTTCTTGAAACAACAGCTGACTGAGTTTGTGATTAGCTATAGTTCTTAGTCCCTTAGTTCTGGAGTACTGCCTGTGTAATTTTCATTTAGTATGCCTGTTTTTGACTTCTTACCACACATGTGATAAAAATTAAACCTTTTGATTTTCACTGTGATGATTTTCAAGCTTCACTCCAACTCTTCAAAAACCTTCTGTAGTCTAATCCTGTCCTCTTTTTGAGCCTTTCCATTTGAGTGTCACCTGTACATTTCATCAGTGTATTCCAGGGCAGACTCCTTTCCAGTTTGACAGTGAATCACTAATAACTATAACTATGTTGTATTTGAACTGTGGAAACAGGAGAATATCCCAGTCTTAGCTACCTCTTATCTCCATGTCCTGGCTAATTGTCAGAAGGAGATCTGGGCTCACGTGTTCTGGTTGGGTCTCAGAGAAACCTGGGCATGTGGGTAAGTAGTGCCTTGCAGCTTTGGCAGCCAGGGACCGCAGGGGAGGGCGTGAGCAAATGTGGAGTACATCTGCCCTTCAGCTGAGATGCAGATTCTCAGAGGACTTTTAATGGAGCTCCCAGCCTATAAAGATTTCATCTAGATTATTTTTTCCCATTTGTTTCTGATCTTGATATATACAGTGGTATGTAAAGTCTTAAAACCACATAGGTTGTTTTCACTGTTTCCTTATCTACTACTGGCATGTAGGATGATTAATTTTATTTTGTTTCTGGAAATCTAAATTAGGCACACTTGTTACATGCAAATACAGAAACCGTTGCTAAGAAATTCAAATGGTTAATTTCTTTGGTTTCTAATTTACTAATCTCTCCAGCACTAACAATGAGTGCTTGCAAACGTCTATGCACTATGTTTTCCTGACCACACACAGTCTACAGATTGGCATGGCTCACACAGCCTGGAAGAGTAGGTTCCAAACAGATCCCAGCCTGCAAATTTCTGCTCTTATCTCATCCTCTTCATCCAAAAGATACTTAGTACTAGCACAAAAAAGTAATTTAGTTATACTCCATAACTTTGCTGATATTTTGTCTGCCTTCATTCATCTAGACATGAATATTGCAGTAATGTTTTTAGAAGCTTCCAAAATACAAACTGTGCAGAAAAGACACAGAATTTTGATGGCATGTTATCAGTGATGCTTAATGAAAAATTTTGGGTTTGGACATCTGGACATGTTTTTAATTTAAAAAAAAAAAATTATTAAAAACATTCAGTGACTTACCTTCAGTAACCTCTTGTCTTGCAGCTCTATGCAACACTAACAGAATTGTTTATGACCAAAATGCATGGACATAAAGTTAGAGAAGAGGCATACTACAGAGTAAGATATCAAGCCTTCTGAAGGTGCTTTAACATTAAATGGAACAGGGAAAACAGCAAATTTCTGGCTGTTTCTGGTTGTCCACATGTGCCTTTCTAGAGGCCTGAACAGTCAAATCAATAATTTCTGTTAACACCTGTCTGCCACTTTCCAACTAACTCATTAATCTAACTCAAACACACGTTCATTTCAATTTCTTTTATAGATATAACTTGCTTTGTAATTTGCACAGACACCAATAAAATTGAAATAGTTTTCAGCCTTTCCTCAGTACTGGGTTAATGATTGGAAAGTTGTGTTTTACTCAGCCATTTCCTTGTTCAACAGAGAGAAGCAGCAGTGATCAAAAATTAACTAGAAGGATTATTATATGTTATTACAGTAAATTGTAATAAAACTGTTCTCACTGTGGTTTTTTTTTTTTTTTTGGTGTCCAGGGGACCATGGAGCAACAGGAGAAAAAGGGCTACGTGGGGATTATGGAGAACCAGGAATTCCAGGGAGAGATGGTGAACCTGGTACTCCAGGACAACCAGGTATGTCTGAAGCTAACAGCAGACAGACTGTTTGTCAGGTATTTTAAACCTTGTTAATGAATGAGATTCTTAATTTCTCTGTTGTCCATAGGACCAAAAGGTGATCAAGGCCCCCCAGGGTATCCAGGGGATCCAGGAGTTCCAGGACAAAAAGGATCGGTTGGTGAAATGGGTTTGCCAGGTACTGATTGCTGGGAATTTCTTTTTACTTCTTCCTCAAGTTAATATAGAACATGATGAGAAACCTGTGTGGAATATTTGTTCGTGTAGATCTACTAAACAATTGCACTGCTTGCAATGACTGAATGTTAGGATTTTGGGACATTGCTTTTCAATCCTATTGTGATATATAAATAATAGGATGGCTTCCTAAGTTTGTATGTGCAAATCCTTTAGCTGTATGTTTAGGTTTTCTGTGTTTGTTTCAGGCAGGCAGTTTTTTGAGTGGTGCCTATTTGTCTGTCTCTATCTCTGATAGTCTGTGAACCGCATTAAGCTTCTTGTATATTTTCCCCCCTCTAAAAGGTTTAGTGAATTGCTGTGTACTGAGCAACAGTTCGATTATGAACTGTAAAGGTCTGGGAATAATGTTGTTGTGGAAGGGATTGGTAAAGAATAAAATCAAGAGGAACCTATAACTCAACATGGAAGTTTTGTTTCTATTGGGACGGCCTTGTGTCTAGCATATTTAGGAAATCAAACTTGAAAGTCTGAAATGGTAAATGAAGACAGAACAAATACACTGCGGAAGAGTCGCTTTGTCACAGTAGTACTGTTAGAAATTATTCAAATAATAATAAAGTTTTATTCAGCTCATATTTTTAGCAAGATCTTTGTTTACTGTGAATCCAAGTTTATGACCATCTCCTATGAGCAGTGTTTATCATTGCATAGAAAATCTCATTCAAAGAGTGACTCTCAAAAGAAAATTTACTTACTTTTATAGCGCTGAATAGCTAACACGATGCTGAAACATCGCTGTCAATGCTGCCAGGATACCACTGGTTCTCATGTACTCATTTTTGCCTTCCCTTTCCTAGGAACACCTGGAGAAAAGGGTCTTCCTGGAGTACCAGGTTCACCAGGCACACCAGGGTTCCCTGGGCAAAAAGGTGAAAAAGGAGACAAAGGAGCACCAGGTTTTCCTGGAATTGGCTTTCCAGGGGCTCCTGGTGAGAAGGTATTTATACCCCTAAAGATTTGCTTATCTCTACCAAGCACTTGAAAAGATGCTCTTGGCCTCTAAGATGTTTTGTTGTATTTTCTATTATGTATGCTATTCTAACTGCCTTATGAAAAACTTGAAAAGTATGCATTTGTACAGATTTAGATGCATTTTTGTTTGATGGAACCAATATCTTCAGAGTTCTTTTTTATTATCTCTGCTCAAAATAGGCTAATTCACAGTGCTATAAATGTAGGGAAGGGGAATAACTTTTAAAAATACCGTAAGTCAAGAATGCAAAAAGGGCATTTTACGAACAGGGCAAATAATCACACTAAAATAATGTTCTTGTACTTTTACAAAGATATTTTACAGTGCTCAGATACTACTGAAAAGTGAAGTGTATTAATGCTGTCTGTAAAGTTTAATTTAATCTCTAATAGTACCTAAT
This sequence comes from Donacobius atricapilla, assembly GCA_013397315.1. Lineage (NCBI taxonomy): Eukaryota > Metazoa > Chordata > Aves > Passeriformes > Mimidae > Donacobius > Donacobius atricapilla. Next base: position 118,316 of record WBMY01018039.1, on the reverse strand, counting down.
AGGATTCTCATTTCTTTCATATTCCTTTTCCTAGCTGTACAATGACAGTTATCATGAATTTATAAGTAAAAATGGTAAAAATAATACCTGCTAATCTAGTAGCAGACTTACTGAGGACTCAATAAAAGACTTTTTTAAGATGATGAAGTGGAATAAGTAAGTTAAGAGGCTAATTTTGAAAAGACTTTGTGTAACCAAAGAAAACTGCTTATTTCCATATGTAGCTATTAAACAATTGCTAGATTAGTTAAAAACTCTTGATAGTGGAATTTAACACCAAATTTAATCCTAAATTACATTGTGTAGGAGTGGAAAAACAATGGAATTCTTTAAAAGTGAGATAGATAAGAGGGGTGACATCTGCCACTGCCTACAGAAAAAACTGTTTCTGAATTAATGTCTGGATTTTATATGTGCTGCTTCTTCTAGGGAGAACCAGGAAGAACGGGTAGTCCAGGTTTATCTGGAGATAAGGGTGAAAAGGGTAGCGCAGGAATTCCTGGAATGCCGGGTGCCCCAGGTCCCAAAGGATCCCCTGGCATGGCAGGATTTCCAGGCAAGTAATTATGCTTTTATAAAACAGAAACTGCAGTGAATAAATTAAAGTAAAATTTATATCAAATATCCCACATGCAAACACATCCTTCTTTCTTTCTTTAGGAAGCCCTGGCCGCCATGGAGACAAGGGTGAAAAAGGACTTCCTGGCTTAAGTGGGATTCCAGGTTTAAAAGGAGAACCAGGTAAAAAAGAAATATGAACTACCAAAGGACATTTAAAACATTGTTCATCTTCAGGCAATGGCTAAAACAAAATCTTTTGCATTCTACATTAATTTTGGCTCAGATATTTCACAGTGCATTTGTTTATTTCATAAGCAAAAAAGACATTGCTGTTTCCTAGGTAAATCTGAGTCAGTGTAGTGGGGGGCTCATATTTCTTTTACACTGTTAGAGGAATAGATCTTACCATCTTCCACAAGACCGGTTGTTATTACAGCCATTACTTCTGTTGTTTCTGAGTTAATTTAAAAACAGTTCAGTTGATCTTTATGCCCAAAACCGAATCACCACATTGGCATCATATAGCTGTTAGAAAGGAAATAGAATATGGAGGAGAGTAAGTTCTTTGCTGTTTGGAACATTTTTAATCTTGGAGTCATCTGTTCTCAGTTTTTTGGCTGCAGGACACATCATCTTACAGGACAATGGACTGTGCTGTTCACAAGTCTTTGCTGGAGTTCCTGCATTTTAAACTCACTGAGATTCATGATAATTAACTGTGTCAAAATCTTTAATACTTGAGCCCTGTCTCAGACTGATTTAATTCAGAAGTAAACTCAGTGAAAAGTCACACTGAAGTCATCGTGCAATATCTGCTTGATCTCTGGGAGCAAAAGACAAAGTGAAGTTTTTCCTGAGAGAAAAAAAAAAAAGCCAGAGTTAAAATGAAACTGTCAATGATTTTCCAGGTGAACCTGGTGTTCCGGGTCCTGCTGGTGCCATTGGTCAGAAGGGTGAACCAGGTTATGATGGGATTCCAGGCGCAGCTGGTGCAAAGGGTGAACAAGGTACTGTGACAGTCATCTTCATTTCCCATGGTATGAAAATGCACAGACACAGGCTGCACAAGGGTAGCTGGGAGAGGTGTGTACTGCCTTTGAGTGCTTTGGATGAAACCTTAGAAAATACAGTCAGTATTGGTGTCTTATGATCATCCAGCACTGCAATGTGATCATCTAGATGAGCAACTGTATTTAGTCAATGTAATCTTGAAAGAATTTATTTCACAAAAGCTGGTAATACTCTAAAGAATTGTGTTTTGGAATTAATTTCAGCCTGCAGCTTAGATGTGAAATAGTGGAGTAGCCTTGCCTTTTCTTTGGGTAGGGTTTTCAGTCATACAGGACCCATTGTGCTAAATACAATACCAGCACATAACAGAAACAGCCTCTGCCCTGAAGAAATTTTGCATAAGCCATTTATTTGGAGTTTGTATTTGCATAGTAGAGTTTTATTCATTACAGGTTAAATGTAAGTACTTTCCCAACTTCTCATTTTTTGCTGTTTCTGTACTGCAGGTCTTCCAGGTAGAGGACTTCCAGGATTTCCTGGTGCAAAGGGAGATAAAGGTAAAACACTTATTTAAACAATTCTAAATCTCCTTCCCAGCATACTATAACCATAATTCTGTAATGCAGACGTACTTTCTACTTCATTATTTTACATCCTATGCCTTCTCAGAGCAGGCAGAAGCTCTGGGAGGTTCAAATACTGATTTCTGTTACAGTGGCAACATCTTGGAGTTAGATATACCCTAAAATAGGTAATTATTCATAGTGTGGAATTTACTGCAAGTGGTGTGATGAGGTAATATAAATAACTCCTGTATTTGTGTGCTGTGCTTTGACTCCAAGTATTTTGGTTTTCCTACTAATTCTGCAAGAATCAAAATTCAGTGAGGCTCTGTGCACCAGACAGCTATAGATACCGGTTTTATGGCCAGGATACTGCAGTAACTTTTTTGCCTGAATCTGTTTTGCAACCCAGATGTATTATTTGCTAAAATAGTTATTTACTATAGCTCAGTAGAGCATGTTTGAGCTATGCACAGGAGCATGGTGCAGAGATGCAAAAGATAGCAGAGTCCTGATGAGATCTCACTGAAATTTTTTATTACCCGGCCTCAGGACTTAATAGCTTGGGTACAGCCTCGTGACTATGACAGTTCAAGTCCCCTTATGTTCTTTGAAAAGTGTGTCACTACACTGTGATGTGAAAATGGTTTGATTGGCTTGAGTCAGTGCTTGTTCAAGGTGTCTGTAATGCATCATGCTCCATTTTGTGAAATAAGTATATTTTAGACACTAAGCTGCAATAGATACAGTAGTGAAGAAACGTGAAACTGCTGTTGATAAGGGAAATTGTGTATAATGGGGGAATTTTCAATTTTAATCATCTAGAAAACACAAACAATCCAACTAGTCCGTCCATGAAATTAACATGTCATGGCAGATTTTGAGGAACTTATATAGCTTTAAATATCAATGCCCTACCTCACTCATTCATTCTATTAATACAGGAAACTTGTCTGGACAATCCAAAGTGATAAACCAGAATTTCAGAATATCTTTTATTTACAAACTTAGACTAATTAACAGCCATTAACAACTGCAAAAGCCCTAATGTTAGAGAACTTAATAAATTAAGCAAATTTTCTAATCATAGCTTGGTAGGCATGCAGAGCACTGGATTATGAAAACATTTCTCTCACCCTCCCCATTTCTCATTTTGTCAGCTCAGCTCATTTAAAAGTATCTGGCTTTAGAGTAAATACATACTCTATTTATATAATTTGTGTTCTAAATGTGTTTTAATTTCAAAGAAACAAGTCCAGGTTTTAAAAACCTTGTTCTGCTCAGGCAGAGAGCCAGGGATAGTGTTCACTATAGATTTTGTTTCTCTTATTATTGTACTTATACCAGTTACTCTGTATTCTTTTGCTCAATCTAAAATTAGATTGAATTGCAATTGTTAACTATTTGTACAAGCCTGAAAGTAAGTACAATGGGTCTAAATCTAGATCTTAGTAAAAAAGTATTCCATTTTTCTTCGGGAGCATGTCCTTTTGTGCTTAGTCAAGCACAACAACCGTTACTTGACTATGGCAATTGCTGCAGAGTAGGGGTTTGGAGGCTTTATAATCTTTGTGTAAGGAGTGGCAGAGGGATGCTTAATGGTAATCTATTTCAAGAGTGACTAAAAATAGCCCAATGATGAGTTTAGTTGAGAAAAGGTATGCCAGTCAAATTTCTTTCCTTATGTTTTATATCATAATGTGAAGAATAATACAGTTTTCCTGAAGTTTTGCATTTTTATAGAAATATATAAAGTTAAGGTTGGTTTCAGAAAGAATAAAGCTTACTATGAGTGGACAATAAGGCAGAAGTTTTCAGTGATTGCGATTTTCCCTCTAATCATGTTCTGTGGTTGTTTCAAATCTTAGGTGCAAAAGGCGAAGTGGGTTTTCCAGGATCCCCGGGGAGTCCAGGGATCCCAGGGCTGAAAGGGGAACCAGGATATGCAGGTCCACCAGGCCCTAAGGGGAACCAGGGTCTCCCTGGGCTGCCAGGAAGTGCAATTGAAGGCCCTAAAGGAGACAGAGGACCCCAAGGCCAGCCTGGTCTTCCAGGTAATTCTTTATCTTTAGTGTTAAACTGTTGCTGTTCATCGAAGCTCACCTAATTTATGAATTAATAATACAATCAGTATTGCATATCTTTGTTTATCCTCTTCTCCCAGGTCAGAGAAAAGCCTTGTTCACCGGCAGTTTTGGCAGTATGTCCTAGAACAGACTGATTTTATGCCCTCAAGCAGTTGGCTTTGTCCAGAAATCTTTCTAATGTTGAAAAGGTTTCCTCCTATTTCCATGTTTCCCTGTGGACTTTATTTACTGTTTTCAGGCGTCCAGGGCTGTATGTTCCTATGTCCTGGAGGGTCAATGTACTTAAAAATGACCCAGCTTGGCCTTTCCATGGCAGTAGACTGTGCTAGAGCCTAATGAGGAGAGTGGAGTGGAGCTATAAAATATCTTTAGCATCTTTATGCCTGAGGGATCTGCGTGTTCTTGTGGAAAATGTGGAAAAAATCTCCCTCTCTTTTCAATCAGCTACAGCTGAGAGATGATTGGATGAAGTATCTTCCTTCAACAGATTCTCCCACTTACTTTCTTGAAATATTACAACAATTATTTTGGTTCTGTCCATCTCTAGACCCTGTTAGCCCTCCATCAAATAGTGCTGTAAACCAATTTTGCTATTAAATACTCTTTTCTTCTGGTTTTTAGGTTTACCAGGTCCAACAGGGCCACCAGGACCTCCAGGTCTGAAAGGGGCCAAAGGAGAGCAAGGGAGCAATGGCTGGCCAGGGTCTCCTGGGGGTCCGGGAATGAAAGGTGATCCAGGTTTCCAAGGACTACCAGTAAGTTACTCTCAGTGCACCCCACATTGGCTGAAAGCTGGTTCTTGTAATTAATGGATATATTAATCATACAGTTTCTTGGTCAAAATAACGATATTTCATGCTCAGAGTGCCTTTGGACTCACTGCTGATGATGTAAAGTCAGTTTGAAAGCATTTCAGTGCTCTCCTTGGAAAGGCTGCCCCAGTGAACTAATGAACCTGAAATTTTATAAATAGTGAGTGGTAACACACAACACCCAAAATATAATTTAAAGTGTTTTAACAGTACGGGATGGCTGAAGCATATCCATAAATCTGGTAAATGCATTAGTAGTTAATTTTAAAGGTTGCATATTTCATGGTAAATTGCCTTCTGAAAATACCTGAACTGTTTGTTTTTGTTATGAAACTGCTCAAATAAAGTGCAGTTTCAGTACTGTCAATGGTGAAATACTGCTGCTGATTTAGAAGTACAAACAGGCAATACTATTAATACATTTTTGTCATATATTATTCATTTTCCCTGGCCTAAAATAGTCCCATTTTGGTACACTACTGAGAATGAAGTAGAGTAGGACAGTCACCCAGGATAGTTGGTTTTCTGTATTCTTTCTCTCAGAGTGTATGATCCCTGTTTCCACACTGAAAAATATGCTCTGTTTTTGAACTTTTCATCTACTTCTCTGGGAATGGAGGTTGTTTAGCACAGAGTAGAAGGAGGCTCAGAGGCATCTTTATTGCTCTCTACAAGTGCCTGATAGGAGGCGAGGGTCGGTCTCTTCTCTCAAGTAACAAGTGAAAAGACTAGAAGAAATGGCCTCAAGTTATGCCAAGTGAACTTTAGACTGGATATTAGGAAGAATTTCTTCACTGAAAGAGTGGTCAGGCATTGGAATGAGCTGCCCAGGGAAGTGGTGGAGTCACTATCCCTGGAAGTGTTCAAAAAATGTGTGGATATAACACTTGAGATGTTTGGTTTAGTGGTGAGCATGGTGGTGATGGGTTAATGGTTGGATTTGATGATCTTAGAGGTATTTTTCAATCTTAATGATTCTATTAAAAAAAAGACAATAATAACAATAAAAATAATATTTATGGAAAAAAGGATGAGAAAATTTGTAGTGTACAGAAGGGAGAAAGACTCAGGAATAAGGTCCTGATATGAAATGCAGGACTGTAAAGGTCCACTTTATTCTTGATAATGCAAAGATCTAGTGCATCTTTTTCTGCATCCAGGAGTCACTTCACAGAGACATTAAGAATTTGTTTCCATGTTCAGACCTTTTTATGTTTGATATCATACTGTACCATACCATACCAGCCTTGAAGGTAGTAAATTCCAACATAACACTCCAGTGTATTTTCCCTAGTTTAATAATTTGCACTACTTCCGCAGAGAGATAAATTTCTATACCCCAGGAAATTGTAAAGCTTTTCACTGGTTGATATACCAGTCTGAGACTGTTTGCTGAGAGAGAATAGGAAATGCTTAAGGATTTTGATTCCATGCCTTCAATCAGAAAAAATGTTTCACTGTCCTTGAGCCATAATTCATAGTAGCGGGTTGTTAACTCAGTGTGAAATGCTACAGTGAGAGTGATATTAAATATTAAGCTTCCTCTGGAGATAGATACTAAGATGAATTTCTAATATCTTCATCCTTGCCAGTGTGACAGGCTCCTGCCCTGATTATGGCTCAATTGCTCATACAGATCTCCAGGTACATGGTTATCTATATCAGTAGGGAGATTTTGTTGCAACATGAGTGACACAACCTGTCCAAAAATTGTATCCAAAAAAAGTAAATGCAGAGATCAGACTGTGAAATACAAATCTCGTGATTTTTTTTCCTGTTCATTTTAGTGTTGAAATGAGAGAAGAAACATTTTCCTGAAATAGTTTTGTTCTCTTTGGAACAGATCCAAAAAAGAAGTTGTTTACCAAGCTGTATCTGATGAGAAAAAAGGTTTAAGAAATGGATACTGTTGTGGGAAACGTATTTTGATGGAAAGCTTCCAATAAACTCATCTTATAAATCTTTTTTATAATTATAACTTAAATATTTATTTAAAACCCCCCTCTTTTAAATATTTATTTAAAACCCCCCTCTTTTAATGTGACTGACTAATAAGTGCCTTCTGAATGAA
>WBMY01018039.1:91029-111204 GCA_013397315.1 Donacobius atricapilla | reverse complement strand
AATGAAAGTTAGCCCTCCTGTTCTGGGCTTCAGAAGTTCACGTATTATGAGTCAAAGAGATGGCCATTTCTTTAAACAATCCTCCATATTGTGACTGTGGGACTGGAGGAAAGCAGGGAAACTTACTTCATTCTTGCCTCCCTTAGCACTCTTGAGGGTAGCATTTCTTTTGTTTAACTTTGGAGTTTTTTGAAGTTTAACTGTGTGCATCCATTTGTGAGCTAGTCATCTCTTCTCCCTCTATAATCAGTGGAAAGAATTAGACATTTGTCATTCTTCTCACCTTAAAATCACTCCTGTGTGTCTATTCTATTGCTCTGCAAATATGATTACTCCTACTGTTGGTATTATTTTTCACTGGGTATTCAATTCACATCTCCAGCTTAGCAAAGGGATTTTATTTCTTTCCTCTACCTGTGTTCCATGTTTTATTATATAGTGAACTATTACTGTCATACCAGTTCAGCCAGGGAGAAACTCTAAACTATACTTACAAGCTTTTTGCAGATGATCTGCAATGGACAAAAGAAGAAAAGGAAATTGGCAGCCATTTGAATGACTATTTACAGTGTCTTTTGAAATAGGGTCTTGGTTTTCCTTGAACTGAGGCTACAGTGAACTTGTAACAATTGATTTCAGGGCTACAGTTTGGAATGGTGAAGACAAAGGAGGAGTCCCCATTGTGTTTGAAGTGTTTTAAGTCCTTGAGTGTTTTAGCCCTGTTGAAAAGTAAAAATCTTAAGAGGATTATGAATTGTTAAACATCTTTAATTTCATCCCATGTGTGAAGGTAGAAGTTTTCAAGTCTGCTGTGGTCTAGAATTAGCCCATTTAATTATCTAACTAGCAACCTCCTGCTAGGAGGTTATTAGTATCTGCTGAAATTTGTGCTTACTGATGTTTTTCATAATAATATGGTCTATGGCTGAGAACTGTTTTATTGGCTGCAGTGGTAGTAGGACCTCATTCTGATCTGGTATCTTTGTGAGGCAAAAAATAGTTTAGAAAGAGCGAAGTGTCACTCATGTCCCTGAAGGAGAAGGTTCTCATCTAATCAAGGGAGATAATGACCATTTTTGAAACTTAATAGCTTTCTCATACTATATTTTTTCCATAGGTTTCCAGTAATACACAGCCTATTTGAGAGTCAGATCATAATAGTGTAGGATAACTATATTTCACATTTTCTTTTATTCAGGGTAGTCCTGGTTTGCCAGGAGATACTGGTCCAAAGGGTGATCTCGGACCTCCAGGAATTCCAGGTGTTCCAGGTGAGGAGAAAACTTAACATACTCCTGAAAAGTATGCAAAAATGTCTCTTTCATATCCTTCCTCTCTCAAAAGAGATGCCCAAAGAATGTTGACTCTGTGTTAATAATTACTGAATGGGACACTGAAAGCTGTATCGAAAAAAAAAATACAAAAGCATTGAGATTTTTCTTAAGTTTTTTTGTCTCTTGCCTAGTCTTGCATTGCAAATACTAAATGTGCACTTCCTTTATAAGATGGATGTAAAATCAATCATTAGATACTACCAGTCAAGAATCTTCAGTATCTTCTTTTCTTGAGAATTGAAGAGGCAAATGTTAGAGCCATATGTGAGGAAGTGGGCTCTGCATGTCTCCCTTGTTGATTACATTCCTGTTACTGTCACCATCATGTACATGAAAACACAAGGTGTATAAAAAATACAGTTATTAGTAGAAAAAACATAATGCTTTTAATCTAGAGAATGATATTATTAAAGAGAACTTTGAAGAGAAGTAAGAGAAAAAATAAGAGAAATTTATTTTCAATCACCATTTCTTTTGTGACTTAGTGGTGTTGTTTGTATCGTATTCCTGCAAACAGTTAAAAAGCACTTGTGCAAATTAAGTTGCGTCCTTTTCAGGATCATGGGGTCATACATGATTATTCCACACATATCCTTCCAAATCAAGAAATTACTGAATTTTCATGCAAATATTTCCTTTGACTTCAGGTCCAAAAGGAACTCCTGGCTTCCCAGGCCTTAAGGGTGAGCGAGGTGACCAAGGTCTTCCCGGATCTAAAGGTATAATAAAGACTTGTGCTTTTTTTTCCCCAAATGTTTTCAGTAAAATGGTTATTTGTGATTAATTTGTGGTTATTTGTGGCTTTAACTCCATCACCCTTTTGTTCTGTTCTATTCTAAAAATGCTGAATGTGAAACCAGGTATCATGTATCAGCGTCTGAATAATCAGATTAGGATCATAGAATGGTTTGAGTTCAAAGGGATCTTAAAAATCGTCTAGTTTTAACCTGCCTGCCGTGGGCAGAGACATCTTTCACTAAAACCAGGTTGTTCAGAGCCCCATCCAACCTGGCTTTGAATGCTTCCAGGGACAGAACTTCTGTAGCTTCTCTGGGAAACCTCTGTTTCAGTGCCTCACCTCCTTCACAATAAAAAATTACCCTCCTTAAGTCCAGTCTAAATTTACACTCTTTCTGTAAACACTTCTTTCTTTCACACTGTTGCCACTTGTCCTTCACTTCATACCCAGGTAAAAAATCTCTCTCAGTCTTTCCTTACTAAGTCTATTTTGTATATTGAAAGGCTGCAGTGAGGTCTTCCCTGGGCCTTCTCTTCTCCAGGCTGAACAAGCCCAACTCTCAGCCTTTATTTATACAAGGTCTCTTCCACCCATCTGATCATTTTCATGGCCCTGCTCTGGACCTGCTCTAACAGATACATGTCCTTCTTGTACAGGGGACCCCAGAGCTGCTTCCAGGTGGGGTCTTACGAGAACAGAGCAGAGGGGGAGCATCACTGGCCACACTTCTTTTCATGTAGCCCTGTATTGGCTTTCATGAGCTGTGAGCAGACATTGCTGACTCATCCCATTTTTCATCTACCTGTGTTTCCCAAGTCCTTCTCTTCTGGGCTGCATTCAATCCATTTATCCCCCAGTCTGTACTGATAGTGTGGATTGCTCTGGCCCTGTGTAAAACCTTGCACTTGACCTTGCGCTTGTTGAACTTCATGAGGTTCCTGTTGGCCCACTTGTCACATGTGTCAAGGTGCCTCTGGATGGCATCCCTTCCTTCCAGCATATTGATTACACCATTCAGCTTGAAGCTACTTGCAGACTTGCTGAGACAACTCCACGCAGCCTAAGGTCAGGACAGCTGTTTCAGTCCATGAGAAGTCTGTTTGGTTGGAGATATCAGTCAGCATAGATAGGCTCCTGTTTGGGAAGCTTTGCAGTTTAATTCACAGGTAAAGTCTAGGATGTGTTGATATCTCCTGACTATCTGTGGGAGGCTCCAGCCTCTGACTGCATAAATGTCAATACAAGGTTGTCGCCCTGATTTTTTCAGCCTTCTCTTCTGTTTCACAGTTTCATGTTTTGGGTTCTTTCTCACGCTCTGGTCTGTAAACACAGCCAATGTTATTGTATAGTTTCAAGGTAGTTTACATTCCTGTTCTTAGAGATATGGGCAGCTGATGGACAGTTGTCTTGACCAATAGGATGGGGAGAGGTGTCAACCTTCTGCACCAGTCCCTGGCCTTTGTAGATATACTATATATGGAGTCAGATTTTCAAATAAAGGAAGGTTTTTAGTTCATGCCTTCTGATCAAAGTGTGAGTGTGTGTCTGTGTGTGTGATGAACTGCATCACAAGGTAATATTTTTTTCCTTTTTTTTTTTTTAAATTTCACAATACTAAATATGTGCTGATTTTCCTGGTTGATTTCCACAGGTTTACAAGGCCCACCAGGCCCACCAGGTCCTTATCAGCTTATTAAAGGGGATCCTGGCTTACCTGGACCTGTAGGACCAGTTGGTCTCAAGGGATTTCCAGGACTTCCAGGTCCCAAAGGACAACAAGGTGAGAGTTTCTAATTTGCCAGTAGAAATAATTTTTTGGTCTAATATTATCCAATTTTTGGAAGCCACTTAAATTGTGTCAGTGATGAGGAAGAGAGCCCTTTTTGAAGCTCATCCAAAACAGATGCCTTCCTGGTGATTTTTTATAGGCACTTACTCTGCAGTCATCACATCAGTATCTGAGGTCAGCAGTAAGCAGAATGACCTGCAACACTCTGCTCATCCTTTCCCCAAAATGTATTTGTTAGGGTGTCTTCTGTCATTAGTCTTGAATCCAAACTTAAATACTGTGTGTCTCTGGCAGAAGATAAGCATGAGGAAAAACATTTGATCCTGGAATGGAAAGTGCTTCCTGAGGAAGTTTGTTTTAGATTTCTTCTTTTGGTCCAGATATTGCAATTTTTATAAAGAGTTAGGTCAACTGCAAAAATGAAACACACTAGAAAGTAAGAGAATGGAGCAAAGGGTAGGACAAATGAAATGCTGGCACAAGGACATGTCCTTCAGAGTGATGGAACAAGGAGAGTGGGAGCTCAGAAGTGTTAAGATTCTAAGGGAAAGATTTTTTCCTGAATGATTTATGTTAAGTTGATGGGGAATTACAGTGGAGGATAATGAATATCTTTGTAGTTAATATAGTAGATATAGAAGTTTTCTCTTGAAGGTGGGGATACAACTCTGCAACTGCTTTAGGAAATAGCTATGAAATAGTCTTAGTGATTGAAAACAGCATGGGCTTGCTTGTACAGCATCCATTGCTCCATCAGTAGTAGTCAATTCAGTACATAAACACAACATTGCTTTTTGGGTGATCAGGAAAAGGAAAGCTGTGAGCATCTAAAGCTTCTGATGAGTCATGGAAGTGCTGCTATAGTGCTGATGGATTTAAATTCTTTCTCCTGAAGTGAGATTTGCTGAGTTTATGTAAGATTCATAGCATCTCTAAAAATTGATAAAAGGGAGACATAGGATATGTTTGAAAACTCATTTGGGAAGAAACTAAGAGGATACCAATTTTGCTGCTGTTCATGACCCTACGTTTTATAGTCTGTTTTTGATTGAGTCATATGATAAGCAGAGAGAGAAGGGATTTCTTTTCATATTCTGGGTAAATGCTAGTTATTTTAGAAACATGCTCTCTCCTTATTTCTCCATTCTTCTCTACTATAGAATCACTTTGCCTGGAGTAGCCCTCATATGTTCTCTAGATATGGAACTGTATGTACTGAATCTGCATGAGTTTAGTTTATGCTGAGGCATACCTGTCCTGTACTGTATTAAAAGCCAAAAAGTCAGAACTAACATTAAATAATATCCAGGAATAATTATTCCTTGTTTTTTAACAGGGGTGACAGGACCTTCAGGTGTACCTGGACCACCTGGTAGTCCAGGGTTTGATGGTCAACCTGGACAGAAAGGAGAAATTGGTCCTTATGGTCCCCCAGGTAAGTCCCTGAATTCTTCAAAGACTTGCTTCCTTCATGGAGAAATAAGATGTGGAATTAGGTGTGAATTTATTTAATTTCACTTCTTTAGTTATGTAAGGGGAGTACTGCTATCTGCAGAAATAAAAGGAGCCTCTCTGTATTGTAGGGCCCAGAGGATTCCCTGGTCCGCCTGGCCCTGACGGCTTGCCCGGGGCTATGGGCCCGCCCGGCGCACCATCTGTTGCTCATGGCTTCCTCGTTACCAGGCACAGCCAAACCATTGAAGAGCCATCGTGTCCGTTTGGAACAAGGCTGATTTACCGCGGCTACTCCCTGCTTTATGTACAAGGCAATGAAAGAGCACATGGCCAAGATCTGGGTAAGTAAAGACCAAATTAGAATTCAGTTGGAATTCATTACAAACCAAACGTTTCTCTCGTTTGTAGAACCGTACTGAGCAAATTTGTGTAATTGCTCTGGCTCAGACCTAGGCATCCCAGAAAACAAGCAAGCTGTTGTTATACCACAGTTAATACAACACCTTGTTACTGAGATGGCTCATGGGGTCTGGACAGTCTGATAGAACTGGGTTTGTTCAGCCTCAACAGATATTTATGGGGAGGGCTATATTGCAGTCTACAGCTGTCTATAGGGAGGGTAGAGAGCATGGAGTCCGTTTGCAGAGCATCTCAGTGACAGAAGAAGCAATGGAGCACAAGTGTGAGATACTTTTCAGTGAAACTTAAATAAAAGCTTTCTTATAAAGCTGATGGTCAACCATTGGAACAGAACCCCAGAGAGATGGTTGAATTTCTTGTCTTTGGAGATCCTCAAAACTCAACTAAATCCAGGAAACCAGATCTAACTGGCAGGGCAGTAGGATAGATGACATCTAGAGGTCTATTCTAACCTAATGTATTCCGTAATTCTGCAGGCAAGACTGGACTACTCCTGTCGTTGTCCCATTCCCTCCTCATGAAGCTAAGAGAATTCACTTCCTCTAAGAAAACTGGGTCTTCCAGAGCAAGTGTTCTCTGCCTTTTTAGCTGCTCCTGGAAATAATTGTTAGGCAGTTGGCAGTGGTTTAACAAAACTGTGTTAAGAAATAACCTTTCACTTAACATTTCAGGCACAGCAGGAAGCTGTCTTCGTAAATTTAGTACCATGCCTTTCTTATTCTGCAATATCAACAACGTCTGTAATTTTGCATCAAGGAATGACTACTCCTACTGGCTGTCTACTCCTGAACCCATGCCAATGAATATGGCTCCTATCACTGGTGATAATATCAGACCATTCATCAGCAGGTGTGGTTTCAGTTCTGCTGTATTTATAAAGTGAGAAAGCATGTGGAAAGAGCGTAGGGTACTTTATTTTTCTGGACAAGGCTTTTAATCTGTATATTTTTATTTCCTGCCCTTAAATTTAAAGTCTGAATTCTTTTGATGAAATGTTTCAAAGTGTGAGTGTTTTCAGTTTAGAGTTTGATCAAAAAGAAATCCATTTTGGGGGAAACCCAAACAAATAGAATAGCCTATTTTGAGTATAATTGAAATGAAAATATTCCCTTTGAAATGTTGTCTTGAAAAAGCAGTGATATACTTTGAAGGAGAAAAAGTTTTGCCTTTTTTCACAATTCTTGTCTGAAACACTTCTGTTTTTTGACTAGCCATAACTAGAAGCTTTTTAGGGCTCAGTTTCCTTTTGTTTGAAAATGGTAGCATTTTTATCATACAGTAGACTGACAAGCTTGTTCCATTGTTTTAGACATTTTGCTTGAATACAATCATTATTGTCTGAATTAAAGGAAACAATTGCAAAATCAATCATCTATTTTTTAATAATTTCAGATTTGCAGCTAGCATAAAGAATGGTGCTTATATCAGAGACATAACTGTTCTGCATCAATGCAACATGTTCAACTTTTGGTCCATTTGAAATTTTAAGACCACTAGAAAGCTTCTTCTGGCATAATATGCCCAGTGCTGAAGGCAGGGTTATGAGCAAAAATGTGGCAAGCTGCCCCACCATTAGATAAGAATCTGAGAAGAGAATCTTCGACTTACAGCTTAAGTGATAATCATTAGATTTAGGCATTACTGTCCTTTCTGTCTTTGCTTCTAATCTGTATCAGCTCTTGCTGAGCCCTCTTCCAACCATATTTAATGAATGGGAGTGGAGATTGCTGGTAATGCTTTCTCAGGTACATCCAAGAGAAAGGACAATCCAAATCATCAGTAGGTTGTATTCTGGACATCAGATGTTCAAAAAGCTATATGGCTCTACTGCAAAATATTTGATGTTTATTTTGCGTAGTGGAATCCATCCTGTATCTGCAGCGGTACTCTGTATGCTTACGTTTGGTTTAGTATCAAAGAAGTTGGTATATTTTGAAAATGAATGGGCAGATTGAGGACAAGATTGTCAAGAGAGGCTATAGCTTTTGTTGGTCTTAACTTTTTGGTTGTGTGTTGCATGTGAATGGAAGAAGCTTGACTTTCAGAAAATTTCAAATTACCAACCTCTGAAATTCCTATTAATTTTATGCCATCCCATATCATGCACCCAAAATAGCCTTTAAGATGAAACTCTTGCTGAAGGAGGTACTAACCAACACTTTGCCTTATCTTATGCCTACGGATTAGCTTTTGCACCAAAAAAATGCGTAAGTGTGTATATGTATGTACATACATGTGTGTGTGCATGTATACTTGTGTGTTTTTCTCCTTTTAGTCATAGCAATGAGTGGAATAGTTGTAATATTCATTTTAGAAAACTAGCAAAGACTCTTCTTTCAATTTATTTTATTAGCTGATGCTCTTTAAACAGCAGTTTTCCCTGTCCAAATGTTGAAAATGTGTAGAAGAGTCACTTGCTGCCTTGAATCATAGGACTTCTTTTCCTGTAAGGCCTTCTACTGAAATACCAGAAATCTCTTGAAGCAAGTAGAGCTCCAAGAATAGAGGCAGCTTTACATGCCTTCTTTTAACTTACTCTTTCATTGATGTGTTCCTTAAAATAACTCTATTGCTTCTGCACTAAAGATGAAGGCAGTAGGTATGAAAGCAGTCTTCACAAAGCAGAAATAGAAAGCTTTCATTCTGAATACCTTTGCTTCTCTGCATTTTAGAGAATCCAACTTAATTCATTTTGGACTTGATTCTTTTCCCTGCTATGATAATAGGAATCAGACTGTTTAGTTTTGAATCATTTTCATAATTGCTAACTGTAGCAGCCAGTTGAAGAGTTGTACAAGAAAAAATGGATTATATCTACCAAATTCCTTATTACCAGCCCCCATATTAAAATTACAGCCCAGCTCATGGGTTTTTTATGATTCTCCTGTGAAGGATTGATTGGTCATTGGATTATTTAGTAACCTAGCAGTTCTGAGACATGAGGAATTTATCTAAAGTAAAAATACTGGTGCTGCATGCCTTTCTGGAGAATTTCTTTGAAGTTTGTTGTGCAAGTTACTTTGCTAGAAATCTCTTACTGGAGATACAGACCACAAATGTAAATAAAAAACACTTTCAAGGAAAATGCATGGGAAAGAGTCTGCATTAGATTAGATTAGCAGTGATTGCCTTTGTAAGACATTTTCCAGAGAGATGGTTTTTAATCTGGAAGTCAGAGCTAAGTTCAGAATGATGAATTTCTGTTACTTGTTTCTCATCATAGTAGGCCACTTTTAAGTGATACTTGCTGAGTTACAGTGTTTGGCTATTTGCCTCCCATGTTCATGACATTGAGCACTTTTAGAAACTTCAGTACAAACAAGACTAGAAAAATACATGTAAATATTCAGATAAAAGGTCTTGTGTTCTTTTCTCATGGGAAAGCTAATAGGAATAAGACTTAATAGTTGAACTGCCTCTAAGTAAGGGAGAAATTAGAACTTTACAAAATAAATTAGATACAAAAAAGAAAAAAGAACCAGTTGTCTGTTTTTCTAAATGAAACATTGTGATTTTACTTTGGTTTTGAACATGACAGTATTTTCTATTTCAAGATTCCATAATGAAATTAGCTTCTGAATAAAGAAGTATTAATCCTTAAATACACTCAGCTCATTCATGTCTTGGTCCTTCTAGATGCTCTGTTTGTGAAGCTCCTGCTATGGTAATAGCTGTTCACAGTCAAACCATTCAAATACCACCATGTCCTGAAGGCTGGAGTTCACTTTGGATTGGTTACTCCTTTGTCATGGTAAGTGCACTGGGACATACTCTGCGCTGAGGAAAGAATTTGTTTCAGGGTTTTGATCTACAGAAAGTTAATATCTGACTCTGTGTCAGTTCAGGTGTTAGGACGGCGTTAGACCTCCAACCTTTGTAGTGACTTCAAAAAGAATCTGATCATTTTCCCAGGCAAGGCCTGAGCATGGTCTGAGACAGCATGGATCCAGAGCTGTTAGCATTTGGCAGTGGGAGAGAGGCCGCTGTGATGTGAGGTCGGAGTGGAGTTAAACTATTCAGATGAAAGCCATACCAGGCCTTATGCCTTCTGGGCCAAGAGCTAGCCCTGAGATGTTGCTTACCTAGAGATAGCTTGGGTCCTGCTGTCTCTCCTGAAGGACTTCTGTGGATACAGCTGCCCCTGAAGCTGATATTGCTGATGTGGCATGCTGCAATTGAGTGAGAGAACCCAACGCCATCTCTAGAGCCTTCAGCTCCACTGCCTTGTTCCTCCTTGAGCTGAGCAACAAAACAGCAGATGGACAGAACAGAGGACAAGGAGAGAAGTGTGAAGAAATATTTGTGCAAGAGAGTTCATCAGAGTTGTAGCAGAAGAGGTAGAGTCCCTCTCTGACCAAAGCTTTTGCATTTTCCTAGCACACCAGTGCTGGTGCGGAGGGCTCTGGCCAGGCCCTGGCGTCCCCCGGTTCCTGCCTAGAGGAGTTCCGCAGCGCTCCCTTCATTGAATGCCATGGCCGGGGCACCTGCAATTATTATGCAAATGCTTACAGCTTCTGGCTTGCCACTATAGAAAGGAATGAGATGTTCAAGTAAGTTCATGATTTATTTATCACTCTTTGAGGCTCAGTTGAGCCTTATCACTGAATAAAAGAAGTATTTTTTTGAATGTAATACAGGTTCAAGTATTGGCTGTCCACCAGCACAGTTAATTTATGTAGTTAATTGTTTTCATAACAGAAAGAAAAAACTATAGTAGCTTCTAGGGGAATTCATGAATGTATCATCATTTAGTGTTTGCAGTGCGTAATTTTTACCATATATTTTGCTTTTCAGAATAATCTAACACTATGTTTTTGATTGTATTCACCAAGTGGTAACTGGGGTAGGCTGACATGCTGATTGGAATTAGATTAGAATATAAAATTTCCTGTAATAGATGTTAACATATAATAGAACCACTTGCAATTTGTACAGATGTGAAACTAAGTGAGTTGAACAATTATTTACCTTTCCGTAATGTTAGAGGAAGTATGTTTGAGTGAAATGCAGCTGGTAGTAATGGACCTTGTTCCGGTCTCCTGCACTTAAGTATTTTTCAACACAGGCTAATTTGCTCTGTATGAATGTTATTAATATGTTAGCATGGAGATCAGTTCCCACGTCTGCATAGTTTAACTGGTCAGTGGACATTCCTCTGGAGTGCAGGTAATCACCCACTTCCACCACAGTCCTGACTGCTGCTCCTGTTACCCTCATCTCTTCACGTCTTCTATATCTGTGAATGCTGCCTTGTCTGTCTCAGAAGGAAGCAGGTTGTTTAGCCAGTTTTCACTGTTTGTTTATCAGACAGTTGTCAATGGAGTAGGTAGAAAAATTGAGCACTGGGACTGAGTATCACTGGGGCTGTGATAATCTCATCAGTCAGAAAAACTACTACCAAAACCATCCAACCACTGGGGTAAGCCCTGGCTCCCTAAGAAAGAGGAAGGCTGGTCAGAAGAAAATTTAGAGTGAGCACTACAGTTGTTTCCGTTCTGTGGGTCCTGCCCAGAGACCTCTCAACTTCCCATCCTTTTCTGGCTACAAACCATACCTCAGATTAATAAATTAATCCCAGATCAGGGACCTGCCCTCCTATCATAAATCACAAATACTCCTAAATTTCCTATAAAATCATAATTTTTTTAATGAAAAGCATTAAATGAAAACACACTTTTTTCTGAAAATTATTTCTTTCTAGTTGCTAGGAGTAATTCCTTATGACAGGCTAGAGACTAAAGGCTTTGGTTTGTGTTTCTGTATGACATCACATAATTTCCTTTGCCAGATTTTCATTTGTCTTTAAAGTCACAAGACTTAGCAGAAACTCATAAACAGTCAAATTTCAGCTTCTTTGCCCAATTTTATTTTATTACCGAAATTCTAGATTGTTTTCAAACTGCTGCTTTAACAGATGGTGTTCTAGGTTAAGGAAGTTTTATGCCTCGTGAAAGAACTGAATTCTTCAGTAACTGTAAGTGTGTGATGTTTAAAACTAATCTTACAATGGTTTGTGACCAAACTTGGAAGTGGTTACACGCTGGAGAACTTAGGAATTCAGCAGAGGCAGGAAGGGAAACTTGCATTCAAAGTTGACGTTGTCAATTATAAACCTGAAAATTGTTAATGGGTCTTTTCATTTATTTCTTTTCAACAGGAAACCGACTCCCTCAACTTTGAAAGCCGGGGATCTACGCTCAAATGTTAGCCGTTGTCAAGTCTGTATGAGAAAAACATAATGACTTTTGAATTTCAACTAATTTCACACAATATGGTGCTATTCGTTTAACAGCAATGAAGCCTAGACATGTATCATATGTACCTCATTGTTGTCCAATATGAAAACAGTAAAGTGCCTTTTAGGAACTTGCATAACTAACACACACTGCTTTACTGGCCCTGTCCTTGCTAAAGAAGAAAAGAGACAACAAAGATAAGCTTCAAATGTTGACATGCCAAATGGCACTTTTGATCAAAGTATATGTATTTTTTATATAAATGCAATGCACTGATAGAATAAAAAGTCAGCATTTATCCAGAAAAAAAATGCAAAGGTGCTAGGAGGTATGCAGTTCTGCATTATACTGTTTGACCCCCCTTTCTCATTCTTGTATTATATATTTAGATTCATTTTTCTTCCCCAGATAAGTTTGTTACCGTTATCTAGGTGTCTTAAAATCCCAGACTCTTGGGTATGTACTTATTGTTCTTGTACAAAGAAATACTAATGTAAAAAAGAGGTTTGGGATTACAGACTGTGGTTAAGCATCATGTAACCATCTTTTCACAACATAGAGTGCCATCCTGCAAACCTTTGCTTCTGTTTGTAGCCTTTAGTGCTGTCAGTATTAGTGGGTCTACATCTGGAAGAGATTGCCAAATTGGCTTCACAAATAGGCAAGTAAGTGTTTCTGCTATGTTGGTACTATGCAGCTTCTTTGTGCAGTAGAACAAACTTTCCTGTGGAATAAAGAATGATCCAGCAATGGTCAAGAAAAAAAAATATATAAATATTTTAGTAATTTATATAGATATCAACCATTAGGCAAATCAAGCTCTGAGTTTATAATTTCAAAAAGAAACTTACAAAATTTTTCTTTTTTTCAGTGTCATGAATTAGATATTAAATGCCAAAATATGATGTGAAATGTTCATTTTACGTAGTCATTTCAATGCTGAAGTTGCAGAGACTGAACCCAGGTTAATAGTTATTTGTGTTTATAATAGT
Organism: Donacobius atricapilla; assembly: GCA_013397315.1. Lineage (NCBI taxonomy): Eukaryota > Metazoa > Chordata > Aves > Passeriformes > Mimidae > Donacobius > Donacobius atricapilla. The sequence goes on along the minus strand of WBMY01018039.1, from coordinate 98,239 downwards.
AAATCCTGATTTGAGCTTATAGTCTTTATTCTGTATTTAATATTTTTCAGGGTTTTAAACACTACTCACACACTGAATGACTTGATTTTGAAAAGTATAAGGCCTTAATTTTATTAATATTGTGCCAAAAAAATTCTTCATAGTGGCCTTAGAAATATTTCTAAAGAATTTCTATGCAATGATACCATTGTTCGAGCACATCTGTGTCCAAAAATGTTTTATGGACTATTATCATGCAAATACCAAAAGATTTTTGCAAATGCCAAGGCCTTTGTGTAATTTCTTACATGTGTATTTCTTAAAAATTCAAGTTTGTAATAAAACTATTTGTGTAAAAAAAAAAAAAAACAGAAGAAAGGAAGAAGTTTTTACTAATTTGTTATTAGTATTCATTTAGAGCAATGAATTAATTTTTAATAAGTCACCAATAAATGCACAAGCTTGATGCAATCTTAGATGATTTTTGTTTTGCACATCTTGCAGATGTACAAAGCATCTTCTAAAGGGGGAAACAGGGCACTGTACTGACACCTCTGTTGTTATCTTGTAAGAACTGAAACTGACAGAATATGAGAAACATCACTGAAATGTATTTGATACGAACACATTACAAAAATCTGCTAACTTCATCTCAGTTCATGGGAATTGATCACATTATGCACATTTTTCACTTTTCCTTTGAATTTTTCATGCACAAACAGAACTGAATTATACAGGATAAAAATTAAAATATATAACTTTGCTTGTAAGTAGCGAAAGGTGAATCTTGGCTCTGGTTGAAGAGGAAATGGGCCATGCTATTGTTTCCCTTGGCAAAAGCACATCATTTGCTAAAGTTTCATGTTGTTTTCCAAAATTTGTGAAGCAGGCTGCTGCTTCTGTTTTGTATTTGGCTTTCACTTAAAATCCTTCAGGACATTCTCGAACCAAATGGCTGAAGGCTCCTGCATAGAAATTGGCCATTTCATTTAGCAATGATTCTTAACCCTCATGGAAGTTCTGATACTTGATAATTTTATTTATAAAAGACCAGTCCTCATGAAAGTTCCGTGCTAGTCTATAAAATAAAACGGTCTAATTATGCCTGAGCAGCCTCATACAGGGTTTTCCTAAGGCACACTTAATATCCAGAAGAAGAGGAGAAGACTATAAGGTGATTCTTTGTGGCATCTAGGAAAAAATCATGCAAAAATTCAGTCTTCACTCACTCAGAGCATCCAAACTGCTGGTTACACTACAGTTTATCTCCTGGTCAGCTAGGGAGTTTATTTGCTATGGTCAGATTGTTTTAGAGCTGCCAGACAGTTGGGTTTATGAAGTCCTTCATGTATGTTTAAATCAGCTGAGTATGTATGAACCCTTTTTTCTCAACTGGGAGCGTTTGGAAACAAGGTCCTTTGAAAATTTTTGAAATCTGCTTGAACTGTAGTTTGATGTCTTCCTTATCTAATAGTAATTATTTATTCCATAACCTCTGGCTCATATAATGACCTAAACCATTCTCATGCTAAAGATGCTAGTTCTTCTTAGATCAGTCACTAAATATTTTGGTGCTTATTGGATATCAGTCGGATCTGAAAATGTGTGAACGTTAGATTTTGGTGTCCTACGTGAAGAAGAGCCCCTGTGAAACACTGCCTTGCTTTCAAAAACCCCTTAAGTACCCCATATTCAGGCGTTTATGGCCAGTGTTTGGCTACAATACAGTTCATTGTGTGAACAGGCAACTGCTAATTCATCAGTTATTCAAATCTTCTTGCAGAAGCTTCAATTTCAGGAGAAAATTTTTGAGTGCAGTACTTGAAGAGTTTCTGTCATGTTCTAAATAAATACATTTCTAAAACAGCAGGTGGTGCCCTTGCTCTCTTTGTGGTAACACTGGGACGGACAACTTCACGCTAACGAATACCTTGGTCTCTACTCTACTAACATGACCTATTGAATATATGACTATTTTTCCATGTCTCCATCTCTATTTTGACATGTTCCAGTCACCAGCAATTTTCCTATTGAAGTAGGACTGGATCGGTTTTCAATGAAAAAAAATTCTATACATATTGCAAAATATAATTAAACGATCCAATATATATTTTGAAGCAAATGATGTCTTAGCCTGTGTGTTTTTTCTGATAAATGTACATTCAGTTTATATGTCTATTTTCTATCCATTTCATAGTGGTAACTTCCTTGATGAAATACATGCTTTTCTATGTAACAGGACTCTTGAGAACAATATCCCCATACCAGGCTCCCAGAAAAGTGTATTTTCAAGACTGAAATCATAAAGCTGAATGGCTTTCTGAGAATTCCTTTCCTAGCTTCCTATTTTTACAAATCTGTAATAATCTGCACTAACTGCATAAAGTGAAACATAAACACGGAGCCAGGCTTGTGGATCTCAGAGCACCAACTAAATAGAAAATTCAGCACCTGGCACAAAGAAAGACCACTGACTAGTTGAAATGGCAGCTATCTCAGTACCTGCCTGTATCTCCATCCTTTACTCTGTAAAGGTGGTTGGCCATGCCTGCACCGGGACTTCTGGAAGGGGACTGACAGCATTTTTTCAGAGCTTGCAGTGGAGCTTCTCTCTCTCTGCTGGTCATGTCATGGCTGCAATGTGCTGCCCACTGCATTTCCACCTCTTCATATAGAAATGATCTGTCATATGGTCTTCACATTCTGAATTAGATAACAGGGAGAACATGAGAGACCAGGGTGGATCTTTAAATGCATATTTTGAGCTCAGACAAATACTGAAACCAGTGATGGGTGGTCTGGGATATAATTAATCATTATTATGAAAAGAAGTATCCAGTGGCTACATGGAAGTGTTCAGCCTGTCAGTTTCAGAGGTAAGGGGGTAAGAGAGAAGGAAATAATTCCACCCGTCCATTAGTATAAATATAGTATGAAATGGATAATTGCAAATTTGTAATATTGATTATGTCTTTACAACATAATTATAAACAAAAAATTAAACACAAACTTACTTTTAGCACTAACAGCTAAACAAGAACTGCATGTTCTTTGTGAAAGATGTACTAACAAAGCAACCTCAAAAAAATTTCCTGAAAGTGTTATCTTTAAACCATTTTCTTTAATCAGAGTGTCAGAGGAAACTCAAAAAAATGCGGAGGGGAGGGTGTGGGTTTTGGCTATTTCTCTCTGGCAAACAGTAAGCTTGTTGTGTTGCTTGAGGTGTTAATACCTGTGGGAGGATAGATCACTACTACTTCTCATGAACACAGGAATGCTTCTATTGTAAGATATTTTAACCCAGTCAGGCTTACTGACACCACCTAGTCTCTTCAGCTCCCACTGTAAGAGGATTATACTTGGAGCTGAATATTACTTTTTAGTGTTGATTTTTAAAGGTACATTCCTTCCCAGCTTTTTATTGTCTTCAAACCAGAGCACAGAATATAAACATTGAAAATATTTTAAAATATCTGAATCTTTTACATATAGTTGAGAACTGCCCTTTTTTTCCCTCTGGCTACATGCAGTCAGCTGTATTTGTTATAATTGGTGTGCAGAGGACAGAAGACTTGACGGAGTGAAAGTTATAGATGGAACATGATCATTTGATGCTCTGTCAACTCCTGTCTCGCCTAAGAAAACATGTTAGATTTCATGCAAAATTGTGGCAGGATTCATTTGTCATCTCAACCCCATGAAGTATGATTTACACTGTAGTAAATAAACATGTAAAATTGGCTTGGGTAGGGGAGAAAGTCCTTGTAAAATATTCTAAAGAGCATTGATCAAACCTTTTTGTTATGCTTAGTGCACAGCTTTTAGACCAGTGTAACCCATGGTGTGTTTTTTGCTAGAGCATTCCTCTCAGTCTTACACCAGACTGCTCATTTCTAAGCATTGGTTCCTGGAGGAGGTTCAAAGTGAGGAGTGCGAGAACATGCCCGGTGTTACCTTCTGCCAAAGCTTTTGTTATCTTTGTGGGCATAGTAGCTGGCAACGGAACATGTTCTCATCTTCCTATTTCCTCTAAATAATTATAGGGGCATTTTTTCCAGCCTAATTTTGGACATGAACCTGTCTGAGAGTTGTGATCAAAGTGTCAACAAAGTCATAGGGACTTGAAATGCAGTCACATGAATCCCATGTCGAGAATTGCTTCTGTGTACCACTTTCAATAATGTGTCTGGGAATCCCCACAGAAACACGGACTCCCAGGGCAGTCTCAGTATACATAGTTTTATAGTTACGTTGAGGTCCACCTCCTACTTCCCTGGCCTGGATGTGTTGCAGTGTCTTTGGGAACTCAGACCAGTAAGAAGGCAAGTAGTAGATCGAAGTGAATGAAGATTCCTGGTAGCTCAACATCTGCAAACAAAGTTGCCCTTTGCGCTCATTTCCATGTTGATGGACTACAACTTTTTCACAGATTATTTTCTGCTACCTTTGATCAGTTGGGAACTGTCTCTGTTCAAAGCTAATATCATCCAGGCCTTTTGGCATTGTTCCTGAACTGAGGAAAGGACCTAGCCCAGGGCAATGAAACATACACCCTGTCTAATTCTCAGCCTTTCTTTTCCCAATTAAAAAAACAACCAACCAACCAAAAAACCAACAAAAAGCCCCAAACCAAACCAATCAACCAAAAAAAACACCAAAAACAACCAAAAAAAACCCCCCAAAAAACCCCAAACAACAACACATAGAAAAGAAGTTCTGGTGTCCAAAAAAAAACCCAAAGAAACCTCCACTGCATTTCTCCTTCCCCTCTCTTCAAAAGCAAATGTTATTTCAGGGAAAGATGATGACCTCTTTAAAAGAGGAAGGAAAAAATTGGAAATGGAAATTTGAGAAATTATTTCCTGGATTGTATATTCATTTTATAACAACAACTACTCACAGTAACAAAGACGATATCTGAAATACTATCATCACCTATAGTTACGTGAGAATTTGAGGGATTCCCTGTAGAGATCAGATTTCTTAGCAGGAAACCTACAGAAGTTGTGAAAGCTGAATTGAAAAAAGAGTCTTCTGAACATGTATAAATTTGAAAAAAAAAAAGTATTCAGATTGCAAAGATTACAGGAAATGCTAGTGGTGCAAACCAGAAGCACATTTCCTAGAGGAAGTCACTGCAACCTGGAAATCACAGGTACAAACAACTGGGACAATAGTTGGGAATCTGCTCAGAAAAGGTTCTTTGGGGCTCCTGCAAAGTGGCACTTAACAGCCACTTGCTTTTTTTGGAGAATCATCCTAAAAATTTGAGTAGGTCCTACTTGTCAAAGGGCAAGATTGTCTTGAGAGGACATTTGCGAGGAGGATCTGAAAGCGACAGCCAAGTGTGTGAACCACCACTATGAAAAGTATGGCTCTTCCATGTAGCCTTGGTACCAAAGCATTTTTTGGGTATTTTCTGTACTCTCCTATTGTAATAAGAGAAACCTTGCCAACACGGGTACATTAATAACTAATTTCAAGAAGTAGTTTTCTTCCAGAAACACACAATAGAGAGGAAATTTTTAAAGCTTTTCTCCTCTATGAAGTAAATTGCAGAGAATCACAAAGAGAGAGAGAGAGAGGGGAAAAAAAATTGTCGTTACTTGTTTGCTCTTGCAAGGCACTGAACATGACCCCTCAGGAATGTGTAGGAGAGGAAATGAAAAGCAGACATGGGAAGCTGAAAAAGCAGAGCTTCTCCTCTATCATTAAGTATATAATAAGGTAGATTACATCAGTTGTTGTCCTAGTCTCCCTGGTGAACAGGTGTCATAGATACAGCACTGTCTAATCAAATATTAACTCATCATGTGGCAGCAGTGGGGAGGGAATGTGTAAGATCATCTACCTCCTTTCACATGTGGCCAAGTCTTCAGCACCAAGGTTCAGCAAAGGACATTCTTATCATTCTTCCTATGAGTTCTTATGGATCTAATTTGGTATAGCTGCATAGACTAATTTTTTTCTGCTTTGTGAACAAAAATATGTTAGATACAAACTTATGAATGTGACAAACTCAGACAAAATTCATGCTTATGTACACTGGTATACAATGAACCCACAGGAGCTTAGTACTTACCATCTTCAACCTTTACTTAGAATAAACTGATATATGAGATTTTTGTTTCATGTATTTCTAAGTTGTTTACAATTACATATAAATGCCATTGCTCCTGTGAAAGAGATGACTTCCTGTTAGTTAGACACGAAGTCAGTTCTAAACTCCTGGACCAGGTCTATCCCTGCTGGGTCACGGTCCCCCTAAGTGCCTGGCACTCCTGAATGGTGATGAAAACTTTTTTAGTTTTTGGTTATTCCATTGCACTTGCTAGACTTTTTGATGTATACAACTTTACATAGACTCTAAAGTGTTGTAGTGGTTTTAAAATGACAGCTGTATCAGATATGTGGGTGTTGTACATAAGATGTCAAATAACCTGAGGAAAGGTGACCGATGAGAGTCGCTTTCTGTCTTCTCAGTCACTTTCCTGGAGGATGAAAAAAATCAGTAACATGGTATTCAAAGCAGAACCTCCAAAGCAAACTAATGACAAGTGAAATGAGGCAAGGTATTTTTTCAGGAAATACAGCTTATCACTGTCTTTTTCTTTGGGCTCCGGGAAGAGTCAGTATAAAAGGAGAAAAAATCACTAAGAGAGGTTATTCTGCATAACCAGGTATCCTGACATATGGACTTATACAAATGTCCTGTTTGATCCAGCCTAACTATCCCTTTTTCCAGGATGAGAAACCTAAAACTCCTTCACAGAGTTTCAAGCAAGAGATTAGAAACTCTTGCCATTTAATAGAGAAAGGACTTAGTAAACTGGATGTAAATTGACCTTAAAATATCAGCCTGGGGAGTCCTCACAAAACGGAGATTTGGAGCTATTTTTTCAGTAAGAATGTAGGTACAAAAAATGCTAAGCATCAAGACCTGACAAATTTGCATACCTATTTTAGTACTCCACTGCTGACAGCAGTGGAGTACTAAAATGGTTCTAAGTACTAAAATGGTGAGGGGAGTGCGGGGTGGAGTGAGCAGCTTAATGGTGCTTAATTTCCATCTGGGCCTAAACCAGTACACCACCCCAAGATATGTTATCACTTACTGAAAAGAAGTGTGCAGCTCTCCTCCATATCTGTAATTTCTTATTACCAGATATGACCCTTCTATGTTCTGGTGAGATTTATTTTGTGGATTATATCTCTAAATATATAAATATAA
>WBMY01018039.1:34508-90955 GCA_013397315.1 Donacobius atricapilla | reverse complement strand
TCTCTAAATATATAAATATAATATATTAAAATAATAAATACAATGCATAACATAGTAAATCAACAGTTATTTTATATATATTTTACTTCTAGGGACTCTTAACCCATCATCTGTACTCCTTGTCACAATCTTTATTGAAATTCATCTGACACAAGGGTGAACCTAATCTGTAATAAGTAAGAAGTCTTGCTCAGTTGTTTTTGATTATTCATTGAAGGTGGAAGATGTGCCAAGAGCTGGAGAGTTCTAGGTGCAAATATGATCTCTGGCTCAGTTCCACCTTGAAGGGATGCACAGGTGCAGACTGTTCCCTCTCCAACCTGTTTGCTTTTGGCAAGAAGCCCAGCCACAGGAGAAAAAAAAAAAAAAAAAAAAAAAAAAAAAAAAGGCAGACAATCTGATCATGAACTCCAGGCTGTATTGTGGGGTAAATTTTCTCCATGGCTGGGATATGACCAAGGTCTTTGACTTAGAAACACAACACCTTCACTACCCTGCAAATACAGCTGCTGTTACTCTACTCTGCTTCAGCTCAAGTCAGTATTAGTCCATGGGAGAAGAGATGGTAAGGCTTGAGCACCTTGTGATGTATTTTAAAAGCGTCATTCAAAACAAGCACTGCGGGCCACCTGTTGATGATAAAGCCTTGCCAATTTATTTGAGATTAATTGAAGATGTCTCTGTGGGCTCTGCATTGTATCACCTTCAACATCTTTCAGATGCCTTAATGTGACAGAGGTGGTGAAAGGAGGAAATCTTCTTGAACTCACTTCTGGAGAGGAGACCAGTAAAGGCTTGTCTTCAGTTTCTATTAACACTAAATATTTTAGCAAGCACTTGCCATTTTAAGTATTATGGGGAAAACAAAGTAGTCATCTGCCTCCTCTAGCAATTTTCATAGCTCATGAGACTAATAGTTCCTGTCAGGTAACTGGAGAGCTTTTTCATTAAACACAGCTCACAGCCTTTTTGCATTTGGTATTAAAAGCACAGGCCCCAGGCTTATGCTACCCAGAACATGCTACATATTTTAATAACTTCCTAGAATAACTCACCTTTTGAAAGAGACACAGCACCGTGCTGCAAAGCTCCGAAAGAACAGCAGTGAGTCTACAGGATTCATAATCTTTGTACAATTTGGGCAGAAGTGTAATACTCTCATTAAAAGGCATTGAGATCAGGCTCCGGTATGATCTTGGTGAACTTGTGATCCTTGCTTTTATGTAATCCTCAGCATGTGCTGTGACTTGATCTAGATTTTAATTTTTTTAAATAGCCTTATTATTGGTGGGTCGTAAAGGGTTTGTTACAGAAGAAAAGAATCACAGAATAGAAGTAGTCTCTTGTTTTTGTAAGAAGTAAAGACTCATTACCAACAGAGAGATTCTACTTCAATAAACTTGTACTGATGGGACAGGTTTAAGCACTTAATCCTTTTTCTGCTCCTGTTATAACAATTCCTAGAATATGGCAATGCTAACAGGATGTTTTTCACAGAGATTAAAAAGGATTATTCATTTTAGTGACTCATCTCTAGCCAGTCCATTGTTGAAAGCTGTGGTTGATTGTACAAACTATGTTTTCCTGATGAAATGAAAGCAAACTGAAGAGACCTCATTCTTTTCAGCCGCCATCTATTCTTACCTTTGTTTGCTGTCCCTGATCAGTATAACAGTTACAAATCCCAGCAAAGTCCAGCTCTCTTCAGTGTGTCCCATGTGTTAGCCCAAACATCTGTTTCTCCCTGTCTTCTACCTCTACGGGCTATTCAGAGATAAACACCACCACAGCATCTAGTGTCCACTCTGTTTAGTTTCAGAGTGGTGTAACCTCTCTGTGTGTCAGTATTAGGGACACGTACTCATCTGGTCCTGCTTAGACCTTCTGTGAACAATAGGTCATAAAATTTTCTGTAACAAAAGAAATTCTCTTTTGACAAGGTAAAATGTACAGCTGGGTGGAAGCACAAGAGCCAGTAAAATGCTTCACAAAAAAAAAGTGAAAATATCTTGCTTTTTTCAGAAAGGCAGGAATTGTGCTGCTAAGTAAGGCTCTCACCTCTCATCCTCCTCTGCCATATATATACAAAGTCTGTCCCTTTTGTCAGGGCAAACTATAAACTCCTGGTTGAATTAATTTTGTGTCCTTTTAGCCTGCTTGAAAAAGATTTAAATAGTAAGAACAAACAACAAAAGCCTTTACTTTAAAAAGTACAGCCTGGCTTGGAATATGTCTTTTAACATTAACTTTCCTGGTGCAATTGAAGAGCTTCTTACTTTATCTCCAGGGGGTTATCTGCAAAAAGCCTCTCAATTTTTTTTTTTTTTCATATGTGGGGAAGTGATTTGCTTTCTAAGAATTGCCTTTAATCTTTCAGTTTTTAGATCTCCTTCTGGCTTGTTACTAACTACTTTATGGTCAAGAAATTCCAGAAGTCTTTTGAAGTATAACAAATGCATACATTCAAGATAGCTTTTTGGGTTATGTTCTCTAAATAATTACTTTTACCCAGTAATAAAAGTAATTTTATTACATTGTAAACAAACTGGACTTCAATTAAACATCATGAAGCAGAAGTTGCCTGGAAGAATAATTTTCCTGTGAAATAGGAAATACATGTTCTCTTGACACCATTGACATGACACACACTGCCATCTGGGGTATTCTGAGAAAGCACCTGGCTTGCAGCTACCTGCTGCTCTCATCCTTTCTCAGTGGCCACATCAAAATGCTGTACAAATGCAGAAATGTCATCAAATGTCACCCTTTCAACCTTACCTAATGCCATTTGCTCCAGGCTTTTGCAGTCTGATTGATCATCCCCATTTCTTGCAGGCAAAGGAGTTGAAGCAAAGATGCTCTGAAACCATGGGCTGGGAGTAGAGCTGGAGCCCAAATTCTTGACATGGTGTGCCTACTCTGGGGCCATGTCTACAGGCACTGCTGTCTTTGTGTCCACAGTTCCTCCCAATTACTGCCAGTACTTTACAGCTGTATAAAACCATTACTTCTGAACTCTTCACAGAATCACAGAATGGTTGAGGCTGGAAGGGACCTCTGGAGATCACCCAGTCCAATGCTCCTGCTAAAGCAGACTCACTGACAGCAGGTTGTCCAGGATTGTGTCCAGGTGGGTTTTGAGTGTCTCCAGAGAAGGAGAATCCACAACCTCTCTGTGCAGTCTGTTAAAGCATCTTCAGAGACCATATGATAATTCTACATTTAAAGAGTATTTTGTGCTGCAGTATCTACCCCAAATCAATCATAGCTAATACTAAATGCACTTTTTCTGCTCCACTTTCTTTCTCTGTGCCTAGGTAATTGAATGCTGGTGAAGTGCCTAATCTGACACATTATTAGATATGTGTCTATGGGTAGGTCACTAAGAGTACATTGGGAATGCAGTGGCATTTGTCATTCAAACTATCACATTGAGCAAGCCACTGTTATTGCTAATGATTTTACAACCAACTGCACTCTGTTATGTCTCAGTTTGGCACATTGCCAACAAGTGATTTTTTTTTTAAATAAATAAAAATTTTCCTTCTTTCCACATTTGTATCCTCTTAGATGGTATTGTAGTCCTTAGATAATTTCAGAGGAAAGTGAAGACACATTCAGTAAGAAACAAAAAAAGAGGTTCAATTGCAATCTACTCCCTGTCCTATGTTTTCTTTCTTTGTGGAAGACGGCTGAGGATCCTATTACGCTGTGCAATCTTCCAGGGACTGGAAGGAAGGTATTTCACTGCCCTCAGGAACTCAAGGGGGTTTGCATTACAGTGAAGTAGCAAGAAGTTGTTTCAATTGGTGCAGTTGCCAGGAAGCTCACAATATAGGTTAAATCTTAATCATGATTCTGTTTTTTTCTTACCATAGGCTGAAGCAAGAGTGGTAAACTGTATTAAAAATTGATATAATTTAGTAATGTATGTTGGAGACAACAAGCAGGATTTTTCTAGAATTTAGAATAAATTGTTCATTAACTACTGCTGATGGCTTAATCTCCCCTTCATTCTGTGAACATTAAGATATATGGCCATCTGGGGTTTACAAGATACTTCCATAACATCGTTATTCCAGATAGAAATGCTGTCTGCTGTGAAGTGAAATGCCCACAGTGGAGGGAGGCTGCTGAGTCTTTGCACTTTGCCAGAGCACGGGCGCTACCCTGATCGGGTGTAGCCCAACTGGAGCCACAGCTATGACAGGACACTGAGCAGAGACGTGGCAGCCTGGAAACTCTGTCCCTGGTCATTATGTTCATTGCTGCTATAAAAAGACTTCAGTCAATTATAAATTTTGTCAGAACATTCTAATATGGATGGAAAGAGAAGGTCACTTTGAAAATAGCTCGTACTTATTTGTCTGTCAATACTCATAAGAAATTATACACATACAGCAGATGCTAGACTGGCTATGCCCTTTGTTCATAACTCTCGCAGTTAAAACAAAACCAAGAATGTCCGAGTGGTATAGTTTTCATAATCCCAAAGATTAGCAAGTAATCCCAAACCATAATGAATTTTCCATCGGCATGACTTGTAGGTCGCTGTCACTATAAATCTAGTCCAATAATGTTCATTACCCAGAGGAATGCTCATAGAGTGCAGAAGAAGAGAACAGAAGCCAGGGTCAGTGATGGAAAAAGTAAAAATAATAAAACATTTCCTGGAAGATACTGTATTAATAATCAGTAGATAACAAAGCACTCAACTCAACTAATACTCATATACTCCACAAGGAAAATACCTTTAAGGAGGTAAACACCCATCATCTTTTCCATTTATAGCGCTTCCTGTTCCATTCCATCTTAATAATACCAAGTCTTTGTCATTAGTAGAGTCCTTGGTTTTATCATGAGCGTTCTTTGAATGATCGCTAGGTGTATTGGGTGAAGAGTCTGGGACTTGTGCTCAAGTAACTTAATTCTGGACAAAATGGCTCCAAATCAGTAATGTTCTACAGAAAGATGTGTGAGGAGAGGCACATCCTTGGTATAATGGGAAAAACTACTCTGGTCACAGCATGCCTTTGCTGAGTATGTTATAGGAGTACTACCAGTGTACCATGAAGTTCCAAAAACTCAGTACTAAATTGTGACCTAATTGTCTCTGTGACCCACAGATACCTGAGACCATGGCCTATGGAAGTATGAAGTTCTGGTGTAGATTAAATATCTTAAGATTAAAACTGTGAACCAGAAGCCTTCTGTTCAGATGCCAGGTTACATGGCAGGGAAGGGAAGTATGAGGGATTACCTTAAACTCAGTAAACATGACACCATGACCTGAGTGAATTTCTGAAATGCTAGCAAAAACATATCCATGTGAAGCAATGAACATTTGACAGTCTCCTGCAATGTTGCAGTCTGGACGGGTGGACAGTAGAACAGTAATGAATCAGTTGGATGATCAGGCGGGGTCTCAGGATCAGGGGATCATCTTTCTGCCTGGAACATGCTACAGGGGTAGCTACCACAGAGTCTATCCCAGGACCTGTCCTGCCTCAGCTACCTGGAAGAAGTTATAGAGCACACTCTCACCAGTTTTGTGGATAATACAAATTGTTGGTGGCCAGCCAATACTCTCCATGGAAGGGCTGTCTTTCAGAGGCTCCTAGACCGGCTGGAGGGATGGGCCAACAGGAACCTTACGAATTTCAAGAAACCAAATGCAAAGAGCTGGGAAGGAAGAATCTCTTACAGTCATACAGGCTAGGGACAGCTCTGGGGCAGCGAGCTGGGCAGGAGCTGGTGGCAGAGAGAGGCAGCAGCAGCACCCGGGGCTGCAGCAGCAGGAGCACAACGAGGAGCTCGGGGCAGCAGCCCGGCCGGGCCCAGCGCTCGCTGCCAGAGCACAGCCGGGCAGCGCCCCTTCGGTGCCCCCGGAGCAGAAAGACGCCGATAACCGGGGCGAGCTCATCCCTGCAGGGCTCGGGGCTGGAGCCTGGCCCTGGGAGCGAGGCTGGGGCTGCTCCAGCCCGGCAGAGAGAGCTCTGGGGGCACCTGCCAGACACCCCGGGGCCCGTGGGGAGGGGAGGCAGAGGAGGCAGCCGAGCCCTCGGCAGCAGGAACTGAAATGAGAGGGCCGCAGGCTGGCACTGCAACCTTTTCCATGGGGACAGGCAGGTCCTGCACAGGGAGGCTGGGCAGGCTCCATCCTTGGGGGGTTATGAGACATGGCTGGGCAAAGCCCTGAGCAACCTGGTCTGACCTCACTGCCGGCGCTGCTGAGGTGCATGAGGCACTGCCTGTGGCCCCTTCCAACACAAACTACTTTATGATTCCATTATTCTAATCAACAATATTAGATATAGGAACATGAAGGGTATTATTCCTGTTGTCATGCTATTACCATCTAAATATGGACTGGTAATAAATCCTGGCTGGGTACAGTCACCTAGACCCCGTTTGTCTTGACCACCAACATAAATCAACCTACACTTTTTTGACTCAAAAGCATTTAAATACAGCAGAAACTTTTGCTCATTTTTTTTACAGAGAATGGCAAATTTGTCAACAGAATATTTCAATGCTTTTTTTTTTCCAAAATAGGACCAAATTAAGAGTTCTACCTTTTTTTTTTTTTTTTCCTGTTACTGTTTACAGTTCATCACCAATATCCTGTGATGGACCTGATAGTTGGAGGGGTTTGGTTTTTTTTTTTCCAATTTATTCTCTTTTTTTAAAGAGCTCTGTTTTAATTTTAAATTCGAGTGGTCATTCACTGTGACTGGTGACATTTTCTGGTCATTCTCTGATTACTGGTGACCAATTCCTTCAGTTTTTGTTTCTCTCCTTCCTTTTTAAAGTTAAAACCTGTGATAACTGACTTAAAATTTTTTTCTTCTCAGATTCTAAATCTTTTTTTTTTGAGGATTTAATTATCGCTCTGCATCTTTTTCTTTTTAATCCATTACATTTCTTATGGTTTCTCAATCACAGTGCTTTATTTAGCATCCAAGACTAGTTCTTAAGCATTTTCTCATGTGCTTTTTAAAAGCATTTCTGGCTTTATATATGCATTCCAATCTATAATGTTGCCAATTAGTTTAAACATTAAAAAATGCTATTTAAAGCTTGATAAAATATAATGCCGATTAGTAGCAGTACTGTGGTCAAATATATTTAACCCAATCATGATCATTGATAGACAGGCAAGCATAAATATTCTAAATCTGCAGTGAATATTTTCTTGTCCAGCAAAATATGCTCTAACATGGCAACTCTCTTGTTGTCATGTTCTATGAATATTTTAGGGTCTCTGTAGTTATCATAGCTAACTCTCCTCCCAAACATAACCACTAGCACCTTTTCAGACTCCCATGAAAAGCATCTAATGTCATTTATTTATTGCCACCACCTAAAAAGTGATTCTCCCTCTGTAAAAGCTCCTAAATTATTTCCTGTAATACAGATAAAACATAGACAAGGTGAACTCTAGAGATCCCTTCCAAACTCAGCATGGTATTTGTACATGTGATTTCTCCTGCTGTACCTTCAGTATGTCCTTCTGTGCTCACTTCTTCCAAAATTTTAACATCTACCCTGTCATTTTTTATATACTTCTCACTGAATACATTATGAATGGGATACAAAAACCTGTATGCTTCAAAGACCCCTGAATCTGGACAGCATCATAGAAATGGGGTTCAGGCTGAGAAGCCATATCTGATGTCTTAGCCAGTGGGATCCATAGACTCCCTGCTTTAGATCATAATGCTGGTGCCGCAGCATTTCTGGACCCGTAATTACCAAGATACCTTCCTTGTTAGCTGGCAAAGCTCTGGTTTCTAGCAGGGCCAGGGCCATGGCAAGAGTAATTCAAACACACCCAGGAATGGAGCATATAGCACTCTGAAAAATAAAAATACCCCATGAAAACCTTCAAGGTTCATCTCACCCTTCTAGAATCTTCTTGGTTTGAACAGTGAGCTTGCACAATTTGTCATTCCTTCCTCAGTCTGATTTTCTTTTTCTTATAGAACTGGGGTCCAAATTACAAAACCTGGAACTTCTTCCCTCATTGACTTTCTAGGAAAAACCTTGAGAGACGGTAACCATTTTTCCTCTATGGAGACATGCTGTGCTCTGATAGCCCTGGATGTCTCTGCCACACACCTGAGCCATCCCTTTCCCACCAGAGTATTAGAAGCACTTACTAGTGCCCATCTTCACCCTGAAAAAGAGAACCTACTAAGCAGAACCACCTGACTTGAATTGCTTTGAACACTTGTGGAACTTCCAGCCAGTTGGAAAGCATCATGTAGGAAATTTATGAAAAAATTATGTATTTAACAAAATAAATCCAGCTTGGTAGAAAATGGTCCTAGGTAATGAAATGCAGATGAGAAGGAACAGGATGGCCAGGCCCAATACAAACCCACAATAAAATTATAGTGATAAATTCTGGACTGTTCCCTCTAGCTTCCCTGAGAGACACTGGAATGGTTGCAGCAGGAAAACCAGATCTCCACATCACAGTGAAACTGTAGCTATGTGTAGAAAGAACTGATTTAAGACCAAAGATTAGTTGATACTCCCACACTGATATTTGAACATGACTATAACCATGTAGTGAGCCCCAAATTGATTCATATTCACAGTGTGGGTTGAAGGCAAGCTGGGGAAGTGGGGGGTGCTTAGGCATGGATTAGTTCTGAGTTTATTCTTCACACCAAAACCATTCTACTTGAATGGCAGTCTTTAGTCCCAGCTTAGGAAACAGGCTGGAAGTGTGCAAGAACCACACAAATGAGGCTGCTCTTTAGATTAGTTAATAGGTTGGTTATAAATATCTCACTGACATCATGTAGTCATTGTCACTTCTGTTAGCTGGGAAAAGAAGGCATTGGGAGTGATTTTTTCAAGGTACTTTCCTGCAGGCCAGCTGAAGCCAGTGAAGTCACAGGCAGGCTGGGATAATGTGCTGCTGTAGGCTGGAGCCCAGGTGTGCAGTCAAAAAGCCTTTGTCAAGCCCTTGGCTCTGATGGGGGAGTGAGGAGCAAACAGGTTATTTCTGACTTCGGCAGCTAGCCTGAGTTAGTTAGATCCCTTCTACGTGCAGCCTGGACACTCCTGAAATGTCTGTCACAGGACATAAACATTTGTGGTTTCTTTAATGCCAAATCCTTGGGCTCAGAACCAGTTAAGGTTAAATGAATATCTGCTATTCTTCACTATTGCAGCTTAAACCAAAATCAGTGTGCTTAGCTATTCAGTAGTCTGTTGTTTCATGTTTTTAATGAGTGTGGGACAGTCATGCCTGTCTACTGGTTCACAACACTGTGCAGACAGTCTCAGTTTCTTAGCATGAGAGAGTGCACAGGGCCAGCCACAATTGCAGAAGTGCTGCTGTGTGACTTCTGTTGAAGTGAACCAAAAAACCTCTTCACAAAGCAAAAAAAACCCCAAACCCACTGAAATAAGGGAGGGCTGGATGAGGCTCCCATGATCTGGCGGATTCTTAGACTTTGGGTATAGCTCCCTGCTCCATATGCTTGTCTTTATCACTCAGTCCTTTATCCTGGTTTCACTCCTCTGCTTCACTTCTTGCTTCTACAGTACTCAATCATGTCACACAAGTCCACTGTAAGTTAGCAGTTATATGACTGATTAAATCAATAAGCAGCAGCCTTTTATTTGAACAGAGATTATAGATTTTCTTCTCATGGGTCCTGAGACTGCTAAGGAAATAAGGTTTGCTTAATAGTTTTGCAGCCAGTTTCAAGTCACGGAAAAACTCTCAAGGTAGTTGTAAGATCTTAACAAACCCTCTTTGCCTTTCTGTTTGCAATGGTATATTCACACACACAGAATTATCAGTGAGAGGTTGTTTGGTTTGGGTTTTTTAATCTTTTTGCCAAAATTCTTTTCTTTATGACTTGTTTGCTACTAAACCAAACTTGAGCAGTATAACATCAGTGATTTACCCACAGTAAATACCTATCTTTTATAATCTATTTTTCTTTTCTGAGAGTTTTTAGACTGTAACCCTACCCTTCAGGGCAGAGTTATGATCACACCACTCTCTTAAGAAGGACACGTCAGGTTGCAGCCCTCACTAGATTAACCGAACATAAAACATGAATGCAACAGATCACAATCACAATGAATAAATGCCCTTGAGAAGCAAGAGTTCCAATTTAGCAGAACAACAACAAATTAGCTTGCTATGAATAACATTTACAATAGCTTCACAAGTGAAGCTGCCATTCTGTTCTGCGAACTGTGTAAGTCACAAAGTCACAAGGTGAAAGTGCCAAATGGAAATAAAATTCATACCTTCACATCAGGGCTGATTAGAAATAACAATTATTGCGTCTCAGTTTGTTTTCATTTTAACCTGCTATTGCTCAGCTAAAGGTCTTTTCCACTGATGACAATTTTGAAAGATAAATCTCGTAGGTGCTGAACTACTTTCAAAATGCATATAGAACTCCGAAGACTAGTAAGAGGGGGAACCTATTAAAGGGTAATTTTATGGGTCTTTTCCAACCTAAGTGATTTAGTACTTCTATAAGAAGTTGAACACTGTAATCTTGCAAACACATCAATGATCTCTGATTTCAAATGAGAGCTGTGATGTAATTAATTTTTTCATGTGCATATGCATATGCAAGATTAATTCTGAAGCATGGAACTTTTTCATGGCTTAAAAAAGAAAAAGGGAAAAAATCTGGTGAAAGAACAGAGGAAGTAATGCCTGTCTAGACTTTACTGACAATGTGTCTTTCTACTTCAACTGTGTAGATGAATTAGTAGTTTTTAATATATATATATAGTGGGAAGGAGCTCAGAGTTGCAAAACTATGTAATGAACAAAAGTAAGAAAGAATACGTTTTTATCAGGTAAGACAGAATAGTGAGGGAAGTGCAGTCTAGTGCTGAGAAGAAGCCAGAAGGCAAGACAACAGCAAAACTTTGTCTCTGCTTATTTTAGGATAGGCAGGTGAAGCGACAGGTTTTGAAACTAAGATGTCACAGCTGTTACATGAAAAATCCTAAGCAAAGACACATGCAAGACAGCAGTCAACAACATATTCATACCCCAATTCCTCCGATTGTGATTTACTTCAGACAGCTTAGTTCAGAAAAGTTTAATATTTGCCTTGATTTTGGATGGTATGATTATGTAGTGAAAGCCATACCTTTTTATCAACAACAAAATATCTGCCTAGAGGCCAGACCTCACTATAATTTCTACATCTGTGGGCCATGACCCCAGCCTAGTCAATGACACTATGCCCTGGTACCATTACACACCTATGCAGACTTTGTTTATTCTTGAAGGACCTACTTGAACCACAACAAGAAATTGTGAGGAAAAGGTTTTCTGAGATCTGTCAAAAAGGAAGGATAAGATAAAATCATTTAAGCAGCAGCATGTCATGGTCAAAGTAGGAAATATGCAGACATCAGGGAAAGCAATTAGATCCACAGGCATATAGTCAAGATGATCTTAGCATTTGAGATCAAAATGAGGGACAGAGAGAATTTCACCCAAAAGGGGTAGGTGAGAGTCAAATTGAGTCTAAGATGCCCAAATTGTGGTTATGTTATGTAGGTGTCACCCATAGGTCACTAGTCTAAGCTCCCAGTACTGTCACTAGAGGTTTAGTCAACAGGATCCAGAGAGAAATACAGCAGACACGTTGCTTGGGGCATGATTCAGCATCTAAATATAGACTCTAATGCCAATAGAGATGTTCTAGGCTGTGCCATCTGGCCTATAGCTACCTCTCCTGACACAAGCAGGACAAACAGGTCTGTATTATATTTGCCAGTCTCATGCATCTGAAGAGGATGCTGGACACTTTTGCCAAAGGGGACATATGAAGTAGCTGAATTG
Source organism: Donacobius atricapilla (assembly GCA_013397315.1). Classification (NCBI taxonomy): domain Eukaryota; kingdom Metazoa; phylum Chordata; class Aves; order Passeriformes; family Mimidae; genus Donacobius; species Donacobius atricapilla. The sequence goes on along the minus strand of WBMY01018039.1, from coordinate 79,104 downwards.
AGTCTTAGTTTCAGTCTTTAGCTGAAAAGAGTCTTGAGACTGTTTTAGAATGAGCCTCTAGGATGGTCTCTTGGGTCTTCTAAGTTTAGGTGTTTTAAATCTGGGATACTTCCCATATAGATGCTAGTTCCAAGTTAGAGAGCATCACTTCCCTCGCAGGCGTAGCTATAAACAGGCTCTTAGTGAAGATGAGCCATGTAATCTGAAAATGGTACTCGCGCTGATCCTATGGGGTAATTGCTGGCTCTCCTTGACATAGTTTCGGGGGGGTTCTTTGTTGTTTGTTTGTTTGTTTGTTTGTTTGTTTTGTGCTTTTTTTTCTAATAAGCTATAAAGGAAGGTAAGTCTGAGTAATTTGCACTTTAATATCTGACTTCTAAATATCTAAAACCACATGAAGCAAAACTCACAGTAGGGTACTAGTTCCAGAAGAAGAACTGACAAAATTTAGGTCTGGTCAAGAGAAGAAAAACAAATTGCCTCTGGAATTCTGGGTGCAACTTTATCTGAATGATTTCATACATACACTTTTATTCCAGGATCATTTTCCAATTTTGCTTCTGAGTAGGCTGGTGAAAACCAGTTCCAGGGTAAGTGTGCCTTTGTGGCATAATTTACAACATTTCACTGCAGAGAAAAAGGCCTGGGGACAGAAGAAGAAAAAGGAGAAAAAGGCTGGTAAAACCAATGTCAGGGGAGGTTAGTCAAGTCATGGACAATTGTAGTAAAAAGAAGCACTCATCTAAGTTCCTTCCGATTGTCTAACAGTGATGATAAAACTTTGGCTCCATTGATGTTTTTTTTAATAGTTTGTGTTTTTATACTTGGATTTTATTTCATTGTGAGCCTTTTGTTTGCTACAAATTGCTTCAATATGTCTTTGAACTGCCTGTTTGAACACATGGTCTAATTCACTTCCATTTTCAAGAATAAAATATCTCAAGCACTTTAAAAGGTTTAGAAATAGCTCCACTCTCATAAAACTTCAAAATATTTGCTAGTGCCTGGAGTAGGAAATGCTGCTGGTTTGAAAGATGTTCAGTCTGTTTGAAAACCAATTGGATGTTTCCTTTAAAATAAAATTATGTAAAAATGATTTGTTGGATGAAAGAAATTTAAACTTAAGATTTCCCTTGAAACTGCTTTCATCCTCAAAACTTCTCATATTTGCTGCCCTTATCAGCAGCCTGTGCACAACAGGAGAGTTGTCATAAACTAATTGACTCCAACAGAACAACACCTAAAAATAATGCTAGGCCTGACAGTTTTTGCAGAAGCAGGGTCTGGATAGAGTATTCCCGCTTCCCACCTGAGGGACCTAACCTCACTTGCTTGCATGGTATGTAGGAACCATATTAGAGGATTTCTTTACAGGAAAGCATAAAAGATCTTAGCAACAGACCTTACTGTGAATGTTCTGAACAGACTTTTATATTTTCATCGTATTAATATGTCTGTCACACTCAATAGCCAGTTATGCTCACAGTGATGTAGCCTTTTTTTCTGAAGACAGCAGGGATTGTGGTCAAGGTTACAAATATGCTTCAAGTCTGTAGTGATGCTCAAACAGGGAATAGTTTATCAAGGACCTAATGCACAATTATGTAAAAGGCTTTGTGAAAGATATTACAAAGGAAGCAGAGAATACAATCTTTAAATTTCTAATTTGCTGTGCCTTGTTTCATGAACCCTTTAACTTTGCAACTTTAAAATAAAATTGCTTTGTATAGGGCTTTTTATTGTTTTCTTTCTTTTAAACATTTGAAATTGTCAACACAAAGCTATAGAATTATTCTCTCATAGGAAACATCTGAATCACAGTCTTTGATATGGAAACATGGGAAGCTTAAGTCACCTTTAGCAAGGAATCCCTTCCATGGAAAGTCTGGAAACTTTACAGTGTTATTTGCTATACTGGCTGAGGTATTTTTGTTCCATTAAAAACAGATGCTCTTCCTGAGTATTAAGGCAGATTAATTTCACAGATACAATGAGATCCCATTATAACAATCTGGTTTTGTTTTTAATCCAAACAATTTCATCATATACATGAAGCCTGGCTATAATATAACTGTTTTGATCTGCAAATGGAAATCTGGAATTCTGACTTTCTTACAGTGTATGTAAAAGGTGGCTATATTTGTAGACTCTAAAAGTAGATTCAACTGTACAAATGAAATGTTTGAATACATACCATCTCTGTTAAACGCATGTTCTTTTAGGGCCTGAATTTGCCACTGCCATTATTTTTTTGAGATTACTTCAGCGTACTTTGAACTGACTGGGCATCTCAGAATCCAAGATTTAATTTGCATCTGTCTTGTTAAAACTTGATGCATATTAATAGCAAGTTGCTCTGCAATTAACAAAAAAAAATAGAAAGGATTTACTTAGCTGGGAGATAAGGCACTTCAATGCTGTGAGAAGTACTTACTGTGGTCCTGGCATGGAGCCAGTCATGCACAAATTTGAGCTTCAGAAGTGACAAGGCAGGACCCTGGGAGCATGAGCACAAAAGGCAAAGAGCCAACAGCAAGCAGCCTGTGGTATTGTTGTCACATCTGGTCCCAGAGATGGGAGTGAATGGAGGGCTGCTTGTAAACAGCTGAGCTGTGGCACCGTTCTCCTGATGCCTTTCCAAGCGAGGTATGTTTTCAGTGAGTAGAGGCTTAGTTACAGAATTTAATGCTCTTTCAAGAACATCTGTGGCTTGTTTCTCTAATTAGAAGGGCAGTCCACAAACAAACTGCTTTCTATTCTAGGAGAAGAAATGACATCTTAGAAAGAAGCTCAAGGCTTTTGAAAGATGCAACAACTCACAAGGGGAAAAAATAATCAAGCAGCTATGCTTTTCAGAACAGTCACATCCCTGTTAGGTAGTGTCATGTCACTGAGCCCTGACAATTACATGTGTGTCTTAAAATGAAATGTCACTGTGTCCTCCATTTATTGTACTTCATCATAATTGATGAAGTATTGGCTTTGATCTTGTTGTTTGAGTTATGTGAGCTGACTCTAGAGCCTTGGAAAACCTCAGCTGAAGTCAGTGGTGTTGTACAAGGCTGTGTAGTGATGCCCTGCAGCTCAGATTGCAGGATAGAAAGATGATTTTATAACATTGAAAATTGCCTTTTGAATTTGCTACTATGAAATGCCAAAATAACACACTCAGAATTTTAATTTTTATAAATGCACCTGTTGGTACATGACTGGAAAGCGTGAATTTCCAGAAGGCTGGGTTGAATCACTGTGCACCGACTGGTCAGCACTGCCCCGACTCACTAGGCATTGAGCCTAATGGGTGTATAAGGAATCTTTATCTAGTCCATGAAAATGAACGAAGGAAAGGAAAGCTGATTATAACAATAACAAAAGATCTTTTTCATTTTTTATGTCAAGAGGTTGAAAAAGTTCTCACTGCTTTGGGAGTGCAGAGAAACTCAGATCTTACCTTTACAGCCTACTCATCTTCTCAGACTTTTCCCCTGATGCCTCTTTAAGGCTTTTGGCAGCCCATCTCTTAGTGATTCCTTACTCAACAGAAAACCTAATCTCAATCTGCCTGCCAAGATATATATATTGGATAAAGTAGATAACTCTAATAAAAAATAAACACCTCTATAGCTTTACTTATCTAGCCAATATTCATTATAAATAAATGCTATATATGTGTGTGTGTGTGTGTGTGTGTGTGTATTTGTTTACATAATGAATAATAAAAAATATTAGGATATCTCAGTCCCCTGAAAGCAGTGGGAAAATATGTAACAGGAAAGACTTTCTCTTGGGGTAGTAGAATCATGTTCGAGAACACTTAAACAAACCAGACATCCTGAAGTCCATAGGGCCTGAGAGTGTATACACAAGCGCTGAAGGAGCTAGCTGATGTCACTGTAAAGCCTCTCTTGATTATGTCTGCAAGGTAATGGAATGTTCAAGAAGGGAAAGAAGGAAGATCTGTGGATCTGTAGATTAGTCAACCTTAGCTCAATCCCTGGGTAGGTGATATAGCGACTGATCCTGAAAATCTCTTCCAGACATGTGAAAGAGAAAAAGGGGATCAGCATTGGCCAGCAGAGATTTACAAATGGGGCATGGTGTTTAACCAACCAGACAGTCTTCTTCCATGAAGGGATTAGCTTGGTGCATGAGGGTAAAATGGAGAGTGTTGTTTAACTTGACCTTAGTAAGGCTTTTGACACTGTGCATCACAACATCCTCATAGACAAGCGGGCAAGATGCACATTAGATGGTACACAGTGATGTACATCGAAAACTGGCAGAATGGCCAGACCCAGAGGATTGCAGTCATTGTAATAAAGCCCAGTTTGAGGCAAATCACTTGAAGTATATTCCAGGAGTCAATACTGAGACGAAAAATATTCAACTAATGACCCCCACTAGTGACTGTGAAGCGGAGTTCCCCCTCCCTAATGAGAGTGCAAGCAACAGAAGATTGGGAAGAGTGGTGGGTATGCCAGATGGTGCGCTCACATTAAGAGGAATCTAGATAGCTGAAGCAATGGGCAAAGGTGAATTGTTTAGCTCAACAAAGAAAATGCCAAGTCCCAGACCTGCAGACAAATAACACTGAGTATCAGTATGTGCTGGGGGCACCAACTTGAAAGCAGCTCTACAGGAAAGTATGTGAGGATCAGCAAGCTGAATTCAAACCAGAAATGTGCCTTTGTGGTGAAGGTCAAGAGGACAGCATTGCCCTCAGGTTGATAGAAGTGGTCCTCCCTCTCAACATTGATAGGGAAATATCTAAAATACTGGGTCCACATCTGGACTTTCCAGTTGTATTGGTTTGGCATGAATAGTAAAAACCATTTAGTGATCGGCTTTAAAACTGACAGCCAGGTTGGCCAAGTGGATACAAATGTACACCTCTGGGACACACGGTTTAAATACAGGTGGGATTTTGGGAAAGCCCTTTTTGAGGTGTGGGCTTGCCATGAGGTAACACTGGGGGGTGGGGGNTAGTTCTAGGCTGTAAATGTCTTTGATTTATGGTAACAGACTGTAATATTCCTTTAAATTGTGGACTAAGAATGGGGAGATGATTCTGGGGATTCAAGCAAAGGTGTCTGATTTTACTGAGTAGACATTGAATTAGAAACTGTAATCTAATGATCCTATGAGACGTTTGAAGCCTTGTCACCAGTGAAGAATGAGAAATCCTTTGTTGTGGAGCTGTGCACCTTTAAAAGGTGAAACCCCCATGTGTAAGTCCACAGCCCATATGTAGTCATGGGAAAGGCTACGTTTTGGGAAGCTCACAAATGCAGATTCTCGGGTGGGCTGCTTTTATGGGAGCTGGAAGCCACGAACAGACTGTCACTTGTGGAAAGGTACCAGAAAAAAATCAGGAGGGACTTGTCTCTCTCAAAGACTGAATGAAAGACTATTTTATAAGTGGCACTGACTTAGAGTTATTTTCTGTCTCTTTACATTAGTAGGGGGGAGGGGAGTGCTTTAAAAAAAGTTTTGTTTTTTTTTTTTCATTCGCCCTTTAGTGTGTGTTAATAAATCTGGTTTTATCTTTAAGTTGAGCCTGTTTTGCCTTTTTTCTAATCCTATTCCACAGTGGAAAAATAGACCACATAAAATGTAACAAAACAAATTCGGTGAATGTGAAACCACTACATGTCTTGGTGTTTCTGCCCGGTTATGAACTTTAACAAATTACACCAGTACAGGAGATATAGAGGCACCGGAAAATGTCCAGTGAATAGTCACAAAGGTGATGAGATGAGTGCAGCATCCTTCCTATGGGGAAAGACATAGGGAGCTGAGACTGTACAGACTGAAGAAAGCTGAGAGGGATTTTATCAGTGTGTATAAATGCCTAAGAACAAAAGGGAGACAAGATATTTTCAGCAGTGCTTAGGGAAAGAACAAGACCAATGAGCGCAAATTAAAAAAAAATAAAAAATCAATCTAAACACCAAAAACTGCAAGAGTGGTCTAACGCAGGAATGGGTTGCTCAGAGAAGTGGTGGAGTTTTCATCCGTGGAATCATGTAAAATCAGGTTAGAGTCCTGGGAAACCAGCTCTGACTTATGCTGCTTGAGAAGTGGGAATGGGCTAGACGAACTGAAGAGCTGCCTTCCAGCCTGAACCATTCTGTGATTCTGTAATATTCCGCAGTAGGGTTGTTACTGTGTTTAATTGCATTTGCTCATTGGATATAAAAGTATCTCTGTAGAAGCGTCCATTGTTGGAGTAGTGGCGCATAAGAATTGCTTTTTAAAGCAAAAATGCTTCTACTACTAATTACAGCAGATCTACTGGAGCTTCCTGGGCTGGACAGGGTGAACTGGCTTCCTCCTAGCGACTATTCCCTGGATTCCCTGTTCTAGTTTTGCAACAATGCAAATGGCACTTGCCAATAAAACAATGTTGTAGCTATTTGGTTAGCTACTTGAAATGGTCTCCACTACCATGTCTGGAAGCAGGTTATAAAAACCAGGTTAACACCAGACTGAAAGCAGAGAGGAATACAGCTATCACATAGGATTTCTGCTTGTCTTTCTAGTACGTAGCTATGCTGGGAATTCTGTCACATGGGTGACATGTTATGTCAAATCTATAGAGTATTTTCCTTTTATGGCCATGCTGTGTTGTTCCCGTAGCTGCTGATATGAACAATGCTTTGGCTGCTTGGCAATGTACTGTAATTAACTGTCTGCTAAGTAACAATGTCTTTGAACCAGGATTTTAAAAATGTAGTTATTTTTAGGAGAATGCCAGATAAATAACTGAAGTGATGGAATGAGGCTTTCTTAATACTATATTCTATGCTGTTTGGTAAAACAAATATATCTTATTAAAAAAAGAAATTTAGATCTAACAACAAAACCCTTTTCAGTATGTGAGGCACTTCACATGAAGACATGTCACTGCTAATGTATAAACTCTTACCTCTCTCAGTAATACTGAAGAAGACTGTCCCTTTTATTTTTTCTTAATGCACATTGGACTGCTATTTTATAGTCGCTGTACAGAAACATCAACTATTGACATATAACTGAAAAACCCAAAGAGGTAGATGTTTCTGGAAAGAATCAGATTTCCTATCCAAGCTCTGACCAGATAGTCACTTCCCAGAAATACTGTACTGTGCGACATATTTTTGTGTTTGGGAAATCCCAGGAAGAAATGCAACACACTCTATGGGTACTGCATTCTGAGTGCCCAAATCACACCTTCCTGACCCTTTTTCAAGTTTCACTCAAATTCTGTGATCTCACACTCTCCACCTTTGCCCAAAACGACTCTTCCCCTTCATGCTTCTGTTCTTTGGGCACTCTTCCTATAACTATCCATGAGCTGTGTTCACCACTCCCCTCTGCTGTCTTTCTAATGCTAGAAAATCACTAGGTAAGGGTAAGGAAGAAAGAACCTCAGGGCCACTTGCTTTGGAGCTTTCCAGGAAATAGAGTGATGGGTCTTTTCTCCCAGTGACAGCCAAGTGAAGAGAAACATCAGACCTGAAACCTGCAGGTGATTTGAAGCTTGTGTTTGAATCCAATATTGGAGCATAGTTTTCTATCCTACTTACTCAGGGGTATTTCTTTTAAATTCAGTGATGTCAATAAGCACTTGCTATCCAGGGTGACCTGGACAAGCTCTCTTAGCAGGACTCAGGATGATTTAATTGCAGCCTTCCAGTACCTGAGGGGAGACAACAGTAAGGGTGGAGACTACAAGAGTATATAGTGCTAGGAAAAGGGGACATGGCTTCAAACTGAAAACTGTAGCTTTATTAGATATTAGGGAAAAACCCTTTCCTGGGACAGTGGTGAGGCACTGGAACAGATTGTCCAGAGAAGTGTGGATGCCCCATATCTGGAAGTTTTCAAGCCTGGGTTGGAGGGTGCTCTGAGCAACCTGATCTATTGGAAGGTGTCCCTACCCATGGAAAGGGTTTGGAACTGGATGATCTTTAAGGTCCCTTGCAACCCAAAGCATTCTATTATTCTAGAATTCTATGACTGCTGGAAAATACACTGATTGTCTGATGGGAAAAGATAACCCATGGCCTCTTCATGTCACCACTTTTAGCCTCAAGCTTCTCATCTTTTTTTTCTTTCCCTAAGCGTTTTTGTTTCCTGTTACTTCTCAGGAGCTACTTTGCAAACTTCCCTTTTCCACCTTTCTGCCTCCCTTCCTCTTGCCCCTGTCTTCAGTCAGCTCCAAGTGTCCCTTCACAGGCTTGTTCTTCCTGTGCTACCACAGAAGTTTGTTCCTTCTGCTGCCTCTTCTCCTTGCCTACAGACCCTTCCCACCCTCACCCTGGCGTCCTTTCCCAGGCCTGGCTGCTCCAGTTCCATTTTCCTTTTCTGCTGTGCCCAGGTGAAACTGAAATCTTGCTCTGCCCTCTGCAGCTTCCAGCTGGAACATGTGCAGGAAGGGTGCACTCTCTAGACAGTTATTGATTTCTAAACAGGGGAAATCACTGTTTCTGAAAAGCTTATAACTGGATCATGTCGGATGGAAAAAGTCAGGAGGTTTTTCACATGTAAGCCACTCGTCTCCCATTAGATTTCAAGTGACTTGTCTGAACCTCCAGATTTAAGAGCAGGTTTTAGAAGTCTGAAAAAAATGTACAAAACTCTATTCTTTCCCTATACTTACTCTTGTGGGTGACTGGATCTTGCCATGTCAAATTTTCCCAAAGTATTCATCATCCAGTGTCCAACTGAATCATCCATGTAGTTAGAAGTTGACAATTCCTATTATGGGCAGTTTTGTAAAGAGTTTTATCATATCATTATCTTATCATTAGCATGGCAGGCTAAATTCCTAACAGGAGTTGCTACAAATGCTACCTAGTGTAGAGAAAAAAAAAAAAAATCAATCATTTATTAATTTAGAACACCAACTACCGAACATTATAGTAAAATTTGTCACACTGACACTGTGTTTTCATGTTGCCTCATCCAAGACTTAATTAAGACAGCTCATAAAGCATATTGACTTTCATTAGCTTTGTATCAAGTTCTGACTGAACAAACTGCATGTAAAAGTTGAGAGATAATAAACACAGCCAGCTTGTATTTTTAAAATGTGAATTTGGAAGAAGAAGAGAATAATGGGCTGAGGAATGTTTTATTTCTTCTTGTCAGGGTGAAAGAACGAAAAAAATACACCCAAGATGTTTCTTTAAAAGATCCATTTAAATTGGACCACTGCTGAAGGAGGCAATTATTTTTTTATCATAAAAGCTTGACAGCCTTCTTTTAGGGCTGAAACACAGAAACAAAATGAAATCTTTTCTATGATGGATTGAGTTAATGCACAGCAGCTTTCTGAGTGGGAAAACCTGAGAAATGATTAGGTTATTTCTATTACTTTAGCTAGAGAGACTGGTTACTGCTTCTACAACTAGTCACTGGGGTACAATTAATAGACCATTTGCTAATAGAATATAGAGCTTTAAAAGCAGCTACTGTTTGGGATTTCAGCTATCTTGCTGCACCTCAGGTAGCTGTAAAGAGTGCAGAGCTGCACCTCAGGTAGCTGTAAAGAGTAGAGAGCTGTGTATCACAGTCCAAGCTGCTCTCCTAAACTGTACATGATTAACCTGTGTTGTTCTGAGAGCCCTTTGCTGTGCAGAGGTCCAGACAGAGTGTGAGGCTGTCCTGGCTGGGCTGCACCTGGGCTGGGAGCCCTCTGGCAGCTGTGGGTCAGGGTGTGGGCGCTCGGCTGCCTCTTGTGCCAGGTGCCAAAATAAGTCCCAAACTCAGCTTGGCAGACAGGAAAGGTGTGGCTGTTTTTCAACAGGAAGTGAGGAACCATTTTACCATCCTGGACTGACTTGAGAAACGAAGAGCTATCCAGAGCCCTTCTATCAGCTCAGACCTGGTTTGTGGTCAAATCTCAGGGTGCCACAGAGAGAGCTCCTCTTCATGTCACACCAGAAGGGTTGCGTCTCCTTTCTCATCTGCTTGCACCAGTGAAGGTGGTGTCTGTTAAGGTTAACCCAAGCCTAGCTGATAGAGTAATAGCCTTTAGCACCTCCAGGTATTTCAGGTCTTTATAAGAATGGGGTGATGGAGGAATCTGGTCTCAGCTGCAGTAGCCTTGCATATTACAGGCTGATTTAGGGGAATAAAGAAGCAAAGTCAAGCAGAAACTTCAAAAAACTGTGTGTTAAGGACTCCCTGACAAAGGCACTGATCTTGTCAAGCATGATTTAACACACTTTATTCTGAGTCTAGGATACATCTCTGCTCTGCAGAGATGGATTTGGGTTACACTTCAAACGTAAGTTCAAGCGTTCCAGTTTGTGCTGGAGATGGGGTCTGTCTTCCCAAAAGGGTCAGAGCATAAAGACTAAAACCATGTCTCACTGGCACTGCATCTCTTGTTTCTGATTTTGCATAGGAAATAGACATAGACAGGAATATGGACCTAAGTGTTTATTTTATGTTCCTGATAAAAATGTTTACCACTGGGGAAAGAGCAATTAAGATGAGTGGGAGATATTAAGAAAATAAGTGTAATGAAAGATCTGTAGGCTTTTTTTTTCCCATAATGGATGCTAAGAGGGAGAAAAAGTAATTTGTGGTGGATGCTGTGTAACCCTTGAAGAAACACAGTCTATTTCTCTCTCTCTGACATATTTGAGAGACCTCATGGTCTTCAAACCTTTTTCTCCATTCTATTCTTCATTTGTTTGCAGTACTTTAGATGTTCTTATGCTGCTTGCATACCTGCCTACAGTTTTCTCCCTGAATCCCTGAGCCTGCAGATAGCCAGGGAAAGGAAATATATGTGCCTTCCTTAGAATTATAAAACTGCTTAGGTTGGGAAAGTCCAACCATTTGATCTCTTTCTGATTACAGGCCCAATTTCTTTGCTTTGGTGTGGAAGAGAGAGACAAACAAACCAGTGACATCTAGCAGCCCCTTCCAAATTATATTGCATGATAACTCCAGGCATGAATGAGAAAAATGAGAAAAATACATGCCTCCCATCTCATGCTGCTTCTTTGCTGCCCATGTAGGTTTTGTTTCATAGTTTCCATTCACTTTTCAAGTCACATGGACAGAGGACATTGAGAGTTTGCCACCTTCTGAAGCATGGCTATTTTAGCAAGTGTTTATGAAGAAATGTAGGGCCTGTTACTGGTGACAAGGCTGTGAGGAATCTCATTGGGGGCCCTGGGGACCATTTTTCTGCTCAGGCCCTAGTCTGTGGTGCCTGCTGGGTCATCTATGCCTTGCTTGACTGGCCCAGACCCACCTGGATGACTGGACAGTCAGTCAGACCTCATCCCCTTCTTGTCCCCTTGGCCTTCCCCTCTGCCCTCAGCTCTTGCTCCCCAGCTGGCATGGGACAGTGCAATGGTGTACCCAGTCTCACACTCAAATCTGCTTCAAGGCTAATTTTTATGCTGATTTTTTTTTTAAATATCTTTTTCCTTTATTTTTCATTGGTATAGTTAGTACTACAGTAGGTAATCCTATCTGCAGCTTTTGAGCGCTACCACAGCAGACTTGAACATAACATAAAGTTCATTTCCAGAGCTTAACAAGCTGCCACTCATCAGCTGCCATGGTGGCTGCCTTTCTATGCTCTTAGTCTGTAGTAAATGCAAGATAATTCAGATTATCTTAACTCTTTATTGCTGCAGGATCAATTAAATCTAAGTACCTCACATTTTCAAGATTACACACACATACAGAATTACTGACACACACTTGATGGTGGAGAATCTGACAACAGCTGAGTCCAGCCTAAATATTTCTTACTCCTAAGGATATTTTATATGGCTGTCTTTATATCTTTTGAATTTGTTTGCACAGAGCTTCATATCTAAAAGAAGGTGCTCTGCTTCTGATAGTAAAGGAATTTACATTAGGCTGAGCTGGTGACAGTGGAGAGAAAGAAATAGGCCTTTGTAACGAATAGGAACTCCTAGCCTTGGGCTTAGATGATACTCTAGGCATTGAAAGGTTAGGAAACTCCTTTACAGAAACCCCAGGCCCTGCACAGTTAGCCAGAATTTATCAGAGATACTTCAAGGAAGGAAGTCATGAAGTATTTTTCTGTTACTATGTGGTGTCTTTCAACAAGGTGGAAATGAAACCTCAAATCTCCCCGGTATGTTTATAGTTAAATTTTGGAGAAGTTTACTGCTAAGTAGGAACACAGAGAAAACTTAACCAGAAGAGATGCAAGAATTCCATTGGTAGACACGAGAAAGGATCAAGACTGCAGAAAATGTTGGTGGGGCAGAGAAGGCAATATAGGCAACCTCTGAGGAGACACGGAACTTTCTATGAAAAGTGGCCACAAATAGGAATTTGCCATATTTAAATATGGCATATATTCTGAGGTCCTTATGAGTAAGATAATCATAGAAAAAAATTGGACACACAGAATGCCCTGCCATCTGAGGCTTAGTGTCTCCCAGAAATCTGCTACCTAGGCATGATAGAATCTTGTCATAATGATTATAAAATAAATTGTCTACCCTTTTAATTTTTTTTAATAAAACATGGCAGCATGCATAGTTTGGAGGGCAAGGTGAGAACAGACTACCTTTGAATGTAACATTAGTAGCTGGCTTTTCAGGTAAGGTAATAATGGCTTCTAATGGTTTAACTAAAAAAAGAAATCTTTATCTATTACCTTCAAGCAGATTTCAAGAGTCTTGAAGTGCTAATTTTATACCAGAATGATCTTGAGTGCCATGCTGTTAACACACCAGAAAAGTATTCCAGCACCTGGTCTCACATAGAATTAGCTCTACTTATATTCCTAAGTATTCTACTTATATTCCAAATGTATTATACTATCTGCTATAAATAATTTCACATGTATCTCCAAGAACCATGATATTGTAAATATTCAGCAGTTTCTGTTCCTACAGTAATAGGAAGAGGTAATACACGTCATTATGGGTAACTTCAATTTCAAAGTAAGTGGAGAACCAACTCTTTGATCTATACATAACACAAAATGCTTTTAAAATCTATACCATTATAGTCTTGGTTATTGCTTAATGATAAAAAATAAAAAATATACAAGCGTGAACTACATTCATATCAATTTGTTTGTAAAGCACCTTCTCTGAACTCTGAGATGGACTGTGAGTTAAGTGGCTTGGTCTTTATGTTCAGCGCGTACAACAGTGATTTCAATAAGGTCAAAAACAGTTAGGTAAACCTTGAAAGCATTTGCTATTTATAAGTCACTGAACTTCAAACAAGTACACATCATACACTGGAATCTGACCAAGCAGAAATAAAATCTAAAGGGGATTGAAACTCACCAAGTCATTATACCACTTCTCACACAATATCATATTTAAAGCATGTTCTTCTAGGAGATTCTCCAGCCAATATGGTTCATAGGTGAAAATGTTCAGCTTCATTTGTCACAGCCTTCAATATACTTAAATACATGAATGAGAAAAATAAACAGTGAAGAAACTGGGACATCCCATTTATACATTTTTTCAAGGTAAGTTCCAAAGCAGTCCAAGAGGTATAATTCTGGGGTCCAATTGCCTCTGGCAGCTGTGGGACAGACAATCTAGATTTTATAATTGAAACTCAATTCTATCAATCAAGACTGAAATAAACACAGTACTGATTTTTACATTTCATATTTATTTTTCATATTTATTTCATATTTATTATTCATATATATTTATTTGTAAATACTCTTTGTATAGATATTTCCATCTGCACTCCAGGAAGTGTCACCTCTTTTTTACCTGCTTTCTATGGTTTTATATCAACTATGCACTGAATCTGATATGACACAGAGTCACAAGGTACACAAGCGATTTTCAGCTACATAGAACTGTAAAAGTCAAGGCAAAGATATTCAAAAGCCAGTAGTATATTCAAATTTTTAAATTCCTAAGGCAGCCTTGGATAGGGAGGTGTGAGAAGACACCCTTAATACAGGTTGTGCTGTGGTGCCAAAAGAGCTGGGAGGGAAGGGGAGCTGATATTATTTGCAGTTGACCTGGATGGATTTGGAAGAGGACATATGTCTACAGCTTCAGCCAAGGGTTATAAATATGGGATTAAGTTCCCATTCCTTTACGCTACACTTCCATCTAGGAAAGCTCAGTTACCTCAGTATTTCCACAGTTGTGAACTAGTGATCTTTGCCATAATGGCTATACAGTCACATTTTTGTTCCAGAGCAGTCTGCCTAGCATTTATAGGCCTCTCATTAAAGTGACTCCTTTAGTGACTTTTTTATATAGCAACTATGATTGGGGATCTAATATTTCTGGTGGCAAGATATCATTCCTATGATTGGCACTCAGTGAATTGAAGATATGTTTCAGGTTTTGGAGACAGAGAGATGAAAAGACTCTGTGATATTCTTAACAATCTACCCAAAATGTGGATAATAAATTTAAATAAGAGCAATGTTAAAGCCATGAGAACGATCTACGAAGCTGTCTGAAAGGAGAAGAAATTACAGAAATGAAAGAAAAGGAACAGAAAATTATATTCTTCATGTCTTCAATTCATTTGCAAATGTCCCCAGCTCTTTTCTTACACAGTATAAAGCCCAGCTGTTGATCATACACACCAACAATAAGGATGTAACTCTTGCACTACATTTTAATTGTGGCAAAATGACTGTTAGCAGGTATGATCCATGTGTATTCTAGTAGAAGGGGAAGAAGCCCAAATTAAAATAACACTGCCAGCTGAAGAGGAGCATTTGTGCTCATGTTGGAGGTGAAAACTTGTCACATCAGACATCATCGTGAAAAATCAGACCTTGTGTGTTCATGTAGAAGCCACTCCTTTGGCTGAAGCATTCTCCCAATTAAGGAGTAGCTGCTGAGTGACAGAAATCAGGGGTTAAGACGCCAGAGTGAAGGGGTCATTTTACAAACTGGGCCTGTTAAAATGTGAGCACTCGCTCTAGCATATTTAAAAGAATTTATAGTCTTAACATGTTCCAGTCTTGCTGGTCAAGTTTGTGTCTCCTGTCCACAGGTACCTGCTAAAAAGATAAGTTCTTTGATGGAGTTCAGTCGGGAACAAACCCAGACGGGATTGCTGCTCTACTGTTGCCATGCAGGAGGCTTATACAGTATCTAAATGCACCTTTTCTTCCCATTTGGCCATTCTGTCAAATGTAGAGAAACTACACATGCTTGTTTTCCTCAGCCTGGAAGTTTTTTCCCCCGACATTTTCTTTTACTAGGCTGTTGGTGTTAAGTTTGATTAACACGTGTGGTCAAAGGGAATGATTGTCCATACTGAAATCTGGAACAAAATGTCTGACACACACTTTGTTAATGATATCCCAGACTAAAAGAGTCCTCAGATAATCTTTTTTTTATGGCACACTGTGCTGTGAGCAATTGTGCTGAGATTCAGGGAGAGATGAAGTGATGTCTTTAATAGATAGAGACTCTGATTTGGAGGTAAAATAAGTCCTCTTTCCATTAATAATTTACAGGAATGAAATTTACACTGATTTTGTTAGGAATTTGCCCCATTTAACATCACTTAAAACACTCTGAGTCTTGAGCCCTGGATGTTTGGAAGCAATGAGTTCATATGGGAAAATTCAGTTGTTCACTTTGTTTTCTTGAATTTTGCTTTTTTTCTATGAATAAAGGAGTATCTGCTACCTCTGTCCCTCTTTAAAGTTTCAGTGTGTAGGGGTCACCTACCACCTGAAACACACAGATACTATTTTTGTGCTGACAGGAAGAGCCTGTGATTTTCAGTATCTCTAACTGTGAAATGACCTATAGTAACCTACTGACATGTGAATGTATTTACTTCTCAGTCAGCTATGAGTGTCAAATGCTAAATGCAGCATATAAGTACATTAGGTGAATCTGCAACATATATTAGAAGGATCTGGGTCTTTTAGTAGCCTTTTGCAAATTTTACAAGCCCACTAGTAAAAGCATGAACTTATTTGAAATCTTTGAAGTTAAATTTCCCATTATAAATAAGCCCAAAGTGTCAAAGGTGACAAGCCTGAAAATGCCCCCATTGGCAGATATCCTGGGATGAGCAGTTCCTAAAATCAAATTGGGTTTGGCTGTAGTGACCCAGGATAGATAAACTCAAGCTTACCAGCACCAGGCTCTAAACAAGTCCTAGTTCAGAGCTGACCCAAACTGCATCATACTAGACCCTGTTCTGGAATGGAGCTGAATGGAGAATTCTGTCATCCTAATATGACTGCTACTGTCCCATGCTGGTACTACTCAATGGCTTTTGTACACACGTTGGTTCTGACATGTACTGCATGCACTTGTTTGAATTCATTCACATGCATGAATTAATCAAAGAAATTTGTTCTTTTTTCTCATGTTAAATGCATGAGGAGCACTGATGTTTTCCTACCCATTCTATGGCATGAATGGGTACAATTTTTCTAGGTGTTTTAGAGCTCTGGTTTCACAGAAAAAAGCTGACATTATCTTAAAAAGAGCTGTTTCCAGCCATTAAACAGGCAGCCACAGGGAAGAAGGTCTGGCTGAGTCTCTGCTGCAAAGGAAAAGAGGTTCCGTAACAAATACTCATCCCAAGGCTTAGTGCTGTGGCTAGATTTTGCCCACCCAATCCGGGGCTAGCACTTCTAGATATTATTTGCCATTGCAAGGGCAGATGGGAACATTTTGAAACAGCAGACAAGAAGTAGGAATAATCAAGTCCCCAGGAGTTGAACTCATTTGCTTCTCCACTTGCTGAGCAGCAGGGCCTATGTTTGTGACTTCCAAGAGATGTGTTGCCTTAGAAGAGCTATGAGGAAGAATGGCTCTGTCCCTAGCCTTTTGCAAACTAACCTTCAGAAAAAAAGTACCAAAAATGTGTTCTTTTGACAATGCCAGCTGTCCAGCACATCCATGAGTAATATTTCTTTACACTGTTTTATTCCAGAGATCTTTATCACACATGATACACTGCAAGAGAAATAAATATGAATCTACCTACTTGTCTTTTTACACCAGGAGCTCAGAAACACACCTGGTACTAGCTTATGCCTCCCGCCTCTCCCTATGCAACTGCAGACCCTTACCTTCAAACCAAAAACACATCTGTGGGGGATACTGAGTACTCTCTTTGATCTCTTCCTTTGGACACCCAGTCTGGAACTGTGCTTGGTGCTGCAGAGATGACCTAGCACTCTTGGGTGTTTTTTTTTATTTTTGTCTTGCAACAGAAAATATTTCATTTTGGATTTGTTTTCCTCTACCACCACTGAACTGGGAAGTTGCTCTTTTGTTGCTGATCTTATATATCAGTTGAAGGAATTAAGCAACCACAGTTCATTTGTAAATCTGACAAGTGAAAAGAAAGAGAAAAGAACAAGCCCAGCATCACAGGATGCTAAGAAAATTACTTCTATTTTTAGGCTGGTACATTTTCAGACATGTGAACACCTCTGTTAATCGCAGACCCTGCGGCAGTGCTCTAGGGATTATTGAATTGCTTGGAAAGCTGGCAGCCCTATATGGCATACCAGTGAAGGACTTGACAAGGCTAATTGTGTTCCAAGTTGTTTTCAGCACCAGTGGGAAATGAGGTCTGTGTGCTGGATGTACTGTACAAACTAAGTAGTGACGGAAGAAGGGAGGTGGGAAGAGCTGAGGTGCTGAATAAAGGTAACAGGACCCATAAGCACATGACATTTCACTAATATATTTGGCCTCTGGAATTTGAAAGGCAGTTGCATGCTTAACAGACATGTGAGGTACTATTGTGAGTGCCTGCATTTCCCTTGGAAATTTTAGACGGCTGTTAGCTCTGGAGTACATCTTTATCTTCTCTGCACCAGTAAGAAGACAAAATTCATTATTAATGATGTTTTTCCTCTAGACACAGGAATTGTCAGATCCTGAGAAGTAATTTTTTTCCCCTCTATGTGCTTATAAAGCCTAAAAATTATGTCCACAATATTTCAACCTTTACTAATAACATTTCAGGATTGTCCTCTCTTGCAAATTCCCAGTAGCAACAAACAATTTGCAAATATCTTTTTTCTTGTCTTCTTGTCTTCAAATATGGATTTCCATGTATTCTATTGCCTGAGTGACTTATCTGCTGCCCTATGAAGTGTTCCTTAAGGAGTATTTAATTCAAAACCTGTGTGAGCAGGTGAAACTTCTGTGATATTTGCACTTTTTTATCCCATATTTAAAATTGTTTCTGTTCATCAAATTCAGTGTATTTCACCACACTATTTTCTAAGACTTTGGATACCTATTCAAAGCCTGTTTATGTGACTCTGGGTTCTGATGAGAGGGGTCAGTTAACCTTTCATGGCTAAGAGATCCATGAAAAATAGCTTTCTTTCCATGCTGAAGGAACAAACATGCCATAAAAACACCTCATTGAAACAACTATTAACAACATTTCCTCTTTTTATGAGCACCGCAACAGATTTGTGCTAGGTCTGGCTTTGGTGCCTTGGTTTCCTCTGTCATATGCTGTTAAACATAAAATGTCTTGCAGAAAGGGATCTGTTTCTTCCTTTCTAAGGGTATATCTGCCAGTCTTACAGTGACAATGTAATTGAAGATTGTGATCAAACTTGAGCATGTTAGCTCTTAAGAACTGCTGTTATGAGCCCTCTCACTGAAGGTTTAATAACAGGAAATTTTGGTCAACACAATCTCAGAGGGAGATTGTTGGCATCATGGGGTTTTGGAATAATCTATCCACCAGAATAATAAAAGAGAAGCCAGACAAAAAGATTGAAAGGATGTGAGACGAAGTAAGGAGGAATGGAGGCTTGAGGAAAATAGCCAGGAAATGAGAGAAGGTCTGGAAGAATATCAGGGGTGTGATGGAAAGAGATTGTGAGAAGAAGCATTTCCAGAAGGGAGAAGCCTGGCAGAGAAGTATGAAGTGGTATTAAAGAGATCGATGCATGCTCTGGCCTGGGGACAGGATCAGTTTGGGGTTTGCAAGGGGAGCACTCTCTTTCTAGGAGTCTGGACCAGGAAACAAAAGGATTGTTTTGTTTGGGAGTAAGCTAACATGGAACCTGTATGCCCATCTCCCTAAAAGTATTATGCATCACCTTGTTAGTAGACTTAGAACAAAATGGTAAGGACATTACTTCTCATCAATTTTTTTTCAGTTCTGGATTGAAGGATACATGTATCTTGCTGAAACAAAAAAGAAGGTGTGTTCTCTGGCCCACTGAGCAAATATCAATGAAATGGTAACACTTTCTCCTCCCAATCAGAGAAGCCCTTCTTATCCATTGATTCTACTAGCAGCGTTCCCCCATGAATCATGCTTAAATATTGGCTGGGAGGACCTAAACTATGAGTGGGAACCTACCAACCCTGTGCTTGGTCTATGGTCCAGGAAAGTCATAACCCGTGAAAGTGCCCTGAAGTTCAAAAACAAGCATGAGAAGAATGTCTTGCTGAAGAAATTTTTTTTCAGTCATTCTTTAACTCTGAAAATGGATGTAAAATCTTGAAGGGATGTTTCCAGGCAGTGTAGGTTTTGCTGTTTTCCACTGTGCCTGACATGAATGAGATCCGCTTCTGAAAACTGCACAACAATGAACTTAGAGCTGGTTTCTCCCAGTTTCCCCTATCAGAGAGATGATGACCAATTGACAGGGGTGCCAAGTCACCAACAGAGCTTCAGGATGGTGCCAGCACTGTGATAATTTTAAAAATAGAATTTAAATACATTAAAAAAGGTGATGTAGGGATGACAGTTTCAGTATAGGATACTTCCCTTCTGTGGAGACCTTGGTACTTAGAGAGCAGTTCATTAGTGAATGAGCGAGATTAGAGATTTGTAGCCAAATACTGAAGTATGGCCTCATTATTATTTTGCTATACTATCAAAAAATTAATAGGTAGTGTGCATTGGTGTGTGTCACAGACTAACCTGCAGCATGCTGTGCTGATGATCTAATCTGGTGTCACATTTGGACAGTAGGACATCTACCCCACATGTCCTGCCCTTTACATAGTCTTCAGATAAAAGGGCAAGGAAAGTAAATTGTGCACTTCTTTGCAAAATAATTGGGATGTAGCCAAAGTACATGCATAGGTCCATAAATTGAAGCATACTCAAATCTTCCCATCACATCCTACACAACTGTAGTGTATTTATTTTTGTTACCATGAAGCTGAAGTTTAAAGAAAGTAAAAATAGTTCCTAAGACTCTGTTCTGAGAGAAGCTGCAACTACCAAGACCAAGAACTGCTATGATTACTCCACAGACATCAGCACAAAAATGGCAATATATGCTGCCAACAAACAATGTGCTGTTCCATTGCTGTAGGCCTATCAGCCCCAAATCGCCATCTGTGTCTCCTGCAGTGTTCACTGTCCCATGTGGCTGATTAGCTGGCATATGTCAACATGTGAAAGAAGGAATTGTTCTGTCTTGTTGAAGGGCTTTTTCTGTTTCTCTGTTCAGAATCCTAGATATTTACACTTGATCATCTAAAAAGCAAAGTATCTGTTATGGGAGCTGTTAATGTTCTGAGAACTGCAGAGTCCTATTTAGGACACATAAATCTTGACTACAAAGAATTTATCTACTTCACAAAAAAAGACTTACAGGGTCAGATGGATGACTAGTTGTACATTTTTAAAATTGCTGTGGATGGAAACCTGCGTTTTCAAGAAAAAAATTAGCTAGAATTCTTTGAGCTGATTTGGTTTTAGATAAGAACTAACCATAAGTTTCAGTTCAGATATTTTGCTGTAAAGGTTATAGTTAGATTGTTCTGGGTTTTCTTTCTTTGTATGTAATTACTCCTTGTGAACTGAACTGCAGTCCCACTGATGCAATCTCGTCTCTTGCTAATAGGGGAACATGTAGTGTTTCACAGAAGATGTAGTCTAAACAATGAACATTATTTACAGAGAAGAATGTACAGCAAATACACTTTAACTTTCAGTGGAATAGAAATATTTCACCAAAAAGATTCACAACAAATTTTCATGAGGTAATTTCATTTCATTGGTTTCGTCTGTTTTCCCCTTGTGTAAGGGCACTTGTCTTCATGCCAAACAGACATCAAGGAGCCAGAAGGGTGGGGGATTTGTAGCTGAAAGGATGAAGAGAGACTGGTTTCTGAAATACTTGGAGCTGACAATACTGCTAATCATCTGTGGCTGTTTTTCAAAGAATTATAACCTGGCAAACGCATTCAACTTCTGCTGACTCTAAAAGGTTACTCAGAGAAATATATGGTTGCCTACTTTAGCGCTGTAAGTTTGCCTGAATAATTTTTCAAACCTAAGAGAAGGAGAAATTTGACCTGAGACTGCTACAAACTCAAGAAGCAATGAAATCCTGCCTGGACGAATTATCTAATATTATTCATAATTAATACACATTCATGATTATTATGCTAAACACAAATCTAGCTATGGTTAAAATGCTTCTGCTAAGAGTACTCTGAAATAGAAATCACCTCTCTTCGTTTAGAGTAAAAGGACAGTATTGTGTGGTTCCTAGTTCCTGCACAGAGGTTCTGTATGAAATAAAATTCCAAAAGAAGACTGAAAGGCTGTGGAAAAGTAGGATGTAGCATCACAACTTCACAACTCCTTCTTTTGCAGGAATTTTCTTGTTGCTTCGCAGAGTTAAGAAGCTGGTCTGGCCAAGCTCTGTATCTTTCCAGCTGAATCCTATACATGAAATAATCTCTTATTTCTTGTGGTTTAGAAAGCAATTTTAGGCCATGACCAGATAAAATTCAGGGTACATCTACAAACTATTCCACAATTTAACTATGAATAGAACAAGTCAGGTTTCTGTAGAGACCCCCTCAAAAAAAGTCCTGCTGATGTTCTGCCAGGCTTTCAAATATTGTTTGCAGGTTTAGAACTACAATAAATCTATAATAATTCACCTCAACAGCCTCTCTCAAAAAACAGGAGCTTTTAATCCCAGTAGCTTGCCAACTTTCTTAAACATGTTTTATTGTATATTGACACTTCAGCTTTTTGTGTATTTCTGTGTCTTTGCCGGTACGAACCACTCCTTAAAATGGTCTGTTTCCCTGGCACTGGGAATGAAACTGGAACAGCTTATCCTGGCAACTGTTGCTAGTCTACAGTAATTGGATGTATTAAAAATAAAAACAACAACAAAACAATTGTTTTTCCTCATTCCTTCCCAGTAGAAATCAGTTAGTCACAGCCTTTATTTAGCACATGTGACATTTACCTAAGCAAAGGCAACTGGTGAGCCAGTTCTGTGTAACAGGCCTGGGGAGCACAGATCTTACTCATGCTGCAGACTTTGTTCTGTTGTCCTGCTTGTCACCAAGGGTCAGTCAATATTCAGGATGTTTCTAGTAATAGGACAAACTGCTATGAGATCCTTATTGCCATGAATTTGAAAGGAACTGGACAGAGGAATTGCTGTTGGGAGTACCTTACAGCAACGCCCCATGCAAACAATTTCCCCTGGGTTTCATGTCAGGAGCACATCCCCAGCACAAATTGTCACCTTCATGCTTCTTTACTGCAGTTGATCAGATTCCTATGTGCTCCTGCTCATGTGGAGGTCTTTGAAATAAATTACACATTTGTTCCTTCATCCTGTCTCCTACCTGTTCCCATCTCAGTTTCATCTAGGCATCACCCTGCTTGTGCAAAGTGAGTTATTTTGGTATGTACATTCACATGAGGACATTCATAAGCTCTATCAGCTTGTGTTTAATCATTTCTTAGATTCAGAATATACAAGACTTTATTTTTAAAAGATACATTGCTATACATAAAAGCCTCCCAGGGTGACTTTGAAGTTTGGAGATAATTATTTGGCAAGCAATGTGGGGTCTGCTGACATGGTTGGTTAAAGAACACATTGTGCTAATTTGCAGTTATACTAACAGAGATAAGAAGCCTGAACTAAAGAACTTGATACAATCAGGGGCATTTAAAAGGGACCTATGCTAAGCCTGCTGGATCTCCTAAGGTTCTGGCTCCAGTTTAGAGCATTTCTTTATTTAAAACCCCCTGTTGAAAAGCGAGATGTGTTGACTGTTCCAGAGGAATGTGAAAGCTGGAAGGCTCTCTAGAAAATTAGATTTCCCTTTCATGCCTGATAAGTGATTCATCCATTGTTACCTATTTTTCATTTCCTGGATAATTACAGAAGATATGAATTTTATCTCCCATGTTAATACTATCTATCTAGTGTTAAAGACTTTACTGGATGAATTGATAGGTTCTGAATTTTGCAAAAGCTCCACAAACAGAGGTATAGGGCAGCAAACAAATAAGGACATTGGTCTTCTGGTTTGGCCTTACAAAAAGTACCTTAAGATGAACTTTGGTTATTCCCATAGGAGTGATTTAAAATACCTGCTCCATTTTTCTGCCAGATATTATTACCCCAGCAGCAGAGGCAGCAGAAAGGGTGATATACCCTTCTTTCAGCTACTGAGGTTATAGCCCGGTGTATTCACTGAAACTGCAATAAGACTTAGCTTTTGGGCAGTAACTCCTGGCTGTGTGGGCAGACAGCTGAGAGTAATAACCTCTTAAATTATTCCAGCTTACATTGCAAGAACTCATTTAGAAGTACTCTGCATAATCTTGGGCTCATATTTTCTAAGGTGCATTTGCTGTCATGAGCCTTCATGTATAGTCTTCACCTATGACATGTGGCTATTTGACTTCTCATCTGCGCATGAAACCACCAAAATGAAATTGTTTTTTGTGCAGTGTGGGTAGATATTCACCATGGTACTGATCACGGAGATGTCCAGATGCTTTTAGAAGTCCTGTTCCTCTGTCTTTGTAAAGTGGCTGGGAATGGCACCATGTTCTAGTACCTGGCTGGGAACCTTGAGATGGCAAATCAAGTCAGACATTTCTTGCACACCAGAGGTCCGCAGCATGCCAGACTTTGCACATACCATGTAAACCCCTTGAGCTTTCCCTGGAGTTCTCCCTGAAAACAAGTTGCTTCTTCTTCTCTCTTGTAGGACCTGGGAGCTACAGTCTCAGTGATGTTTTCTCAATGCCATACCCACAAACCCACATCCCTGCCTTGCTGAAAGCCACTCAGCATCTTGCATGTGTGCCACATATGGCATCTGTGCTGCTAGTTCCTGCTCAGAGGTTGATCTGTACTGTTCAGAAATCAGATCAGTTACCAGTATTTGTGGAAAATCTCTCATGGCATGGAGACAGCGTGGATTAGAAGGCAATGGCCTCACAACTGTAATGTTTGTGGGTTCAGGATTGTTTGTTGGGGTTTTTTTGTTAGAGGGTAAACCCTGTGTTATAATCCCTCACAATTAATATATTCTTAATGGAGGCAATAAAAAGATTAATAAAGTTATTTTGGAATAATTATTTAAAGACAGAAAGCAATAGTAATGATCACAGTCTAAGTGGGGGCAAGAAACAGGTATGGCAGTCCCCATCCCTGTTCACCAGCTCTTCCTCTGCTGCTCTAGTCCTTCATCAAAAGCTTTCAAATAGGCTTTTGAAGTTGCACTGACCACTGTGGACTCAGAATTCTCTCAATGGCTTTTACTTGCCCCCTTTATTCTTGGCATTTTCTCTGGAACTTGAGATTTGATTGAGGCCTACTTATTTTTCAAGTCTCAGTCAATTATTTCCCTAGACCCTTTTTAAAAAGTACATTTTTAAAAGTATTAATGACTAAACAGCTGTACCTGACATTTCTTTTGGGATGGAGGAGAAACTGACTAGTGGTTTTCTGTAATAGATATATCTATTATGGAAAAATCTGTTGGAAGCAGAACTTCAAGGTTTATTGTGCCATATCCAAGCTACTTGGAAAGAATAGCTTAATTCATGGCTCTAGATTTTGTCATTGCTGAGAGTTCTGTGCTTACTAAATTGTAGTATACACATGTAAGGGACAAAGGTACAAAATCAGTAGCAGATGAGATTTTACAAACAGCTATCCAAATAAATAATTAACGTGTCAATCCTCAGCCTCCACTATGTTCACTTCCCACAGCTTAAGCCACATAGGAACTATGGTGACTACAGGAAAATCTCAGCTAAATCTTAGTGATCAAGCATGTAATCAAATAAACAAAAATACTGACCTCATTTAAGAAAGCTAGACCACCATTATTCTCAGGTTGGCATCTGGAACTCAAGCTCCTCTACAATATCTGACAACTGCAAGGACAATAATGGCAGGAGTTTACTTTAATTTATAAATGGCATCTCCTTTTTCTTCTGGGTGACTTTTATCCACTTTGATTTCAGTTTCAATTTTTTTACCTCACAAATGAAGATGATTAACACAATATGATTAACACAAAGTACATATTGAAAGGGTTGATGCTTTTCTTTTTTCCATATAATCTTCATCTGCCTCTGCCTTGAAATGTTTCTGTTTTCCTCCCTCTGCCCTGAAGAATTCTGATAATGAATTTGGGTGAAGTATTTTGGGTGAAGTTTAAAAAAAAAAAAAAAAAAAAAAGAAGTAGTGAAACACATTAAAAAATCAGAAGAGTTTTTCTTTGATTGCATCCTTAAAATGAGGTCTGAAGCACTGAAGCAATTTAAAGAAAACATGAGGGGGGTTTTTTGTTCTTCCATTAGAGAAGATCAGTTATCAGTGAGTTATACACACGTAAAGAATTTATCTCACCTGAAATATAATTTCCACTTATTCCTTCAATTTACGTTGTTGATAACCATTTTACCTTTTATAATCTGTGGAATTATTAACAAAATTTTTAAATTATCTGTAAGTATAAGCTGTAGTTGTGATTAGATACCTTAATTTCTTGAAGTTTCCAGACTAGTTTTGAATTCCTTCATGAGCAGGTTGGAAACGTTCCTGTTGATTAAAACTGGGGATCTGCATCTTTCCTTAAGAATAATGATTTTACAAATATTATTGACTTTCTTCAAGGAAAAAGAATCTGAGCAATAGATCTGGCAATCAAGGCACTTTTCTTTATACTACTTTCTCCCTATACTTCATTCACCTGCATTCCACCCAGAACCTGTTTGTAGTGACTTTTCTATATAGTTTCGGCTTGGGGTGTGTGTGGATTTTCAATGAAACTGCAGATGTAGAGGTAGGTATCTGGTGCCTAACAGTATGTCAGAGGTACTGTCTCAAGGTTATGGTTTAGTGGTGGACTTGGCAGTGCTGGGTTAATGGCTGGACTCCATGATCTCACAGGTCTTTTCCAACCTAATGGCTCTGTGATTCTAGGGATTGCTGTAGACCACTTGCACTGGCTTTCAGGGTAGGCCTGCATTGTCTGCTGCACAGTAGTGGAGTGTTCAGAAAGCAAACTTGTTTTCTGATTTTCTCGCTTGCTAGCAAACTGGCTCTGGAGAATCAGTTAATGACAGATCATATATCTGAAGTTGGCAGCGCACTGTGGATTCCAGCCATAGCATTAAGAGCCTTTAAAGGTTGAGTGGCTATTACAGATCTATAAAACATTATTGAATAGCAATTTATTCCACAAAACCAAAATGATACAAGCAGAAACTGTATTCATTACATAAACAGCACTCTTCTACAAACAGGATTGACGTTCTATAAGCAGCACACATGTAGGAATGAGAATTTTATAAAACAAACCATGAAAGGAACAAACTGTTACAGTCTGATGTAATTTCAGTAATTTTGTAGTGGGGAATTTCCACCCACTATGTGTGAAAGGAAAAGTACACATAGTCCTGCACACTCATTATGTTTTTACTTCTTTTATAGTGGCAAGCATATTAGCAGGTGAAATGATGGCTTTGTGTCCTTTCTGGTATTCCTTGACCATTCACAGAAAGTCACTGCTTCCTAAAGTTAGGAAGAAAAAGCTTCATATTTTGATAATTCATATGATTTCTTATTGGAAGAAAACCAACACTTTAATTAAAAAAGACCCACAAATACTAAACAGTTATTTAATTGAGGTGTTTCTTTTTCTTTAGCAGTAAAAAGTAAGCTCATTGGGAGGAAGATTGCATGATAGCTTACAGTCGATTTCTTTCAGACAGCAGTAATGGAAACTGTCCTTTTGAATATAATTACATATGTGAACAATCAGGGAAATCTGCCAAAGGTTTCACTGCTGGGAAGTTAATATTTCATCTTTTCAAATATTTATTTATAGATCCAGATCAGTTACAGGAAAAACAACGTTTGCATTAATTACTAGAAAACTATGCATATATATACATATATATATATACACACACAAACACACACAACAGTATTCCGGACATACAACAGAAACGTCTGTATTCCTAAAACTAAAATCAAGCTCCTAGTTTCTTTTTCCAGTTTTGAACCACTTTTGTGTTATGCTGTACATTTTACTGGCTTATTAGGTTTAAACATAGCTTGTCATTCAAATTTATGTTATTCATACGAACAAGTCTGAACATCAGATATTGGAAGGTCATTTTTTTGGCACTCGACTTTTTGAAAGATGTGACCCAGTTGGAAAGAATCTGGAGGAAAGTAACAGAAATGAATTGAGGTCCAGAAAACATAACCCATGTGAAAAGATTGAAGGTACTGAGGTTGTTTAGTCTAGAGAGGAGCAGAGGGAGAGTGAAAATTTTAACAGTTTTTGTATATCTAATAAACAGCTCTGCTTATCTTTTTCCAAGCTAATGGCTGATAAAGCAAGAAGGAATGATCTTAAACTGTGCTACGTGAGAGACAGATGAGATGCTAGGAAATATACTGTAATGGTATGGTGAGACAAGCCCTGGAAGAGTGCTGGAAATTTGATCATCTGGAGATCTGAAAGAACAGGTTAGAAAAACATCAGCCAAGAGACATTGGAAGGGGGGTAGCGGAAGGTATGAAAGGGTTGAACTAGGCAATCTTTTGAAAATTCCTTGTTTCTGGATTACATTACTTCACATCCTGGACTGTTATAGTACCTTTGCTACCTTTCCAGTCGTTCAAGATAGGCTGGAGACTGATGTCATTTTCCAGATCAAAATGCACCAGTGGAACAGGTTGCCTTCCCATATTGTTGTATGCAGTGGGAGCACACCATTTCTTTGTTCTGTTGCTCCAGTTAGCTAGCAGAGTGGCTTAGGTGGACACTCCAAAACCATTTCAGTAAAAATAACTAAATTAGCAAAGATCATTTCGAGGTGCGTATGTGAATCTTGCTATCTCATTTGACTGAGCAGCACCTGTCAGTAGTTCTCCAGCAAGATCCGTAATAAGTAGCTGAGTCTGGGCTATTTGACTGAAGCACATTTTCTTCTTCCCTCTTAAGACTTTGCAGGCATTGCTCATAATTTTCCCTACTAATCTTGGTGCTTTCCCACCTGCCATCCTTTCTTCAAGGAACAAATATCTTTCCCATTCTTGGAAGTGCTCTAGGCCAGGTTGGGTGGGATTTTGAGCTATCTCGTCTAGTGGAAGGTGTGTCCTTGCCCATGCCAGTGGGTGTTGGAACTAGATGATCTTTAAGACCCCTTCCAACCCAAACCATTCCATTCTATCGTTCATGCATCATGGGTTGTAACTCTGAGATCTTTTACCAGACATAAAGTTAATATATGCTAGG
The DNA here is from genome assembly GCA_013397315.1 of Donacobius atricapilla. Classification (NCBI taxonomy): domain Eukaryota; kingdom Metazoa; phylum Chordata; class Aves; order Passeriformes; family Mimidae; genus Donacobius; species Donacobius atricapilla. The sequence goes on along the minus strand of WBMY01018039.1, from coordinate 50,587 downwards.
ATAAGTTACAGTCAGTGCGAGACAGACTGAAGTTGGTGTGTCAGAAAGAAAGGGACTAAGTAGATAATTGTCACCCTGATTTTTTCAGCCTTCTTTTCTGTTTCACAGTGTCATGTTTTGGGTTCTTTCTCACACTCTGGTCTGTAAACACTGGCCAATGTTATTGTAGTTTCAAGGAAAGTTTTCATTCTTGTTCTTAGTGACATGGACAGCTGATGGATGGTTGTCTTGACCAATGGGATGGGGAGAGGTGTCAACCTTATCCCCCAATCCCTGGCCTTTGTAGAAATACTATAAAATGGAATCAGACTTTTTAAATAAATCGGTTTCAGTTCATGCCTTCTGATCAAAGTGTGAGTGTGTGTTTGTGTGTGTATGACGAACTGCACCAGATAATGTAGATTCTATGGAAGAATACAGAAATTATTAAGACACTGATCTAACAGAACTTCTCAGACTCTTATGCTGAGGCCTCAAAAGGACTTAGAGGTTGCGTACTTTACCTTTTGATGCCTGTGTTTGGGTCAGACCATTATACCATGCCAGGTACCTGGCCATTCTCCTCAGCAATCTCAGATTGGAGGGGGCTCAAATGCCTATGAGCCAGGCAGAAAGCCACAGCAGCTGGCTGGGAGGGGACACTGTTGACATTACCCTCTCCACCTCTCGCTGCTTCTGGTAAGGTAAGAGTCTTCCCCTCCTCTAGTTTTGAAGCAAAGGTAAGGGAAATGTTTAGAACTGTGAATTTTGAGGAAGACAACTGAACTAGCTGTACTCATCTGAGAATACAATGCAAAAAATTTCACCCAAACCCCCTTGGATGTCTTTGCTGTATCCAGACTGTGGTGTGCTCATTTAAAGCATCGCCCACTCTGGCCTCATTGGAGGAAGCAATATTTTGCAGGACTGGAGGTAAAATGCTGATGAAAGATTTTGAAGGGATTGTATCTTAGTTAATGGATGTGTCTTTTTAGAGACTATCTAAAAGAGAGTGGGGAAGAGCTGAGTTCTTGACAAGAGTAATCTTTGTATTGCACAGATATTTTGTTAAGGATCTCATGAAAGGAGGAGTTAGCAATTGCTCAGTAATATATTGCAGACTGATAAGCCTGAGTTTGTAACTGCTAAAAGGTTAAAATAAACCCCAAATTTTCTTCCACTTTTAGACCTTGCATCCATCTGCCACATCTCTTGTTCTACCTTGCATTTGTGGACCCTTTAAAAATCCCAGGTGTATATAAGCATGACTCACACAACCTCCATCTGCTCTGTGATCCATGTAGGGCATAAGTACCTTATATCACTGTCATGAAGCCAAAGGGCTCCCTTCGAACTAAACATGCTTTTTGTGTGGGCATAATGCCATCTTTAAAGGATACTGCCATCTAAAGATTTTATTGCGTTTTCATACAACTGTTCAGATGATACAGAGGGATATTAAACTTTGTGTCCTTATAAAAAAAAACAGTAATGTAATGGAAGAAGAAAACAGGTTCCAAAAAGCCAAAGTTTTTACAAGAGATCCTCAAGATTTAGAATTGACATGGAATATAGCACAACCCTGATCATCTTGATTAGAATATTTAATTTGCTATTTTCTCCATGATATTTTTGATCCTTCATTTTCTAAAGATACCTTGCTAATTTTGCAAGATACTGTAGAGAGTTCCACCCTTCAGTGCTGGCTATCTGCTTTTAAAGGCAGCTGCATGCAAAGATGCATTTCATCGAGACTAGAGGTTGAAATCCCTGCCAGATACTGCATAACACTAATGAGGATCAATGCAGTTTGTTCTGAAATAGCTCTAAAAATGGAAGCTAGTACCAGTCTGTAAATCCTCAGTTCAAAGGCTTACCTACAGTTTATAGATTTACTCACATTAATCTAAGGTCAATTTAAAAGATATTTAAAATTATATCCACAGTTTCTTTTACTTTCTTCCATATATAAAGAAGTTCTGGAAACACCGTGTGACAAGATAGAACTTAATAATCAATAGCAAAACATGTGTGGCAGGGGAAATTAGTAAAACTAGTATTCAGAAGGAAATTATTTTTCATGTGTTCTGGTCAGAATAGAAACATTTACCCCAGCAAACCCCACTACCTAGAAACAGTTTCAACTAAAATATTTCAGCAACACAGCCAAGGAATAAGTGACTTCAGAAAATAAGAAATAACTGGTTTTGCTCAGGAAAGCCAGCTCCTTTACTTGAAAGAATTTAATAAACTTTCACTAGCATAAAACATACACATGGAAAGAGGCTTGTAGGTATTGTACAGGCATGTTTTGTATGACGAACAGCCTTCTCCCAGCTGCAATTTTTGAGGGCAGGGAGGGGGAACAACTGCAACATTCCTTGTAGTGTCACCATTCACACTTCAAACAGGACATATATGGGAACAAGACTAACACTGGTGCTGTTCTGAATGTATATTAGAAAGCACCAAAGTGGATATAATTTATCCCTATGGCATCCAGATGCTGAGGGAACTGACCTCATATAAGCCAGGATGTTTCTTTTATGATTTAAATTCTGTTTCTTCTAGCCCACATGAAGCATATGAATACCACCAAGGGAGAATTCACATATAAACTACCAAATGCTTCTCAGCAATTTCAAACCTTTTCTGAAGTGACAGTAATATTTATGTGATCCCTGTGTACATTTTCAATCCTTTAGATGTTTCAAGAAGAAACAGAAAACTCTTTTATGTAAAACTTTATGTAAAGCTTTTTCGATGACACTGTACACAAAACCAGATTGCTTCCACTGGATGGAGAAATGGCCAGGACAGAGGGTGTAATGAAGATACTATTTCCCTACAGAGTGACTAATTAGAAGGCTCTAAAAGTTCTTACAATCTTCCTTAAGGGTTTAAACAACATTTTATTTTCTCTTTTTTATCATGGTTCTCAATATCAAATGGTTGCCACTTGTGAGAAGGAAAAGTACATAATTCATATGCTAAAGGGAGTATAAGGTCGTTGTGTTGTTGGAAATCTACTTGAGGAGCAAAGTTCAATTTACTTGTTTTTTAGAAAACAGAGTGGTTGTGTTGAAGACTGAATTTTCTGCAATACACCTGGAGTTCATTGAGCACCAACTAGAGATTTGATCAGCTTTCTGGTATTTTTTCAAAGGCAAATTAACCAAGTCACTAGGACAATCTCAGTTCTCCCATAAAGTTTCTGAGGCTGAGTTGTATCAGCTTTGTGCTGCAGAAGACAGACATTATTTCTCAATCACTATTCATCTTCCAGCTGTGTCCTTCAGCCTCTTCACAAATCTAAAATTATTCTTACTGTGTTGAAGCTTACAAAACTCTCTTCTATAAAAGTGTTCCTTGTTAGCAGATGACTAATCCTTGCCATCTCTGCCTTCCTGTGCTGTGAAGAACTTCATAAAATGGTAAAATGATTTGGGTAGGAAGGAACCTTAAAGGTCATTTAGTTCCAGCCCCCTGACAGATATCTCAGAGACCCATTCAGCCTGGTCCTGAACACTTTCAGGTGTTCATGCACAGCTTCTCTGGGTAACCTGCTATTGTGTCTCACACAAAGACTTTCTTCCTAATATCTTTTCTAAACATCCACTCTTTCAGTCTGAAGCCATTTTCCCTTGTCCCATGTCACTACATGTGTGTAAACAGACCCTCTTAATTTTTGCTGTAGACGTCCTTTAGGTAAAGGAAGGCTGCTATAAGGTCACCCTAGAGTCTTCTCTTTTTCAGGCTGAAAAAGCCCAGTTGTGTTAATCTTTGTTTAGGGGAGAGACACTCCATATATCTAACGATCTTGGGGGGCCTCCTCCCCACAGGTCCATGTCCTACCTGTGCTGGGGACTGCAGAACTTCATGCAGTACTTCAGGTAGTATCTCATGTGAGTGGAGTAGAGGGGCAGAATCACCTCCTTTGAGTGTAGCTTCCCCTTGTGCTGCCTGTATTTTCATATGTTTCAATGCTGCAACATTTGCATTTGCTAGTATCCTGTTTCTTCACTATCAACAACAGCTGCATTGATGGCAGTGGTTTGTGTGTGTGTGTGTACATACTTGGGGGAAAAAGTGACTGCCATTCTTAATGCTCTGGAACATTTTGACAATGATAGCTGCATATTTATTTTCTTTGAAGTTGATCAACAGCTATTGGCAAGGTGTAGGGATGGATTGTTTCTGTCAGCCCAGATGGTGCTCAAAGTAGAGTTTATTCAATGATATTTTAAAAATATTTACACAAATGTTTTCTTACAAGTTCTGAGAATAACATTCTGTGTTGATTTCAATATAAGCTTTGCCTTCAACGGCTGGTTTTTGTAAAGGCCACTCTTCTTTCCTTTTTTTACTCCTTCATTCCCCTGTTTTAAAGTCTCTGTCAGAGGAGCTCAGGGGTAGGCTACAGGGCTAGCTTTGGATGCTATTACCCCTAGCAGCCTTCATGAATTTATTACCCCAAAGAGGGTGAGCAGAACAGAGCATGGGCCCACAGGCTGGCTGCTCCAATTTACACTTAAGCAGCTGATTGTAGTGAATTGACATTAAGATGCTGAAGTGCAAAGCCTGTGTTTTCTGCAGAGTCTCTTCTGTGACACAGTTGGTGACTGCCAGCAGAAAAAAAGAGCAGGTACAGAATAGAGGATACCCATAACATTTTTAGTCACTTCAGCAGTTGATCAGTGAACGTGATCATCTGTCAGAGTAGCCGTAGTTGGAGCTGCCAGTGTAGATGTATCTGGGCATGCTTTGAAGTAGCTGCCTTGGATACAGCCCGACAAATAGCTGAGGCAGCACGGGGTTCAGTGCAGGCCACACTTCCAGTTATTTATTCAGCTTCTCCCATGGTTTGCATAACCCAGGCTGAGAGCTCTGCTGCCATAGCTACACAGTAACATCACTCCTGCGAGTTTAAAGTTAGACTGGGCTTGTGTACATGAGTTCCAGCCATGGCTCCACACAAACAGACCTGCTCTGCCCTTATTTGTTTGTTTCAATTCCCCAATGGGATCTTCAGGAAGTGCTGCAATAGAAATAATAATGAATAATTAATAACTTCTGCTGAATCATTTGAAAACTATTCACTGTACAGTTGATGTTTATTTATTAGTGCAGAGTAGATGATGCAACAAAAGACAGCAAACAAAATGAGCTGTGGACTGTTTTGCTTCAATTTATTGTACATTTTCTTCTGGGGATAATTATGTCTTAAAATGAAAGCAAATTATGTGCATTTGTGGTTGGAAAGGTTCCTCTTGCCTCCAAATATCTTCTGAAAGTAGCTTTATTTATTAGTCTTGGTATTATCTTACTATTAGTACAATGCTGATAAAGTGTCTGGAGAGAGGTGAATGTTTTCAAAAATAGAGTTATGAGACACCAGAACTGGGTATGTTCTATCCTTCTGTCAATATTTCTATGTTCTTTTGGCATAAATTCATGTCAGCCTCCATCTCTGAGCCCAAAACAGCTAGATGGAGCTCTTTGCTCTCTAATTAACAGGAAACCATCTTAAAAAACTAATTTAAAATCTTTTGACCAATTTGCCAATGAAAATATTCTCATTTTTTTAAGATAAGATAGCTCTGAGTAAGAGCTATGTAGGAAGGTTTTGCAAGATTAGACCCAAAGGCTTAAACTGCAAAGATGTTAATATTGAGCACGTGAGTAGAGCTGATTCTGTAGTGCATGGACTGGCAAAACAAACAAGCAAACAAACAAAAAACCCCAAAACAAACCAAACAAATAAAAACCACACAAAAAACCCCAGAATGAAATATAACTTCATGGTTTCCTGTCCAGCAGTAACTCTGTCATATATACATGTAGAGACAAAGATTGAATTAGATTATACAATGATCTTTCTCTGACTCAAAGAACCTAGACAGATGCCAAGTGTATTCATTAATGAAAATAGCTAAGGTGCTGCTTGTAAGAAGCTGTATTGAAATAAGCCACGTAGAGGTCCTATGATCTAAAATACAAGAGAAGACTAAACATTGTATTCAAAATCTACAAAACAAGGCAGCAGTCTTATAGCTGTTCTTGCTAGGTTAAGAAAATCTACCCTTATATGGATATCTTTCCTTCTGTCAACCCTCAGGAAATAAAGATAAATGAAAATGGAGAACTATTTGCTTTGAAAATATGCACAGTAACAGTACTCATAATTTATATACATTTAATTTGTTATCACATTTTGGAAAAGGTAACTAATGAACATAGATAAGAGAATGTTTCCTTTTTGTTTTTCTTTACAATACACAGTTATATGCTGGTTTTGCACTGTCTTAGAATCGGTGGAAGATTTTCCCACTAGTAGGAGAAACTGAAAATGAACTATATCATGTAATTGCTTTCACAAACCACTAATCAAATTCCACTCCTGAAAGTGTGTTTCTGCCAACTACTAAGGCATCCTGGCTATTACAGACACACAGCAGAGCTGTCTGTTTCTGCTTTGTTCTTCTCTTCCTGGTCTATCAACGCGGTGAGCTAGCAGAGGGAACAGTTGCAGTGACACTTTGTGGCACCCGTGCATCACTTGAGAGCACACAAGCATTTTCCAGAGGCTGCCTTGACCTCCTGCTCATTGTTCTGTCCATGACCTGGACCTGTCTTCCTAGGCAGCTGAGGGATGCTGGAAACACTTGTTTCCCTTAAGTACCTCCATTGCCATGGCCCACGATGGAACACTCCAAAGCAGACTGGGATTTTCTCAGCTGTACATGGCACTGTGGACCTGAAGGAGTCTGCCAGAGCTGTATAATTCAGTCTCATGCTATTACAGTCAGTCACAACCTTTATTCCTCGTCACCTGTTCAACTCCAGCTAGCAATAGTTTTTGTTTCACTGCCACACAGGAAAGCTGTTACAGGATCTCACTGCAAGATTAGAAACTTTCTATTCTCCCAATATAACTTACTGCTGGCCTACTTTATCTCATGCAAGTATACCTGAAAGCTTAACTAGATCCTCCCTGATGCTAATGGAAGAGAGTCATGCTGTGGCTACACTAGCAAATTCATTGCAGTAATACAACTGGATTGGTAGGCAAAAGCAGTTGTTGATGACACTTGTGTTATATCCTTCACAGGCACTTTGGAGTCATATCACTTGAGATATGATTTCTTTTAGTTGAATACCTCCACTGCATGTGTGATTCAAAGTTTTCCAAAGGAAATCTGTGCTTCAGACTTTTTCTTCCTGGATCTTGGGTTCCTTTAGGAAGTGCCACTCTCTCTGCCTGCCTCATCCAGATAAATGCCACTACTCACAGCAGGTCCCTCCTAGTATTATTTATCTAACATCAAACACATGACAATATCACCTCTATTCCTGCTTATGCTCTGCAAGACACCACCTGCACCTCTGTCCACTTCCCTCCTCATAGCCTGCACAGTGTTTGCTGCTCTGTGCTGCAGTCACAGGGTGAATTCTGTGGCTTCAGCAGGTACACCAGCAGGACAGCAACCAGAAACTGAAACTAGCATGCCCAGAATTCTGTCTGATGATTTTGCCCAGGCTTGATTGATGTGGAATTGAGACTACTGGGACTGCATCACTATTGGGATGACCAGCAGCAGGTATGATATTTTCCACTGCATTTGGACATCATCAAAATCTCTCCTGTGAGCTGGCTTCAAAGTCTTGCCATCCTGACATGTAATTTTACAAGCCAATATCTGCATTCAGAAAAGCAGCTGTTACCCTATGGAACTTTACAAACTTTGAAGCCTGGTCTGTGGCTAATCAGTGTGTCATGGACAAGTCCACCACAAGCAGGGTGCAGTGAAGTTCTCCAAGACCATTCTCCACAGCTGCTTCCTACATCCAGAGCAATTAACTGACATAAGCAAAATCACTGAGACCTTTTCCATTCAGGGGCTGCATTACTGTTTGTGCTGTGGGAGAGAGGGGCAGGGCTCTTCTTCTTCCCTCTGTTTCCCAGGGCATGGAAGCTGAGATCCCCTAAACTGCAAGGGTTGCCACCACTTGTTCAGGCCAAAGGCAGGCCAAGATGCCTTGAAAGAGTTTGCCAAAAGGAATGAGGATACTCATGCCTTCTGCAGCTCTGGCCATGCAGTCGATGGATTGCAGGCACCATATTTCAAGCTGAACAAGGATCATTCAGGACACCCAGGCCAGATAGCAATGCTGCTCATGCATGCATGACTGGATCATGAGGACTACATTGTCAAATATGGGAATGCTCCTTACTGCAGCGAGCCTCTTACTCTGTATGCAGGTTGTGCGTTTCAGCAGCACACTGCAAGGTGGAGGGCCACACAGAGCAGCCTTGATGGCAGTGCCCTCCAAATTATGGGTGCCTGATGTGTCCTGCAGGATTGTGAGAGAACAGATTTTGGACTGAAATGCTGAGGAACAGTTTCTTCAGAAAAACTGTGCACAATCTGTTTCACTCTGCACATGAAACACCTATGGTGACATGCACGCAAGGTATGTTATCTGTTCCTTCATGGATGGACAACGTCTGAAACCAGATGCTTACGTGTCCCCGTCTTTTCCAGAAATCGACCTTCATAATGGAAATCATAAAGTTTAAAAAAGAAAAAAAATTTCAATGTGTCTTTTAGATCTGCTTAGTGCTCCTCTTCCTCTGGAAGAGGCCACAGTGGATATTTGTAGCTCTAGTGTTGAGCTTCAATTTCTCAGCAGTGTAACTCAATACACTATTCCTTTTCAGCAAAGATGGTTAATCTAGGTAAATCTTCTCTAGCTTTCTGCCTCCTATGACTTCTTCTGTGTATCAGTATGTGCTTTGACTCAGTAAGTCTCAGGAAACCACCCTCACTCTCCTGAGATGAGTCTCCTGCCCTCACAGGTCTTTCCTGGAGTAGCTGCTCTGGGGGATGTAGCAGCCAGAATATACATGGGATTCAGCTGAAAAGGATGGTGTGTGGGTGTGTTTTTTGAAGCTTAACAAAGATCTGACAGGAGAAGAGGGCCTTGAGGGTGGTTTGCCTGCATGTGGCACTGCAGGGAGCCGGCAGCAACACAGTGGTGGGAGAGAAGCTTGTTGAAGGTTCTGTTAGCTGAAGCTGCTTGGGGATCGGACAATCAATAAATGTTGCAGTAGTAGATCTAGCTGGTCCTGAGCAGTGGGAAGGGACCCCTCAGCAGGAAGATTCTTCCCCCATATCAGACAAAACTATGTCTTACTTCTCCTTTGTTCCTTTCAAATTTTTGGAAAAAAATCTCCCATCTTTTCTTTGCCTGGGCTTTTGCCTGAAATGTTTTATTCACAGACACTGAGCCTTTCCAGCCTCACAAATTGCCCCAGTTCCTTGCCTCAGAGGCACTTAAAGCTGGAGTCCTCAACTCATGAACACTCAAGGGCCAAGTTTTCTACAATGACACAGTTATTCAAGGAACCACTATACCCTTCCCATGCTATGATGGGCCATCAGGACCTATAACACACTGTCCCGTCTCAGGCTCCTTGCTCTTATCCTATGGAAAAAAAAAAAAAAGATGGTACATGATAGGATGACTCTGAGCTTTAGCTCAAGGTGAAATACCTGTATCTAAGCAGAAATGGGTTAGCACAGGTGACTTCATCTTTGGAGCTGACAGGCCTCATCACTTCTAAGGAGATCAGTGTGATAGGGAAAGTGGGGGGAAGATCCACATGGACAAGAAAGAACTACTTAGGAGCAAGGAATGAGAAAGAGACACCAGGAAGAGATGTAGGGAGTAGGGGAGAAAACTATCCCCACCACTTGTCAGTTGTAACACAGCTCAGTGGGGACAATGTTGGTTAAAACTGGTAAACATGGCCAAACGAAAATGGCAACACAGTGCTTGTTACTGTCTGTTCGATAGAGGCAAGCAGTTGCTGTGCTGTCCAGAGCTTTTTCTCTCTCCACCTGGCTGTCTACCTGACACTGCTGGGTATAGGTTCCTCTCTACATCCCTTTCTCCTCCTCCTTCTCTTCCCAGGAACCTGAGCTTGAAGCTCTGAAGAAAGGTGAAGGAGCTGCTGTTGTTGTCATTTTCCATGCTCCTGAGATCCTGGCCTTTTTAAGGGCACATGGAGGAAAGATGGAGAGGATGGTAGCCAGCTGCTACCCCAGTAACATCTTTGAGTTGTAAATGCAGGGAAGCCTTTCAGCATGTGCTTTTCAGTCTCATGACTGAGGGCAGAAGTGGGAGCAATTATATTATTGTGAATGGTACCATATCTACATCTTCAGGTGATAATCCAGTGCCTGCAAGAAGGGACCATGCATAAGTGTCTGTTTACAGTAAGCTAAAAAGGAAGAATCACCATAGAGTGGCATTGGATGAAAAGTTTTGGATGTAGAGACAGTTGCTACATGAAAAAATACTCTGGCAGATTTCAGACCTTGAAGAATACTTTGCAGAGTGGTCAGATTACCCATATGGTGAACCACAGTTACAAATATACACCTGTAATACAGTTGCTAGAGATTCACCCCTTCTCTTCACAGCATGGAGATATGAGTATGAGACTGTACCTGTGCTCCAATTACCCTGGACAGAAGGTGACTATTGCAAATTATGGTGGGAGTGGCCAAAGCAGAAGCTTCTCTGAATCTCCTCACATGCCTCCTGCAAGGTTTAGGTGTGGGCTCTGTAGGTCAGTACTGGCCTGGTGGCACTGTGACACAGGGCTGTGGAGGTTCAGAGAAGCAGCCAACTTCATGGTGGACTCCCAGTCAGAGAACATTTAAAGATATCTGTGGCGGACATAGACCTTCCCCTGTCCTCATGGTGTGATTGTTTTCTTCAGAAAAACTATATTTCTCCTCTCAATTTTCAAGCAACACTGCTAATAATCTGCTAATACTTCCACTATATTATTCAACTGTCCAAGAAGTTTTCACCCTCTTCATCTCCCAGTTTGACGAAAGATGTAATTTCATTAAGTGTCTGTAAATCTTCCAGGAGAATGGACAGGTGTCTGATACTTTGACACACAAAGATTGCAAGCTGGGAAAGGAAAACGGGGCAGGGTTGGACTGGTAGCCAAAAGGAAAATTTGTAAACCCAGGGATGCCTCTGTAAAAGATGAAATGTCTTTGCAAAGATAGCTGAAGCATAACAGTTGTTGATAAATAGAAAGACAGAGGTGACACTTGTTCATTTGAATGTCAGAAGAGATGCTTTATGGGATTTGCGGAAGAGTCAAGAGCCTCCTCACAGCACAGATATTTTATATAACACTTAGTGGCAATGTGGCCCACACCCTGGCTCAAACCCCACTGTCTCCATGGAGCACTGGAACGCTTGTGAAATGATAATTCCATTTTAGTTTCCTCCGAGGGGAATTTAACTTGTGCACACCAAAATCACACTGCCATCTGAACCAACATGCTAGAACTGCATGCAAACAGGGAGGACTCTTCAAAACTGCACAACTGTTTCAAGTCCCAGTGTCCCCTCGGAGGATTAAGGGGACACAAGCTAAGATTTTTTACATCAGTGTTCTGCCCTTATAGTGAGATGTAACTCTGTAGATTGAAGCAATACCTACAGGATCCCTGATCTATTTTCTGTATCCACTTTCTCCTCTGAGGAATTTGAGTATAGGGATTCTTTTTAGTATCTGGCCCACACCAATATAAAAGCTGATATCTGGACCTGAGAACTCGGAAGCATCTACAGGTCAGTAATAAGGACATAACTGGTAGGCTTCCTCCCCTGAACATACAATGCTGCACTGAAGCTGGATGGCTTCTACTGTGCCCAAAAAGGCCATGTTTGATGGCAAACTTTCCATAGAGGGTATTTTATTATTATTATTTGGCAGTAAACAATCCAAGAAGATGTCTCCCAAAAGTCCTGTAGTATGGAAAAGATTGAACAGAAGTAATCTAAGTAATTTGAGACAGTAAATTTATCCCCTTGGACCTATGTGCTTTTTTAAAATTTTTCACATTCAATAATGCTTTTGGAACTGAAAAAAAGCAGAAAAAAATAAACTGGATTTTTTTATTTCACTGAAGTGAAAGGGCTCTAGTTTAAATCCACTCTGCTACCTCTGTTTAGAAGACAAATTTTAAAAGCAAATTTTTGACACTGAATTATCACTAATATAACATGAAATTCAAACCTTCCAGTGTGGTGTTTGGCATTTCCTCTTTACTGCTTCATATCTTCCAATTGGATTACCATCAAAGAATCATCACAAGATGTTGGCCTGAGGTTCAGCTGCACGATCACATCAAATTTTTTTCTTCACACCTGAAGGATTAACTCAGAGTTAAGGGTTTTATCTACTTCAACCATCAAGCTCAAATATTCAAGCTTAATATATCTTTTTACACTTATTGTGTGATGATCAATAGGCGATTTTTGTTTTATTTTGTTCTTTTGATACATTACTTTGGAAAAAAGGTACTTCAATAGCTCAAGATGAATGATTGCTGAGGTTTTGCAGATTACGAGGCATCAAAATGTCCTGAAATGCCTTGCCTGGAAAATATATTTACAATCAGACTTGTTTAATCCTTAATTGATCATCAAGTCCCATTCGTATGTAGACAAGAAGAATCTTCATGCTAACAAAAGGGTGACAGGAAACCAGATAGATATTTGAATAAAGTGAGGTATTATCCAGACCTGAGTGATATTCTGCAAAACAAGGAAGAATTAATGCCAGTTCAGACTTCAGCCGGGCAGATGAAAAACAGTATTGCATGCTGCCTTCTCTTCCTCATTAATCGCAGTACCTGGGATGAAGAGTTCCTTGATAGCCACAGGCCTTGGAGGAAGCTGCTGGCAAAGTGTAGCCACATGTGCACTGGGGAAAATGAGGTCCAAGCACTCCACCTAGGACAAAAGAAGTAATTTCTGGCATACAGGCACTGCTGGTTTATTGGCAGAGCCATAGGAGAGATCTCAAAGCAAATCCAGTTTTACACTCATTGTGCTATCAGTGCCCTTCTGTGCTGGTAAGTCATCTTCGATGCCCTCGTTTTTTTCTTCCCCCATTTTGAACAGATTAAGGAGCACATTCCCAGTATAGTTCATGAAGCTGCCTTCTACCTGCTCTTCCCTGAGCACCTGTCTCATGATGTTGTGCCACAACTCTGGGGGAAGCCACTAGCTTCCAATGGCAGTAGGTATTCATGTTATTAACTAGTGAATACGAAATTGAGCTCTGCTTGATTTGGATTCCTAGACTTTATCTGCATTAAGTCATGTGCTTAGAAATAGTCTGCTCATCATCCTTCTCTTTCTCCTATTGTTTGCAATTGTTGCAGTCACTTATGGCGAAATGTAGGATGTTATCAGATCTCTATGGAATGGAAGTAAGCAGATCTATAAAGGGATATTCTACATAAACAGATGCTTCTCTGAGGTGTGGGAGTATACTAATATTTGTGCATCTGAACTTCTTCTGGTTGCTTTCTGACCCTTTATCATACACAACATGCTTCAAGTGTAAGAGTATTGCTGAATTTGTAGTTGAATATTAACCATTTCCCATTTATTCTCTCAGAAAACCTGGTTGGGGAAAAGGTGAGGAAAACAAATGGTGAGGATACTATAACACGTAGAAATTGGATAGATATTTAAAAGTTGTCAGATTAAAATGAATAATTTTTTAAGAGGCAGCAGCCAGTGTCTTATACTTCAGGAAAGGCCTCATCCAGGGTCCACATAGATTGTTTCTAATGCTGCTGATGGTATTCTTTCCTGATCCAGCAGTAATATAGAAAGTTTTCTGTCCTTGTGTATATCTGGAAAATTACTTCTAGGATGGATTAGGAAATTCTGAAATAGAAAACAGGAAGTCATTTCTTCATGTGAAAATATTAGGATTAACCTTTGTGGTGATGGTGTCAAAAAAAGTTATCTGTGAAAAGTCATTAATCATATCTCGACTGATTATGTAAATTTATACATCTGTACTGTTAAGGAAACTATTCCATAATTTCCTTATCTTAATAATTTCTTTTCTTCCTTCCATAATATCCACTCTCTTAAACAAGGGTTCTAGTCAGGGTAGAGAGGGAAGGTAGAAAGAGTGGAAATTTCTAGTGGAAAGGTATGGCTGTGCAGTTTGGCAGGCAGATTAGCCAGGTGATGAATGATACTCAGGAATGTTTGCGCACTATGCCTCATTAATTGCTCTCCAGGTAGTGAACTAAAGAAGGAAAGGCTGATTTTATTTTGATCTGAATTGCTCACATGACCAAACTTTCATTTCATCAGCCACTTCTGCTTGTATGGCTCTGTTCCCTATCATTCTATCAATGAATAGTCTTATTTTTTTCTGCTTTTTATGTATCCTAAACATTTTTTTTGTTCAGCTTTTGGAATGATAGCAATGTAATTTGATGGATGCAAACGGAAAGCAAAGTACATGTTTACTATCCTGGAATCATGTACTGCCTGCTAGAGTGCAATACAAAACACTGTCCACGTTGTAAAATCAGAGCATATCAGAGTGAATTATTAGAGGAGAACATATTCAACCACAACTTCTCTTCACTCAATTCAAGTCTTAGGGAAGATTCAGTATAAACATTTGAAACCTGGACTCTGACACTATTTTATTCCTGATGAAGGACAAAATGGAAAGCTTCAGTTGGGCACAATGCAGAAGTCAGTGGAGGGCAAAGTCTTTCTTCCAAGGTACAGCTGTGGCATGCTGTAGACAAATGTAGGGGTGCACAGGTACTTATATGACCTTTAACAATATTTTTTTCCAAGCTAGGCTTTTTCCCAATCCCTGGGCCACTAATGTCTATCATTCCTCTGAGAGGCTCCCTACCAAAGGGACTCTCTATAGAGCCTCTGTGCCTCTGCAGTCAGGGCTTTAGGACTAAGCATGCCCACTGGCAGTAAGCTCCCTCCTCAAGGCATCTTTGTTGCTCTTCTTGTGGGCTGGAAGTGAGGATGAGTAAAATATGGTCTCTGAGCAGCCTGGCAGGGGTGCTGTGCTTCTACTCTTTCCAGCTGGGGCCTGTGTATTCATTTGCTGAAGTGAAGGGACCTTCTTCTGTTTTAGATTGTGCAACTTAAAGTACATATTCGATAGAAAGTCTTGGATACTTGCAGCACAGTCCACTTTGCTAATTAAACCAGAGCTCTGTTTAATTCACTTTGACAGCACACTTCTTCCTCCTGTTATATTTGTAACAGCAGGAATTCTACGCGCTGGCTAATAGTGCCACGGAAACATGCAATTACAGAATTGCCCATCAGTCTCCAAATTTTTTTGCTGTGGCCAAAACAGTGAAAGCACTGAAACTTATCTGACCAGATATAAACTGGGTGTGTGCCATGGAGGCTCTCCTGTTCCTCCAGGCAGCATAAATTTGAGCATCAAGCAGGGGACAGAAGCATAACTACAGATGCTCTTAATGTCTGCCAAATTCCTCAATCCTATTTAGAAATAATCTCTGTTCTTTCTGATCCCTTGAGCTAATGCTTAGAGTAGATTCAACTAGTTACCTAACATAATAAAGTGAAAAAGAGAGTAGGTGTATGGTGTGAATCCATGGTGATGCACAGACTAGATGTTAGACAGAGAAAGAAATTAGGTTTCCTTCCCTCCGTCTATCAGCTGTTAGAATGTAATCAGAGAAAATACAACTTGGTAGGAGAAACTGGAACCTAAACCAGTGGTATCCACTGAGACCTGTATAAGAAAGATAGAAGAAATAGCATCTGGATTTTTTGAAAGAAAAAAAATCAAAGGAGCATTGCTTTTTGGCAAACAGAGAAAAGCTGATAATTTTCTTCCATCTACATCTATACCTCCTGTGTCTGCTCATTCACTGTCATAGCCCTAAGGTGCTTTTAGAACAATAAAGTCCATAAGAACCTTAATAAGAATTCCAGAAAAGTGTTTGAAACAGCTATGCTGGTTAAGTACGCACAGCACTTGCAACTAAAAATGCAACGCAAGAATTCATTAGGTGCCACTGCACCCCTGTGAGACATTAAAAGGGTTGTCTTCTCTATTTTGTGAATAAACAATAAACAACAGCATTTATTATTGCTCAAGTATAAACCTACCACATTATTAACAAAGACCAATACACAGTGAAGCTTTCCTCTGTATAACTGTTTTTTTTTTTTTT
>WBMY01018039.1:19520-34484 GCA_013397315.1 Donacobius atricapilla | reverse complement strand
TGTGGTTTTTTTGGTGTGTTTTTGTTTTTTTTTTTTTAAATACATTAGCCAGTTGAAAAAAGAAAGAGGATTTCAAGCTAATAAAATACCAGGAATTTTTCACATAGGCTATCCACAGCCTCATGACATGAGTCTCTCTAAACACTAAATGGAGACAGGATGAGCCGCCTACTAAAGGAGACATTCTTTCTCTCTCCTTCTGTCCCTCTGTCTGTCTCAGCTTGGCCAGCTGCACATGGCTCTTAGGCAGCTTTGAGAGGACACTCTTGTAAGAACGACACTGGGTGCTTGAGTTTATGCAGAAGCTGAGGCCAGAGGACAGTGCTACCCTGGTGTTAGGTAAGAAGGCTGCAGACCCCAGCTCTGGTCTTTCATGTCTCTTTCTCTTCTCATCATGAGGCAATGAGACCCTTGGTCAAAACACCTTCCTTCCTCCTGGGAGTAGCCCTTGTGCTCCTCTTCTCTTTGGATTTCCTGCGCATGCAGTGGGTAATTTATGATTCTTGTACTTTCAAGTATACTATCCAGCTCCTATTGACAGGAGAACCCTGGAATGATTTCAGAAATTATGCTAAAATTGGCTGAGAGATGCCTGTCAGGGTGTTTTTAGTTATTATTAGACTTTTCATTACAATTTAAAATATTTTTTCAAAGTATATGTGTTCCTGACTCTACAAGAGTTAAGCACACAAATACCTTTAAATCTGTGGTTCCTAACCCATGCTGAATATGCATTACCACCTTAGGTGAAACGAGACACTTGAAGGTTTAATGTTTGATCTAAGTCCTCAGCTGAAATACATCAAAGCTGGTCAGGTGCCTGCTCCTTTTTTTTTTTACCCAGGAAAAGTATTTCCACATTTGAAAATAATTATTTTATCTTTTTCCTTTATTGAAAGAGTTGCATTGGCAAGTATTTCACAAGCTATGTCACCTTCTTTGGCTTATTCTTTTTCTATGTGTTTGGTTTTTTTTAGCAAGCAAAGAGCTAGGACAAGGCAGCCGACGTAAAAGCACAACCTTTTGTTGTTTTATTATACTTGCCCAGTGCCCTGGAATTTTATTTCCATGACAGCCTTCTTGAATGGCATATTTGCTATTTTCAGTGTACTCTGCGTGTGTTTGCGTATGTGTGTGTGAGTGTGCGTGTGTGGGCGTGCCTGCAGAACAATCCCCATTGATCAGAAAGGCCAGGAGAAAGTTTTCAGGAGATGTTGTGAAATACTTAGAAGGAAATAATGCCTGTAGCTATCAGAACAAATAAATTATTAATGTTTATGGCTCAAAAGTTTTTAGAAGCCAGACTGTTCAGGGTGGATGTATGCACATGTATGTGTGGATGTGTGTGCACATGTATGTGTGGATGTGTGTGTGTGTAAATATAAAGGTTAATGACTCACTCCATGTTTAGTCAATAAATGAGTAAAAGAGCCCAGCCTGCAGGCATCAGATAGCACACATGCCTGGTAATCATCACCCAGAACCCATAAACTGTGGCATTTCACTTGCTTGGGACTTTCTGGCAGCCCTGCTATCGTCATTGCCATTTATTGGGTCCTTTATGATGTTATAAAAGACATATTGCTTCTTCTTTTGTAAACAAAAGTATAGTGCGTGTTTACAGGTGAATAGTAGTACTTTAGATAACTGACTTTGTTTTATTCCAATTTATTATATTGTTTACTAGGAGAAGCCTAGTAGCTGCTTTGAAATGGTAGAAGTTTGGTGTTCCCAGAAATCACTTGTATTTAAGGAAATGATTGAACAACTAGCCAATACCCACTTTTGTGTAAGAGCTCATTCTGTCTTCATTTCTGAATAACTGACAGAAAAATTTCATATGGAAAAATTCCTCCATTGCCCACACAAGTGGATCTGCAGTTAAAAACTAAAATAAAATTTTAAAAAATGAAGAAACTGTGTGTGAGCAAAAATGAGAGTTCTAATATTTTAAATGATTCACATATTTACAATAAGGAAAAGAAATGGCATTTGATTGATTTTCACTCCTTATCAAAGAGTATGACCTTTAGCTGTATTGTCTAAGTGGATTTGCACTCAGACTTCAAGCTCCACAAGCAGTGAAGGCTCTGAAATAAGTGATGTGTCTCTCTAACTGTGGGCTGAGGTTTTCTTATCTACATGGGATCCTGAAACATTCACTGACGCTATTATCTGAAGCCATGCAGAAACTCGTTCTAAAACATACAGGAGTTTATCCTCCCTAAATAAGTGAATGAGTAGTTTTTTCACTATGGAGAGAAAAGTGTTCAAATATTTCCAGACGAAGGAGAAAATTGAACCTTTCAGACATCCAAGATTCACACACCTTGGATGTCTGAAAGACTAAAGATAGATTTTTTCCATGCCATTTTTCCATTCAATAGCTACATCTATCTTTTCCTTGTGATTACATTATTGTTCTTTTAAATTATCTTATCTGGAAATAAATAAAAATGTTTCATTTGTTTTAAGGGTTTTTCTTCAATGGATCATTTCAGCAAGAAAATTGGGATACTTCTATGTGTTAATGTCACAGCAACCCCCAGCTTTTGCTCTCAAAATCTGGTTTGCACCTGTTCTATTTTCCTTACTTAAAACTGTAGCAATAGGAAAATAGTGCTCATTGATATCCAGAACATGCAGTCCTTGACTGTGCACAGAAAATACTTGAGCAAATATTCACCTTCCAGATGTGGCTGCAGAGCATGAGCAGAAAGGATTCACCCCTAAGCTCTGAGGTCCTGACTTAAAGAAAGGGCAAAAGCCACACTAGGAGAATTTCAGTAATTCTTTGGTGCTTTATACCAAAAGACTTTTTAGATTTTTAATAGTATATATATAAATATATGCCTATGATTTTCAGCAGTCAGAAAATTCCAGTTAAGTTTAGGTTTCTTTCTTCTCTGTCACTTTGCCAGATTTAATCAAGAATTAAAGCTGTGACTTGCTCACCCCTGGCAAGAAAGGTTCATGCATAAGGAATTGGAAGAACTGCAGATTGTGCTCTGGCAAACTCAGCCACATGTACCTTTGAGCCTGGAAAACCAAAGGAAGCACAGACAGAAGATCTGCATATAAGACCCTGCTAGCTCTGCTGATGCAGATACTGAGTGCACCCAACTGGTGTGGAGTTGGTTGATATCCAGAATTTGAGTCCACTTGCAGCATACTGGTTTGCTGCTCACATGGGGATTAGGTACAGTTGCACCTGAAAAGGTTAAAGTTAGAGGATGGTATGTTCCTATCAAATTACGTGAGGGCTTAGAGCTCCAAAACTCAGCTGATTCGGCTTCTGAAGTCCAGTTAGCCAAGTTTTGGCTGCTTATAATGTACGCAGCATCCAGAAGCCCATCTGCTTGTGTCGTCATTTTAGCACTCTCACTTTCAGGAGTGAGATCAGCAGGAACAGCATCAGTGAAGATGAAATCTTCCTTCATTAGCTCCTCTCTAGAAAGACAAATTTCAACTTCAGCTTGCATTTGTGTGTTTGTAGAGATGAGAGAACAGTCATCACAGTTGAGAAAATAAAGACACACTTTGACAAAATCTGGGGTGATTGAGGGCAGAGGTTTATCGTGAGCTATAGAATAATGCTGTGGGACAGAATCCCAACCTGATAAGGAGGGAACACAGCATTCATCTTTGCACACAGAACTGCCCTGACTGGTCGGAGCTGAATAGTAGTAGTCTTACATAGGTGTTAAAAAACTGCACAATGCAATACCAAACATGTTCTACATGAATGTAGCAGGTGAAACTTGCTGAGCCTGTGCTCATGGAGGCCTTGCATCATGTGACAATACCCTTGGAAAGAGGGAGGCGCCTTTCACGCTGTAGAGTCATAAATAACATCTTTGTCCTCATTCTTCATCAAGTACAGCTTCAAAAAGCACTGTGGAAATTCCTTCAGTGTTCCTAAGTATGCATATTGGAGGGGTTCAGGGGATTAGACAGTCTACACAGCCCACACAGTGAATATATTTGTAAAGTACTGCTTAGATGTCTGAAAAATCATGGGACACCTCAGGTTTCCATAGCAGTACAACTATGTCTTCAAGTTGCTTTGTATTCCTGTTACAGATATTTTTTGCAAGGCTGTTAGCAAAAGCAAATTAAGGCTGTAATAGACCCACCTCTGTCAACATTTGACCACCCCCAGACAACTAGTGTCATGAGCTACATATGCTTGTTGATCCATAATTTCTTCACTCTCAGCAGCTGCTTGCCCTCCTCCCACCCTTTCCTCTCAGGGTACTTCCTATCTGGAAGGTATCTTGTGTCCAGGGCAGATTTTGTCATCTCTGGTGCTGAGCTCTGTCTTGGCAGCAGAGACTCCTTGAATCATGTCAGTTCTGCTGCCTGCTGTACTGTTTCTCAATGTAGAGCCCTCTAACAAAACGACCATGAACTCACATACCTTGCCAGTTTTCCCTTCATTCTCATTCAGCCAGCCACAAACCAAAAGCAATCCAAAAAATAATTTGTCCCTCTGGTCCCTGAAGCATGTAAAAATTAAAATGTACATTGAAATGTATCTCTAACAGAAAAACAAGCAGGTTGCCAGGAGAAGTTTGTGTACTTCTTACAAATAATTGCTAACATTCATAAATTAGATCTACACTGTTCTGGGACTAGGTTGGGAGTAGAAGTTCTGAGGTATATGACAAAAAGGGGTAGAAATGCTAGAGAGTACTAAAATCAGTACTAAAATCCCTAGCTTGTTCTTACCTGCCTACACACAAAACCACACTTATTTTTGTCACAATTTCACGTGAACTTAATACAGATAGAAAGGTTACCACCGAATGTTTCTCTAGAAGGGTGGAACACTTGCAATAGTTACATTTCAGTATAAAAATGTTTTGTTGAAAAATTCTAAACCCTCCTTAATAGATAAGCACACAGTCCTAAGACCCAAAGTGTTTTTGTTAAAGCCTGTCACAAGATTTTTATAACTGTAGCTATGTATGACAAATAATGTTATCTATTTTGGATTAAACAGAGCTTCTAGGGATGGCTGGAAACAAATATCTCTGTCAGAATACAGGAAAGGCATTTTTTTTCATCATCTGAACTGTAATGAAAATTCTAGCTCAGCATGCAACATCAGTAGTAATGTAATATCAGTAATAAAAATAAAAAAAATCCTAAGATAGACAAGAAAATGGAGGAGAATATGGTAAGCTGAGAGTATGCCGAATCATGGTAGTCACATCTATGAACAAAAAAGCAAAGCAATGCAAAGCAAAACAAAGCCTGAATGGAGGTTTTGTGCCAATGAGCTAAAATCACAAGAATTTTGTAGAAACCTCTCCATCATGGGAGCGTGAGATAGTTCATGCAAGGAAGCAGACAAGAGAGACTAAGTTACAGAGACAAAATACTGGAAATTTAAATGGAATGTAAATTTGGAGACTCCTTTTATGGGTGTCAGAAGAGAAGAGAAAAGGGATGGCATGTGAAATTGGGAAACAACATGTTTAACCGTGACTTAAAGGAAATTTTCTTAATGTACTGTGTAATTATCTATTAGGACTGCTTGCTAAAAGACAATTGAAGCAAAGGGCTTAGCAGGATTTAAAAAATTATTACATACAGATAATGAGAACATTCATAGTTAATTAGATGGGATAAGTAATGTAGAGGATATACTTACAGTTCACAAGAGGATAAGAGAACTACCAGTTAGTGGAGGTTACGTTGATATTACCCTCACAGAGAGATTATTCTGCACCTGTTAATTCTGGGGTTTTGTACACCTTTTTCTGAAACATTTTCTGTCAGACTCAGGATGATAAAGCAATCTGTGGATCAATGACATGTTGGCAAATGGCAACTACCGTTTCATAAAGGCAGCAAGGTTAGATCTGGGAGGTCTGTGAGAGGCTGAAACCAGCACAATTTTTTTTTTTTTGTATTTTGCTCTGCCATTTAGAGAATGCAGTGAGTTGTTGGGACCTTCATGACCTTTGCTCTGTATTGGACTTGGGCAAAATGGGCCCATGTCTTCCCAAAAAGTCTGGTAAGAACTCCCTGGGCTGCTGCGTCCAAGCAGGGTTTTTCAAAGAAAACAACCCAAGACTGAGGCAGATGGCCTCTAGGACAGATCCCAGTGGAGACTGACAGATGTACCCTCTGGCAGCAAATGCAAAAACAGCTCAGAGGACACCTGCTGTTCGCTGAGTGTCTCATGGCACCTTGGGGTCTTGGTTCCCTGGGCTCCTTTCCAGCCCTTGGTGTCTTCTCTGTGAAAGCAATGAAGAGGAAGAACAATGTTTTCTTTCTTTCATCTCACAGCAGAGCTGAGGACTGGATGAAGGACTTACTTGCAACTGGGGGTTGGGAGGAAATCACTGGTCTGATAACAGACGGTCTCAGAGTTGAACTGGTCCATTTAAAAAGATTAGAAAGTTATAGCTCTCAGCCCAATCCAGTGAGGTATAAATTTTTCTTCTCCTGTGTCACATGTTTCATTTACCTTTTCAGGGAAATGTATCTGTAGAGAAGAGTCTTTCTATTCAATTTCCATAGCTGCACAGTATTTACAATGATTTTGCCACTCAAATAGTGCTGCTATGATCACAGAATTGACAGAATGACCAATTCTCAATCATGGTGGGATGCTGATCAGTTGAGAGTTACAGAAGACTTGTAGTCTTTTTACAAAGGCTGGGAAATTACTTTTAAAAGTGCAGTGAAAATAAAATAAAAAGTAAGATTTCAATACTTGCTAAGCCTAATTTCATCTAGCATTGTGAAATAGGTTACAATAAACATATAAAAAGACTGTATGCCCTTTGTGGGTCATTCTATCAGTCTTATTGAAAGATGAGATACGGTTAGATGTAGTCTTCTGCTGGCTGCTTCACCAGCAGTCTGGCCACCCATTACTTTAGAATTGTTCTTAGAAGATTATGTAGGATTTGAAAAATACAGTCTGTAGTATTTGAGAAGCTCTGTTCACTCAACATTTCATATATCGTCTGTATTCAGGCCTAGAGGCAGAAACGGCATGCACTGGCTTCTTCAATCCTCTGAAGAAGAGTTTTTTCTATTTCTAAATCCTTATGTTAACTAGGATATTAAATAAAATCTTTTATCTTAAAAACTAAAGTGTAAAAGTAATGTTGAAAGCATATGCTTGACCTTAAAAACACTTACATTCTTACCATAACTTTTGGAAGTGTATTCTCATGGCTTATATATAATAAACAAATTTTGTTGCACCCTAATGTCAATGTAATACAATTCTCAGTTGTCATAATAATTGGACAAAATATTATGTATAATCTTTAAAATTTAAAATGTAGATACATAGAGAGGACGTGCGGTTTAATCAGACAAACATAAAATGACTTACTTAAATTGTTTTTTCACAAAGAGAAACCCGACTAATACATGCATAGCCTATGAAACCAGACATAAACAGAGCATAGCATAGATCTTTCTAGCCAGATCAAGGCTTAAAATCTGCAAAAAACCCCATGGCAGCTTTAAATTATTGAAAAGGAATTTTGATGTTTTTCTGCACATTTCCATAATAATATAACATATTTTTAAAACTCAATTTTTCTTTATTCGGTATTTCTGCTACTTTCTTAAAGAGCAATTGAAATTTTGGAATGTGCATATGAAAATTCATGGATATTTTTACAATCTTTACTTTTCCAGCTGCAATCCAATATGCCATATTATAAAAATCATATCAGAGATTTGTTATTCTTGCTTGCATATTTTCAACAATATACATTCTGTATTGGTCCAATTTATATGTTTCAAGTAAACAGCGTGTTTTGCAACTGGCAGAGATCTCAATACCAGATCTATGCAACAGGCTGCAGGGATTCTTTTATGATTCTGTTACAAGTTATGTGGTTGGGTAATGTCAGATGCCCTCATTTTAAGTTAGAAGTAACTGAAATAAATCCACATTTAAAGATATACCTGTCATTGGAGGTGGTGCTATCTGATGCAACAGCAGCTGGAATACATCTATACAGGGAGTTGTTAAAAGGTATATAAATCTACAACCACAATATCAGTTGAGAAATAGCTTTTTACAAACTAAGGTACTTCCTATGAGAAGATTTTTTTTGTGGTTTTTGAAAAGGTGCTAACAATATCACTGGTCATATTTAATGCTGCAGAAATCTTTTAATTATTCCAGATTGGTTCATGATATTGTCAGTGAGTGAAAAACGGAATATACTCATGCTTATTCAACAGCCAAGGTAGTGCAAAGAAGTCCTCTGACCTTGTTCTAATCTCAGTTACACTGCAAGGTACCAGACTAATTCTGGAATTGGTCCTCAGATAATTCAAGAAAGATTCAAATTGACCTTGGAGTAAAAACTGAACCTAAGATGTAGAGACAGATGATGATTCCCCAAGTTCTTTTTGTGCCTCAGATAAAGATCTGGCCATGTCAACACTACTTTTATAGGACTGTATGTCTGTGTATAAGGTTATCTGCTCTATAAGCATGGTGCTTTCATGTCATTCCTTCATCTTCTCACTGGTTAAAATATGACATGTTTCAAATCCAGTCACTTTCCTTCATCTCAAATGCATTTCTCTGTCCCTGTTAGTCCACCTTTCCTGATGAGAGCCACTCCCTCCTCAAAAAGAAAGGGTAATGGGCTGGCCAGGTAAAGTGCAACTTGCTGTCTTGCTGCAGATTAACCCTTAATGGTGCCATTAATTGTAGCCTGCCCCAATCATGCTGTGCCACCTCTGGGGCTCTGCCTTGCCCCTGGGCCCTGCAGCACTGCAGGCTTGGGAAGTTTGCAGGTTTTGGGGTAAAGTGCCCATGGAAAGTTCTGAGTTCTTCCTGCAGCCATTTCTGCATTTCCTTCAGCAGGTGTAGGCCATGTCACTTTTCTAACTTCAGAGAAAACATGTCTGTTCTCAAGGTGCCCTACCATTTGCAATTCACAATGCTTTTCTTTTCAACAATGGTATTGTATGGCTCAGCTCTGCTGGTTAATCTGTTAAAGATGTTGGTGATAAAAAAAGAGGTATTTCACGGAAGCACAGGGAGAGGTAATTCAGGATACACTATTTTCTAGTAGGTTAAAGTGATGTATCACTCTCCTTATATGACTGCTTTTATTATTGCACATATTGTGTAAACATAAACTCTTTCATGTCTGGTAACTTTGTTCATCATGTGGCTGTTCATATACTTACACAATTTCTTAATTAAAAATTGCAAAATCTTTACAGTTTCATCTCCCTGATCCTGTCTCAAAATTAACCTGATGAAAGAAAAGCTGCCATGACAGCTCTGCGCCCTACAGGGGTGAATAACCAAGGTGGCTCTGTTGCACACTCCCTGCAAAATTGCTAATGCAAAACAAGTTAAACATATGCATCCTAGTTGCCTATGACATGTTTCTATTTGCCATGGAAACTAGGTTTCATTACTTGGGTCAAGCATCCAGTGCTGATACTTGAAACTCCCAGAATAGTTTTAGAAGTAGCTAGTTGTGCAGAGAGAATTCCTTTGGTACAGTCTTTAAATATTTAACACTTAGAAAAAAATAGGAACAAACTCAAAGTTCTGTTCTCCCGAACATGTAATATTAAGAAGAAGCACGTTCTATTTTCAAGATTTTAGACATGTCCTTTTGATTAGTACTTCACCCCTCAAAAACATTGTTTACCAAAAAAAAAAAAAAAAAAAAAAGNATTCTGGCTAAAGGAAACACACAGTTTTTGGGTTTCTCTCTTCCCTCTGGCATGGTACTTACTTTTTGACTGTCTCACATCCAGCTGCAAAACAGATCAGTGCCACCAGATCCTGTTTCTGCAAGCAAGCCCCTGGGAAGCATATCAGTTCACATAGCTTTGGTTTTGCTCTTCCTTTGCTGGGCATTATCTCAGTACTACAGCTGCCAGAGACCAAAGGCATATTTAATTGCTTCTTCAGTACATACTGAGGGAGGGATGTTTAGTGTATGTGTTACCTTTAAGCACACCTCCATATCAGTAGCTCTTACCATCTTTCAGCTGGATTTTAGTCTGTTCTTTCCCAGTCCAAAAGGTGTTTTACATTAGTCCTTTTGACAGGAGCTCCTCTGCATATTGGATTTGCAGAACTGGAAGATCCCTCATATTCAAGTGTTTTAGGAAGGGAGAGTCTTTGATGTGAGGCTGGGAGGATTTGAATTTTTCAGGATATATTTTATTTCCTTTCTGTTTCTAGTACAGCTTTCCAGTTGATCATAGAAGAGGCTGAGCAGTTAATATAGATAGAAGAGTGAATTTACATAAATCTATAGTATCCGGTCTTAGTGGTGAGGAAAGTGGGAATCATATGCTGGAATCAACAGACTTCATGAGCCTGTTCTATAGACCCTTAAGTTTCACTTCAATAAGTCACCAGACATATTTCATAAGTTAGCACTTGCTTTGTGCCATATGATTTGGAATATTTAACTTTTGCTCTGAATTGCAAATGAAAATCACCCTCAAAGATACCAAGTATATAATGAGGTTCAAGTGTATATATGTACATGTAAGTGTATATACTTGTTTTCTCGGGAGAAACATCTGTGGGATGAGATGAGGCTTGCCCCCAGGCACATCACATCTCCTACCTTCTTCTATAGGGATTCATTCTGTAAACTGATGAGTGTTTAATCAGTTGTCTTTCATTCTTACCTACGGCAGAAACAACTTCCCACACCTATCCAATCCCGACAACTTTTGCTGAAGACAATAAAAAAACTTTGGTTTCAGGCTTGAAGAAGGCATCCTTATCAAAAAGGCTGGTTGTTTTTTGCTGGCTAGTTTAATAAAAGATATTACATATTCTTACAAGGTTTGCCCAACATACCTTTTGGCCATTCCTTCAACAGCAATATAAGTAAAGCTGTGCTTGGCATAGACTCAGGATTAAGGACCTATGCCCCCTTACAAATGCTCTTCTTGGACTTCAGCATCTGAATGTCCCTAAGCATAGTTAGACTCTGAGTGCAATATTAAGTGCAACTGGTATGTAAATAAATGAATACAAAATCCTAGAGTCACTTTTCAGCTGCTTCAACTGCAAAAAATGAGTTCCTCAAAAGATTGTTCTTGATATCAGTTCTTTTATTAAGTACAGTGAAACGCAGAAATTTCAGTGCATTTATATTTTAGCTAGAGCTCTGTCCCTAGTTTACCACACTAAAATTAGACTGAGAATTATCATTCCTGTTTTCATCAACTAGGTTAACTACCTGCAGTCATATTTTCATGGCTGAGCTTTCTCCAAAATATACATTTATGTTCTGTGCAACTACTCTCTTATGCAAATATCACCAAAAGGAATTAATTGCAGGTGTTCTTCTCTCACACCCCTGGGGTAGAGCTTGTTAAGTACCACCATGTTGAGCGCAGCACAGTTTAGTGATAAAAACCTTTACTTTAAAGACTGTTAGGTAGCTACAGATTTTAGTTCCAAGAGAGTGACCACACGTCCTCTCCTGACAGCAGCAATGCCTCAAGTGGGAGTGCTTGGTAATCCCCACCACTGTGCCCTGTGAAGATTTGCTTGTGCTATCACTTTTTACCCTGTTTCAGCTTTAACCTGGCTCATTTTGATGGAGTGGGTCAGGGACTGACTATCCAGGTAGCTCAGCTAGCAGGTCCCTAAGACAGTAAAGTCTAGCAGTCTGGCAGTGACAGCCATGAAAATGGGCTCCTCACCACTTCCTCCTGCAGCTAACAGAGGGAGTGGTGACCTAATCAGTGAAAGTTTTAGTTCTCTTTTCCTTTCTTTTAATACTTTTGCCTCTGAATCCTTTTTAGCACAACAACAACTAGTAGTAGTCTTGTGCCAATGTGTGCTAGGGAACTGACAAATGAATTTGTATAGGAAGGAATATAAAAGGAAATATTAAATCTTAGAATATGGAGGTTTTATTTTTCCAGGCATAAGTGAAATTATCCAACTATGGAGGAGGACTGTTTTCATGTTCCCCCTGAAATTCTTTTCTGCAGCTCATTGAGCTTCTGACTCATTCATTCTGTACAAAACAGAGTGATTACATATTTTAAAAGCCTGTATCTTTATTGCTGTTTGTGTACTCTCTCGTTTCCTTTTTTCTTCTTTCTTCTTTTTTTTTTTTTTCCGATAAGCCAAATGGGTAAAAAGAATGATATCTTTAATCTGTCTTTCAGTCCAGATCTCATTATAGGCAAATATTAAACACTATTTCATAACTTTTAACAGATAAGCCCTTATTATCTGAGGTGTGAAAATGTGTGCCTTAAAAAAATGTCTTTCCTTCTTTTCTAGTAGGAGCTGTCACTGACATCCTGCTGCCTGGAGATCAGAGGAACCCACATTTCTTTCTGCTTGACTAGCACAAGGGCAGGCCTATATACAGAACAGGAGACAATTCTTGGAAGAAGATGCCTGCTTAGGCATAATGGGAAGGCCAAAATGCCTGCTTTCAACCTCTGGGAGGAAAAAAAAAAAAAAAAGGAAAAAAAGGAGAAAGTGGATCCCCAGAGAGGCATTTTCCAGGCGCTGCTATAATTCTGTATGTGATGATTCCACTGGCCTCCTGCACTGGGGATTGACTGGCAGGTCAGCACAGGGATGCAGGGAAGGCAGCTTACTGGTGGCACTGCTTAACAGATGCAGAACCATTCTCCCCACAGGCTCACTGCCTCCGAACAGAGGTCCCAGCCAGGTAAAAGGGATGTGCAGTGCCCAGTGCTTTGCAGCAATCTGATGCCAGCTGCTTGACCTGGAGCTATATTGTCCTGTGCTTCCACTTTGGCTCTCATTGGAAGAGACTGCAGCAGGACAGAGACTCACATCACCTTGTTCTCCATTTGATTTCCTCTCTCTGACCATTTCTTCTTCCTCATCTTCTCCTTACCTCTCTTATATCATTCCTGTTTCATCTTACACTGAGTGACTGTTATCAGTAGCTGTGTGTCATCATACAGACATTTAGACGTCATTTAGACATTTTGTCTGTGTCTCCATCACTGAGGTTGCCTTGAACTCCTGAGATCTTTCACTTTCTAGTGAAAAGCTTGAACATCTTACATTAATTTTGAATTGTATAACAGTACTAAGTACTTCACCCAAGCTTAGCACCTTAATCTGATGTTCTCTGACTGTTTTTAGTGGGGATAGCAGTATTTCTATAATTTCTACTCTTCCTAATACACAGCTGAACTGAGGCAAAACCGTGCAATTTGTTAATTTCATGGAGCAATTCTTCCAAGATCGCCCTGGATTTCAGAACCTGTATCACCTGTCAAGTTGCAATAAGATAATAGTGCTACAAAGTGGCTTTATCATCTCTTCTTTCAAAATAGTCTAATGAAAGGTGTGCAAATGTTTGACTTTCACATGAATTGCGTGATCCTGTGGTAATCAGACTAGGAGAAAAGTCACCATTCTGAAAGGGGAAAAGTCTGCACGCAGTCCCATCCACCGCACAAACTTGTCTTACCTCTTCAGTACCACTGAAGCATGATGCCACTGAAGCCTTGTGCCAATAAATATCCCCAGGATAAGGCTGCTTACAAGTCTCCCATTCATGAAGTTCTCTAAATATTCGCTGTCATGTGCTATATTTCAAAGGCATAACAGTAAGAAAATATGTGCTATTTTGCAAGGCTGAGCTAAATGCATTTCTTCTGCCCTGTGCTTGAGATGAAAAGAAACCAGGCAATTAAATAAGGAAGTCTGGGGCCCTTTTTATGGCATTGTATATGACCGCAAAAGGGAGAATGGTAATTGCCACTGGTGTGTGATATCCTTGAGCAACCTGGCTCAGAAAATATCTCTGCATCCTAGAATGCTGGTGTTTTAAAAAGCCTGAAGGCATATCAGTCTTCAATAAGAGAGCTCACCCCATTAAAGCATTTAAAATTAATTTTAATCCAGGGAATTCAAGTCCTGTCTTTAAACCTTTACAAACAAGTTTAAAGCTGACATATGCCATAAATTCGTGGTGGTCTACAGAGGTCTTTTTATAAGCTGAACAAAGCATAACAATTACATGGGGAATTCAGCAAAGCCCAGTTGGTGTGTATAGATAATATACTTAGAGAAGAGTTCTTTCTACTTTTTATAACAGCTACTGTATGTATGAAGCCTACAAGAAAATGTCACTGTGATAACAGCTATCCCTTAAGTCAAGCATGTTATAATGAGAAGACAGTGCTGCCCCTTTATCTATGTGACAATAAAAGAGCAAAGTATATATCCTGTCCCATAGCCTCGACATTGTAATACAGGTGCTGTTTGCCGTTATATCACAATGATGAAAATTTTCCTGTTCTGCTGCAAAACATGGGAAATTCTGTTGTTTGACTTTATGTGCTCCCTCCTTCTGAAGTGTTCAAACAAATGCACATTCATTGCTTTGAGATGAAAAAACACTGAATTTCAGCTCTTGTCCATTTCACTCCACCATCACAAGATATTGTACTGACTGGCTAATGTGCAAGCCGGTACCTAAATGACCAGGGTTTGGCTTCTAGACTGGTCCATTTTTCTTCCTCTTGGGCCTCATGTAGTAAAGCGGTGTTGACTCCCACCTCTTCTTTGTCAGAGTCTCTGACCTTCACCTGTTATATTTCAAGCAAGGTCTAAATGCTTTCAGCACTACTATTTCACTGCACAAGGACACGATAATGGTGCTGAAACTCTTCCTGGGAGCTGGCACACTGTGACTGCTGCTTATTGAGCTGCCCCTTGTGACCCTGTTGTGTTGCTGTGTTCTTTTGGCAGCTGTGGCCTGTTGCAATCCCAAAAGCAGCAACTCCATTGCACCAACAAGTCTCAGGCTGTAGCATCAATTGCCTGTGGGACACTGTTTGCCATCCCATCGGGTTTGCTGATCCAATCCTCTTCAGGGTCACACTTCAGACCCGAAAAGTGAAAAGATCTAAGCTAATAGCCCTCACTGGTACTGTGCTAACAGTAGTGGTGGTTTTTTTTTT
>WBMY01018039.1:0-19488 GCA_013397315.1 Donacobius atricapilla | reverse complement strand
TTTTTTTTTTTTAATGGGAACACTTCTTCAATCCTACAAATGAGCAGCTGAGATGAAAGAAGATGGGAATATCTTAAACCTGCTTCCCTGGAGAAATCTTAAGTGAATGCTTATGTTCATTTATTTTCTGTTGGTATTTACATGCTGACTCCAGTCATAATTAAACTGCAAGATCCTTAGGGCAGAGACTAGCCTTTTGTTTGGTGTTAATTAGCAGTTTATGCAACAAGGCCTCTGTGACTTGCCTTCTGAGTGACACAAAAATCAATGTGTTATGTTTTTCAGGTTTGGGGGAGGCTCTGGCAGTGTTCACACAGAGAAGATTGACATTTGGTTGAGGATCATAATGCATGCACGTTAGTGGAATGCTGCTGCTAAAATGATAAACAGTTATGATTCATTTGATGTTAAGACTTGAATAATCATATTTGGATTTTGAGTTAGTAGTCTGCTGTGATCTAGTCACCCTCATCTCTCCAGGCTTTATTTCAGGCTGTCTGCACAGTCAGTAAAGGAACAATGCATGGATTTACTCCCAGTTCATATTTTCAGTGTTTTCTGGAGTAGTTAGGGTTGAAAACATATTTATTTTCCTATGTCAAGACTTGGATTCCTGGGGGATTCCAATGGGCTGCTAACTGTGTAATGGCTGCCAGGAGCTGCTACTGACCAAGTGTCTGTGCTCTTCTGGCTCTGGTCTCCAGGTCAGTTAGAAAACAGGTAATATTTTCCACAGAATTTTAAGGAGCTATAAAAACCTCTCTGAGGGGAAAAATAAATAAAATAAGGTATATTTCAAATTTTTTGTGTGATACTAAAAGTGTTTGATTCTGAACAAAATATTCTGTTTCAGCTGTTTAACTGGTCCCTAAAAATGTGAAAGAAATACGCTACGTGAAAGTTTCTTTTTCGAAGTCAGTTTTTCATTAAAACTTTTAAATCATCTGTATTTTTGACAAATAGAACACACATGGGGATTTAAGATATTGTTTGTGTAATATGTCAGAGAAAGAAATTTAGAGCTTTTTCCAAGCATCAGAGAAATGTTAGGAGTTCTCAAACTGTTACCAGTCTCATCAATCACCCTGGATTTTAAAGTATATATTTCTAACCATGATAAACAATTAAATCAAAGTTAAGGCCAAAGTTTGCCTGTGAACATGCATATGCAATATCCATTTAAGTCAATGTGAGGACAAAATCTAGCTCAAGCCTTTTAACTGATAAAGTCCTAAAATAGCTTTACAGGCAAGAATTTCCTGGCAAGACTAGAGTTTTGTAAATCTAAAAGCACGCAATCATCTTTCAATGTAAAATAGCACATAAATATCAAGCCACATCTTGAATTATTGCCAAATGCAACACTACATCAAGCACAGCTCAGAAGTGCTATATACAAAATTAATGCTTTGTCAAGTTTCTGCATCGGTGCATAATAAACACAGAAATTTGCACATACATACATATAATTGTAAAAAATTGGAAGGTGCAGTTGTCCTCTTTGTGTCAGTTATAAGTTTTTTTGCTAAAAGGAAGGTAACATTTAGCTTTTAAAGTCAGACCAGGATGTAAGTGGACAGTATTTCAAGGACAGTGTTATGTCTAAGGCTTACTGTCACTGTGTAGTGTTATATCTCTCCTGGGGTCACATGCAGCACAGTCAGCGGCTTTCTAAGAGACAAGTAAAGTACTTATGAGTTTAAGTACCACAGAAATTTTTATGAAAGCCTTTCATCCCTGCCTGTCCTCCTCCCACTCCCAATCTGCATAAGTCTCAAAACTCAGTGAGAAAATCTAGCATGTCAGAAAGTAATAATACAATTAATTTTTCTCAGAAAATTTTCAGTTCCTGCTTGGTTATTACACTCCACCTATCCATGTCCATCCTAATTTAACATTGTATACATTATAACTTCTCATTTCTTCTCCAAAAGGTGAAGTTCAGTGTTATGCATTGCTGGAGCTCCATCCTGGAGGAAAAGTTATGGGATTTGCAGATGAGGGCTTAGTGACTGATGCAATGGACAAAGCAAAAGCCGAGTTGGGAAGGAACACTGAGGATTATGTTATCATAATGATGCCTTGAAGTGGCTACCAAGAACAGAGGCTAGATGTAGTTAAGAAATAAAGTGGGTATTTATTAAAGGCCTTCAATAGATACACCTTGGTCAGTCAAAAGCCTCCCAGAGGCTACACTCAAGATGGACAATGGTCATGAGTCTTTCAGACAGATATAAGTTTGGTCTATTTGCATATCAGGGGTTAATCCTCCAATTACAGTCTCAGATAATGAAGTCATATTCCCTCAGTTTGCCTTCACACCCTCAATACACTTTTGCTTATACTATCAGGCGTGAGGCAGATGGTGTCCTTGGTTCTCAGGCCTGGCAGGGTTGTTTTGTCTGACCAAAATGTGAAGAGAGCTTACTAACACTCTGTGTGGAGCTCAGAGTTATACACTAATGCAGTACAGGGTCTGAAAAATATAAAAGCTGAAAACTTAAGGCATCAATAGTGATAAGTCAAAGCCATCTCTGCAGCATCACTGTGTACAGCTGTCAGTGCCTTCCAGAGATGAGGGCTTTGAGGCAGCCAGAATAACAGCCCAGACTACTGCTTTATCAGTAAGAATGGAAAACAGAACACACAAGACCAAATAGGAGTGAGCTCTGAGGCCATAGAGAGAGATGATGGTGGAGTGCCTACAGATAAATGAGCTTTCTTTCCTTGTCTCTTGTTATATGGTACGTGTTCACATTGGGAGCTTGCATGTGAGACCGCTGAAAAGACTCATTATTTCCACAATTCAGCAGGTAAGAGTCCCAGAGAGAGAAGACTATGACAAGAGACATGAGTGGGACTTTTCTGAGCTGTAACTAACTCGGTATAAGTGGTATAAATAAGCCATTTCAACTCATGCTCAGTGAGCTCCTTCAGCTTGAACCCACCTATCACTTGGGTGCTAAAGTCCCTCAGAGTACTGCCTAAACTTCTCAGACAACTCAAAGCTAGTCCCAGCTACCTAGTACCAACTGAGCAGTGTTTCCATGGTGGCTTATTGCCTTCCATGGAGGAGCTGCAGACAGCAGTAAGACACGCCCTTTGCCTTCTCATATGGATGAGCAAACACAGACCTTGGAAGCAGCAGGGCAGGGGGCTGAGTCTAATCACATCAGCTGTCCTCAGCCATGCCATCCCCACTCGTAAGTGCTGCCTGTGGGGAAACAGCATCTTTTTGCTTCCTCTCTTTTTACTAAAACAGGACTTCTTATGAGCTCACTTAGCAGATTAATACCTCCATATATCAGAAGAAGGTCTCTGTATGATGACCAAGTTCTTACTCGAGACACAATAGTTCTCAAGACACCAACTGCTAGCTTTTCCATCAAATGGTAGGAAAAGAAAATAATTAATTCCCATTTTATTGCTGTTTATTTCTAAAAGCAATAGTACCGAAAAGCCTGTTCTTCAGTGAAAAGTTACAGCAGATTTTGATTTGTGAATGTCTTAGCACACTCACTCTCAGAGGAGAGGTTTTTCTGCATTCCTGCTTTAGTAAAACAAAATGCACTAATGAGCTGAGAGGCTTAAAACATACAAAATAATACTGATTTTTAAATTATTATTATTATTATTATTCTCCTTGAAGAAGTATTATCTTTTTCAAGAATCTTCTAGGAAACACACTCGTCACAGTTGCATTCCATTTTCCACACCCCCTCATCTACTCTAGCATTCAGTGTTCAGAACACTCAACTTCCCTAAACAAATAGAATTCACTTTATGGAAAAACTGAAAGTTCTTCTGTATTCATTGGTAAGTCAGTTAAATTGGAAATTCTTCTGCCAACTGACCTAATTTTATATCCAAGGCATGGAGGTTTTGCTTCATCTTTCACCACCATTTATTTAAGAATGGCTTATTCTGTCTGTCCCACTGATTCTTTCTTGTCTAACTCCAGTGAAAGTGAGAAAAAACCCCACAGGGTTACTGAGTCTGAAGGCTTGTGCAAACAATACAACCCTAGATGAGGGTTCACACGATCTTTAACTATACATCTATAAATGGATACGCACACACACAGAAATATGCACAGCAAGCTTTTTAAAAGGGCTGGGGTAAAATTGCACTTCAGTAAATTACAGGTTAAAAAATCCTGACTTAATAACACTTGTTTTGATATTGTTCAGCTTTAGTATTTTCATTATTATACATCTTTTGAAAAGAATTTTCAGAAGGTCTAGTAATTAAAGATGGTATAGAGCCCCTGCATGCAGGCCCCAGACCAACTCATGCATCTCTGCCATGTACGACTTGGGACATTTACAGGTTTGTCAGTGTTATGCAAACATCTTCATACAGCTACTGATATCCTTTACTGTTTAAAAACCATGTAAATGTTTCTGAGAAGGACACTTTCCGGTGGTATGCTCAGCTATGTCCCTTCTCTCACTGCTCTTTAGGAATCTAGCTTGATCAATCTGTTGGCTCATGTTTCAAAGCCAGTTTAAGAGTTCTTCCTTTCCCCACATTTGGCTGCTCACCACTATTGCTGAACAGCAGGTCACTGCCCCTCAGCAGTGCTGAAGCAACAGTTACATCACTGAAATAGCTTAAGAGCTATTGTCAGACAACTTTATCTATTAGTAGGGGGGGGGTTTTGTTGTTGTTGTTTTAGGTTTTTAAACCCAGTTGGTGGCTGGCTCACCTCCATAGAATTAAACCAGCACATCTGAGGAAGTGATCGATTAGAGCTATGGGGCAAGAAGAGGCAGCAAATGCAGGAACCTCTTAAATCAGCTGCCACCTGAAAAAAGTTCCTATAGCTACATCGTTGTGTGATGTGCTGGGGGAGTAGAAGAGTATTTTTATGAATATAACTGCAGTGATTCATGTGTTTGGTGTTCTGGAATGTGTTGAGCATATGGTATTGCAGGCTTTATGTAAGTGACCTTGCAAGTTTGTATTTTTAAATCTATTATGGAGCAACTAATGAATAGGTTTTTATTTCTCCTTCCTACTGGGATAAATCCTAAACTTCTGGTAAGCATACTCTTTGGGGAAGAACCCACAACTATTCCTGTAGGACTAGCATTTCCTCCATCCCATTTCCTCTTTCCTCATGGGAAGAGGACTTCTCCACAACATCTTGGAGATTTTTGCTCTTAGCATGTTATATAGTTTTGGTTTGTTGTTTTTTTTTCTCCTGTGGGAAGAAATTATGTGGGCCATGTTAGCAATCAAGAGACATACTGTATACAAAGTCTTTACATTTTCCAACAGCACAAATAAACTAGGAATTGTCCTACTGTTCTTGTTCTTTGACAGATACAAGACTGTGATGATACCAGTGAGTGACAGGCTACCAGGGAGCATTACTGCCCCCCAAAAGACCCTCATTCTTGGTGCTGTGGTGGTGGATCTCTCCAC
Source organism: Donacobius atricapilla (assembly GCA_013397315.1). Lineage (NCBI taxonomy): Eukaryota > Metazoa > Chordata > Aves > Passeriformes > Mimidae > Donacobius > Donacobius atricapilla. Next base: position 14,058 of record WBMY01018039.1, on the reverse strand, counting down.
TGTGGGCTTTTGGCTTGGCCTCCTGTGTGTGATATGATGAAGAAAAGAACTTGGTCTGGATTTATCTCTTAGCTTGTTGACTACGTCAATAAAACCTTCACACCCAGGCCACAGTTTTTACCCAGTAAAAGTGCTGACACCCGAGGCCCAGCTCAATCTTTCTTCTGAGTTTTGTTTAGCAGCAATTACCCAGTGTGCCATGGCCTAAAGCATGGGGACCATAAATGTGCTAATTGTAGGCAAATACATTTCTTCTGTATTGCACTGAAGTTCCTTGACTAGGTGCTTAATGACTATTACTGTGCTTAACTGGCTTATAAACAGTATCCTAAAAGTGTGATAACTGTATTTTTTCATTACAAAAAGTTAATTCTAAATATTACATCAAATGGTGTGGAACTCTCTTAAGTGAAAGTCCTCAATTAGCCCTTTGTGGAGTTCTGGTTTGCCTTTGGTGACACATATGGTCTGCAGGGCCTCAGATGCAGAAATTGATCAGAATAGCTCTTTCAAACTAATTATTCCGCTGAGCCAGTCTTCAGGCACTCATCCAAAATGTAAATGAGCATATCCCAGAATAATTACTCTACTCACAAAGCAGGGTAAATATCCCAAAATGAAATAACTTCTGCTCCAAATCAGACTGTCTTTATAGAGGAGTCATTTGGTAATATAGGAATAGCAAGGAAGTATAGAGCGTGTGAAGATTTTGATTACTCATATAATTCTGCTGTCAGTAATTTCTCTAAAAAGTCATAGATTTCTACATTCATTAAGCCATTTAGAGTGTGTGAGTTTGCTACAAGCACATCTACAAAGCTAGATGCTTATGTCAGATATATTTGTACCAAGTAAAAAATAAATTGACTTTGAGTTCACACTTTGCATATTTGCTAGGGAGATAAGGATTTTTTAATAGTTTGAGTACAACACATTCAATGTCATGAACTAGTTAGTTGCTTGGGCTAAGGCCCCATATAGTTGAATGTTTATTTTTGTGGCAGAGTGTGTTCACATGTCATATCTCTCCATCCGTATGCTCTCCCATTGTACAGCTGCACAGTGAACCAGGATGAGAAACTGATAACCTAGAAAAACACTCAGAAAAAATATATCTTTTTAATCTGTATTAATTCCTCACCCCATTTTGGGGACCTTTTTTGATGCCTCACACAAGTTGTACTACACATGGTGTACAAAGGGAAATGAAAGGAAGACTGGCATTAACAACCCATCTTCCTTCTATTTTGTGGGAGCTTTCTACTGCTTTATGTAAGTGTAGAAAACTTTCTGCTGTTAAAGGTGGTAATGAATAATTTCCAAATCAAAGATGAGTGAGTGTATGTGTATATCCAGCTCCTGTCAATCAGTCCAAAGGCACAGTTGTAAAACAGGGTCATATTCCTTCACCAGCTCTCAGTATATATATTAGTGTTGTGTTTAAAACTGTTACCTTTTTTTTTCTTTTTTTTTTCTTTTTTTTTTCTCTTATAAGGCACTGTGTTAACTTCTCAACATTCTAGCTTCTTTTCCCAAAGGCCTCTCAGAATTTGATTCAGGTCTCTACAAGAGGCATAGCCAGCTTGAAATTATAACACCACAGTTCTAATTACTTGCATGCAAAATTAAAATGCAAGAGGATAATTATGCCAAAAATGTTCTCTTGTCTAGACAAAACCTTTGAAGGTTGTCAGGATGGGGGAAGGCTTCTGCATTTGTCTCCAAGAAATTCTGCACTCCTACCATGCAGAACAAGCACCCTGAGGACAGTGCCTCTGAGACAAGGCAGACCTAATGATTATCCCCACATATGCACTAAGAACACTGTTTTTTGGTAGTGTCAGGCTGACTACTCATATGTAAGGCCAGCGTGTTCTGGCTTGTGCTGGCCTTACTTCATACCTGACTTTTAGGTCAAAAATGACTGTAGATTATGAATCCGTCTTCTTCAAGTAGGCGAAGTATTTTAATTGAAAACCAGTCTAGAAATACATGGATATATCAAGTCCAGCCCCAATGTAAATCTAATCTTCAGAGAGGCCTTTAAGATAGAACAGTCAACTGCGAAAAGAACCCTGAAATTGTCTTCTCAAAGGCATCTGGCTAATTAAGGAGCTGAAATTCAAGCAGCTACAACCTTAGGAAGTGTTTTGTGAATGTTGGTGCACATCTTTGTGCATGTGTCAAATTTTTGAATGTATAGTTCTTCCATTGCCAGGGACATGAAGATGAAAAAGTCTAATAAGTAAGCCTTGAGCCAAACAGAAATGAGACAGCCAAAAAAATCTGGCTAACCCATGACACTTTTTGATATTTCTCTCCAGAAGTCATCTATAAAGCACTATATTTTAGGACCAAGACTTTTTATCGTTCCTAAAGTGTTATCAGGAAGACCACAGTAAAAAGCCAGGGCCAATAAATCATTATGAAAAATCGTTACTGAGCAGACACAGAAGCCAAATTAAAAATAGGACTATCATCACTTTATTAAGAGTCATATTTTTAAAAATACCCATAGGACAATGCTTCTCTTACTTTTGCCCTAGGACTAAATCCTGGTTCTGCACCGAGTTATCCCCAGACAAGCACACACAAACACCTACAGACGGCTTTATTTTAATATGTACTCATACCCTGAGCAGCAGAAACTGTACATGCCATATCTTGTGAAATGTATGCTGTCCACAAGCTTAAGCAGGCTGCCCAGGAATGTGAGTACAGTCTGTGCAGTTTCTTCCATGACTGTGAGATAGATGCCAAGGACCGGGTCAAGGGCTGGGTGGCAGTCGCCCAGGGGCAGGGCCATGTGCCTGATGTGTTGGTGTGGTGCTGTGAAGGGGGAGTCCCGGGGCACCAAGGGGCTGCTGCTCTGAGAGAGCCCCTGTGGACACACAGTGACGACTGAGCAACTAAATAATTGGCTCCTTTCCAACTAGTGAACGCCAAATGCCAGCTGCAGCCTGAAGTAGGAGAGTAACCATGGCGCGGCCCTCTATGTGCATCATGTTCGCTTGTCCAGGCAAAACATTATTTTGTACAAACACAGGGTCAACAATTTCTGACCTTTAAATCTTAGCAGAAGATTTTGGTCCTGCTCTGTCTTTATGTAGGGACTTCTTGAAGGGAAAAGACAACCCTCTGGCCACATAGCACTTTGAGAGCATGAACTTTGTAACAGCTGTCTGAATGTGACCCAAAGTGATGCAGTGATTATCAAAGCGATTATCTAGTAAAGAGGACTCAGTTCTGAAGAGAATGAGGTAGAATTTGAAGTTAAATTCCTCCCATGAGGATGAGACATCAGTAATAGTAGACAAAAAGATTGAGATTGTACCTAGGGATCAGGGATTTCCCAGACATATGGTAGGGCTGGAAGACGGGGGTGTTAGTTGCTTTTGTTTATTTGGTGGTCATCTAACCTGTTTCTTACCACAATAAGTGGGTCTTACTGTTATCTCATATTTGCTGTGCTGTTCATTGATAAACTTTCACAAAATTGGTCAAGTGGTCAACATGGTAGAAAATTCCTGCTCCATGATAGGAGTCACAAGGAGGCACTATTACAAGTTGGGCTAAGATGTGAGACAGGATTTAGTGATCAGAACCTCCAAAAATTCAAATGTATATGACCAAGCCTGCAATTTTATATTGCCATTTAGGTACTGCCTTGACTTGAAAGCATGGAGTGCTTTGTTCCTGTTTCCAGTACAATTTCTATATGTCAACCCATGGCTATTTTATTTAAAACACTAAACTAAAGCTAGAAAGGGACTGGAATCCACAAATACTCTCTTGGGCCTTCAACAGTAGGCCAAAGAGTAATTCTTCTGTCTCTATTACATACTTGTCTCTGGTCCCTTCACTTCTGTGGTAGCCCCTGCTTCCCCCTCCACAGTGGGGTGAAGGAATGGTAGATTGTGGTCCTTGTGGAGACCAACAACACCAGCCTCTGAAAAAAACCTGAACTCTGAAGTCATCTGACAGAACTACAACTTGGCTTAGGGAGCTGAGAAAGGATAAATCTTTCTTTCCCCCAACCCTCACACACATTTGGAAGGACAAAAGTCTTTTAAGCCTGAACCACAAGCAACTAGTGGGAAAGGCTAGGGAAGGAGTTGGACTGGATAAATGATTGCAGTTCACTTGCGTAGACAAACACAAAAAATGAAATGGGGGAGTCAACTGTGACGATGGAAAGGCTGTAGAGCAATCCAGAAATACTGGTATGATAGCAGGATTTTCCCAGCATTAACTGTCCCCAAGCAGGTATGTCATAACAAAAATCAGGTAAAAGTTTAACTCCATCAAAAGCTGAAGCAGGGGAAAAGTTTTATGACACAATCATCTCAGAAATTCTGCCTAGCAGCATTTGGATTGAAAAGAAAAAGGACAAATATGAGCTTGGGATGTTCAAGATATACCATCATTTGACTACCATTGAATTTGCTTTATCCCTTCACTTCAATCCTGTTGGAGTAGGTGAGGCACAAATTTCCTTGGATTCCTAGAGGAAAGATGTCACTAGGGTTTGTGCTGCTTGCATGGGGGAACACATGGTAAGGTGGAAAGCTGGCACACAGCCACTCGAGGAGTACTCTTGCAAGGGCTGTACCAGCAGTATCACATCACCGCCAGAGCAGCACATGCCTCAGGGCAGACTAGTTCCGGCCCGTTGCCCACAGTCCCTTCCACCAGCCTACTTCCTTTCTCCTTCATGGGGGATGAAGAGCCCTGGGTCTGCAGGGATGACCTCAAGGGGCAGTCTGGAGATGATATCAAATTGTGTTGCTTCTGCTTTCTCTCACAGCTGTTGTGCCTTGTTCCTCTGCTTGCTTCCAAGCCAACAGCAGCTTCACCTGTTGCCAGTATTCAGACCCTCAAGCTCTTTAAGCCCTTTGCTGAAAGATGCTCAAATCCAACCATGCCTGAGCCACACTAATGTCAGATCCAACCTTGCCTGAGCCACACTAGTGAAGGTGCAACCCCAATAATAGCATGCAGAAATTATACTGAAGTGATAAATACTTGAATGATTAATCATTAGTCATATGATTTGCTCTGATAAACTAAACTAGAATAGCACTGCTGTCTTGATCCAGGCTCTGAAAGAAAGTAAGCTGATTGATGCAGCATCTAAAGACTGGCAGCTGCCCCATGGCCAGCCCTCCCTGGGTTTCAGGGTGCTCTGCCCATTTGTCTTGCCTTCTGACTGCATTGCTGACACCTAGGCACAAACATTTCCTGGGATTTCCTGGGATTTCCTGGAGACAAACCCTAGGATCTGTCATTTCTAGACTGTAAGGTAACCTGATGTCCCATGAAACCTGGGACCAAACTTAGTAGTAATGTGTTTGCTAGCAGCTCTCCAAACAGTGTTACTGCAGGTATTTTTTCTGTACACTGTGCTATAAGTGGGCATCTCCCACAAAGCCAATAGAGACCTGGTAAGTGCAATGATTGTGCTAATGACTGGTTAATGGAAGTGAGAGACAAGTTGTAATGGCACCACCCTTTTAGAAAACAGCAGCAGCAAACATGGCTGTTGCTTTCTGACATTCAGTCTGTGGATCCTGCTGACTACTGAGATTTGAATTGAATCACATAATTAGATGGACTACATGGCCACCTCTTCCCTCACTATTTGCAGCAGCCTCAAGCCTCAAACTTCTGTAAAAACAAAGATCCTTGAAGACCAAGTAGTGAGCCTACCCTTAGAGCAGTTAAAATGCTGCAATGTATGCCTGTATTTACATACATATGTGTGTGTATGAAAATGTGCCTGTAGTAGGGACAATTATATCAGCACAGTAACAGGAAAATAGATGGCCTTTGTTGTTTGAGTACAAGCAGTCCTTTAAGTAATAGCACAATTGTGTAACAGCACGGAAATTTAAAGCTGAGCTCTGTTTGCTCTAACAAATGTAAGGCTGGCACCCTGTCAGTTATGACTCAAGCAGCACATTGTAACACTTCAGCCATACTGGACTGTGCGTCACAAGAAGACTTATTTCGTACTCTGTTTTCTTACTTATGGAGGTAGCAGAGCATAAGCAGCAGAATGGAATTTTTTTCTTTTCTGGTGAGCTGTTGGCTTCTATTTGCTTTCACTGCTATGCTTTGTAATAGGATGACTGCCAAACTGGCTTTTTTACAAAAACACTTTTTTACAAAAACACTTTACCTGAGTAACTGTGCTGTTTCTAGAGAGGAAATATGCTTTACACAGTACTCTCTACTGTAAGCATTGGTGAGGTAATAAGGTCATAAAAATAAAAAAACCTTAGAGATTTAAGGATTTTAATTTCACTGTTGACCAATGTAAAGAAAATAACTCCCCCTGTTTTTCTCTCTACTTTTCTGCAGAGAGGTCTGCAGGCACTCTTACTGAAGACCACTGAACAAGCAATAGAGCTGGAGCAGCTGTGAATTCATCCTCATTTTACCTCTGTGCAGTATTATTGCCCAGTCCTTTATAAAGCTTTGTGGCAGTCCGAAACATGTAACACTAGCAGTTTACAGTGTTGCATTTGGGGACTTTTTTTGTCAGATTCTATTTAAATCTTTATTTTCAGAATTAGTCTATTTAAATCTTTATTTTCAGAATTAGTGAACATCTCATGCTAACTTTTGTCCTGAATAGCAAATGTTTTTTATTCATTCATGTATTGTCATGATTTTAAAATCTCTTTTCCTCAATTATGTTGTGACTTACAATACTCATGTATATCATAACTCACTGCTTAATCTGGTGTTCCATTCAGAAAACAGTTAACCCTTTTTTCCCCTCAAGAGTAGCTGAGTAGGTATCCTCCTTTCTTCTCCCTTTGTTCTGACAAATGCTCTCTCTCTCCCTTCAATGTAGCTCCCTTCTCTGCTACCAAAAAGATGGGAATGAAAGAAAAACTTTGCGACTTCTCTCTTTTTTAAGTCCTTGAAGCAACATTCTGTGGGAAGTGATTTTCTGTAACCCTGTGTAATCATTCACCAGGTTCCACTTTACCTAGGGAAATCTTCCAAGCAGCAACAGAAGGAGACATGCCAAACTACAGAGCTTGTCATGGACATCAAGAAACAAGTAGTCTTATCCAAAAGTGCTTTTAACTAAATGTTAGTCTCATTCTGTTTTAAAATTCATTATGCATCATTGCCCACATTCATACAGAAATCTTATTCTATGAAGGCCTGAAATCTTAAATCTCCTTAAAGTAGACCTAGATGCAAAATGGGACAGGTGTTACCTTTGACAGCAGAATTTCTGGATCGTTTGGGTACTTTAGATATTTTTGTGTGAGCTATACAGCTATAAAGGAGGTTACACTCTACTTCAGGTTGTCAACAGTATCGAAGAAAAAACAAGGCTGAGATAAAACCCACAGTTTTCAGTACTTTAGAAAACACTGAAAGAATTGGACATTTTTAGTGAGCACACTGTTTTCAAATATTGTTTTGATGCTCTGCTTTACAGTCCCAAGTAATACTACAGGCAAATGATGCTAGAAACGAAAGTCAGATTTCCTATGGGAATGTTTGATAACTATGGAGTATTTAGACTACGAGTCCCACAGAATTATGTTTCAGAGGATATTTTAAAAACTGACTTCAAATCATTTTTAGGTGGTTGTTACCATCTGTGGTAATATGCAAGAGTCTCTCAGTCACAAAAGAGCCTGAAACTCATTAAGATTTCAGTATATTGACTTCAGCTGAAGACTGTTTGAATCTTGGCTTTGACTTCCATTTAGAAATAGATTTAGCTGGGAAGTGGCCGTTGTCCCAGCTGCATACTGCTTAAAGTTCAACCATAAAAACAAAGAAGTTTAAATGGGATTGACATCCAGTCCTCTACTGCTGCAATTTCCAGCATGATATATAACTGTATGATTAGCATTCATGCACCCCCACTGATGCCTACCAGTTTCTGTTTATGGCTGCAGGACAAATTGTAAACAGAGGTAATTCTGCTGTCTGTCCTGCTCAGCCACTGCTGGGAGATGGATGGGATAGCTGTGGGTGCTGCCTCAGTTACCACTGCTAAACTGGCTGGTGAGCACAAGCCTGAGCCTTTGTAGAAATTGTGTTGTAAGTTTATTGGAGCTGGAGGTGTCCATGTGTGTATCTAAAAACTCCATTCAGAGATTATGTGTTCCCAGACAAGAAAGTGGATAAGTCCTAGCTGCACTGGAATTAGAGCTGGCAGTATATTTCGGAGGCCTAATTGGTACAATCATTGCATCAAACGTGCTGATGTTAAAACAAAACAAACCACAAAAACCCAAACCAAACCAAACCAAACCAAAAACAAACAAAGAAGAAAAGTAAGAAAAAACCCAGTGAAAAGTTTGACAACTGTTGATGGTGCAGGTGACTCAGGTACTTTCTTTTTTCTTTTCCTAGAGAGTCCTGTTAAGGTTCTAAGATAGCTCTGGGCTATGTCCTTTCAAATCACACCTACCAGTCATTCCTTCCTCACTTACTCATTGTCTCATCACTCATCTGCTCCCATCTATCCATTTGCTAATGTCATTCACTACCTACTTAAAAATATCTTTCATCCACTTACTGAATGAAGGGTTCAGATAGCTCAAGGAGTTGTATTTTCTGTTTTAAACTTATTTTTCCTGCACTCTGGAAGATTTCCTCTCAGAAGTGATTGTGCAGAAACCTGTGGAACTTGGAAGGACCTTACTCCCCAGAAATGCCTCAGGGCATAGAGCTTTTGACCTTCTCTATTTTCCTTCCTGTTGCCATCAGAACATCAGAAAGTCCATAGGAGTAGGATGAACTTCTCTGCTTCCAGGAGAAGCAAGAATTTCTTGCTCACCACACTTACAAAGCATGTGCTGAGCTCTGAAATGCACCTGACTTAATTTATCACTAAGGCTAGTCACAAAAATAAATAACAACACTTTTTAATTAATCATGTTTGAGCTTAAACACTTCCTGCAGTGTACCCTGCTCTGAATTATTTTATAGGCAAACCCTCAAACCTTCAAAATGAAACTTTTTAGACTTTGAAGTCTGACATCAACGTTTTTGATAATGAGAGTTCCAAATTATCTCTTATCACAAAGAAATTTCTAGTACTCTACTTACTCCACAATTCCAAAACTTCAGATAATACTTCAATTTTCAGAGCTTTGTAACTTTATGCTTCTCTTTAACATTATACACTTCCCTTAGGCATAGAAGATTCTCCAGTTTTTAACTGGATGTTTCCTAGCCATCATCATTATTAAAAATGCCCAGTACTTTAAAATAGACATAAATACAAAGAACCAGAAATTTATCACAGGTAAAATTTGATGTTTAAACCAATCTCATTCATTCTTTCTTGATTCTTGACTGCTGTGTTTGGAAACACTATGTGAAAACTAATTAAAATTTCACATTTTTCTTCTAACAGCCTTAAAATTTAACTTGTTTTTCTCTTTTTTTTCTCTTTTTTTCCTGGTTATAAGTACCAAAAGCCTTTTCAAATCTGCAAAAATCTCAGTTGTAACTCATCTTTCTTAACCTCATTTCCTAGTGAGTTTAAAAATGATTTTCATATCTTGCTTCCAGAGGACTTATCTAAATGAAATAAACAGGTCAGTAAAAATATGATTTGACAGTATGTTTGAGCTCAAGGGGAATTTTGTTGGAGATTTAAGGAAATGAGAGACAATCTTCTGATAACTTTATTTTGCTTTGCATATAAAGACTGCAGAAATATACCAAAAGCAAGTAAATCACGGGCTGAAACTTTGAGGCATAGAAAATTTTAAGTGAAATCTATCAGACTTTGTCATCTAGCAGATGATGCAGCGACAGTCACAGGAGCCATGTGCAGGGTGGGGAGCAGCAACCCTCTGAACCTGGGCTCAGCACCTTTCTGGGCTCAGGCAGCAGGTAGGGAGGTCATTTTTAGCTCTCCAAGGGAGTTACTGCTCCTGGCTGCTGGGGAGAGCTGGAGCAGGAGTCTTGGCTCTGCTCCTGGTTGGACTTGCCCACAATGAGCCCATGAGGGCTCTGCCAGCTCCCTGCTGGTGTCTGGCTGCTGACTGGCAGATGTAAACAGCTCCTTAGCTGGAGGGTGACCATGGTGTTCAAAGCCAACACACATACACACACAATGAATATTTTTATTCCCTCATATAAATTGTTAGACATTTGCTGCCAATTATTTGCTAGAAGTTAAGGCTTAAAAGCTTTCTGCAGTCCTTTTCTAGCTCTATTCCTCTCCCTGTTTCCCCCAATTCAAAAAAAAAAAAAAAAGTTATCAATCTTGTTTTGTCTCTGAGCATTTCACAGTTTATTATTTATTAAGGTAATACCTGGCTGCTGGCACTTTGTTTATATAACAGGAAGAAGAATTTTGTTTCCCCAGGCAAGTGTTCTACCTCTCACATACCCCGTTAGCAAAAGCGGGCCTGATCCCCTAAAGACAGGAGTTGTTCCAACCTACCTTATCTCAGGCCTCAGGATGTGCATGTCTGACATTTTGGCACTACCAGGAGTCTTGCCTGAGACAAAAACTGCAGGAATAGGCCAAAGTTTGTCCACAAAGTGAAGAGAAAAATACTCTCCTCTGGCACCTCTTTTGAGGCCTGAGGGCCTTAAGCACTACATGAAAGTCAAAGTTCTTACTGATATTTTGCTGCTTGTACAATTGGACATTAGCAGGGACAAGGATCTGGCACTCAGTTTCCACTTCCTGCAGAAAACAGGGAAGAAACCTTTAGTTTAATAAAACATTTTTCACTGACTACTGCCTTTCCTAGTTGAAAGAATCTCTTATACTAGAGAAGTAAGAAGAAGTACTTCTGTCCTAGAAGTACTTCTCCCTTTCTCTCTAAAATCTAAATTATGATGTTTGGACAGAGCTTCTATCTACTTCAGAAATTCACTGACTTCAAGTTATTCCTTGCATTCTCACATCATGACAATTACAGAAGTCTTAATTTTTGTTTTCTTCCCTAATTTTGCTGTCAACATGCTGGAATAAGGACAACAGATTTAGAAGGTATATTTAGCATTTTGACGTATTAAATGGACCTGTTCTTTGAAGTTAAGGGGAATAGGTTTTTGAGTCATCAAGTCACTTGTAATTTCATACAAATAGTATCTTCATGGTCCGCAGAATTTATTTCAATTCATATTCATTGTTTGCAGTGTTACTGTTTTGTTTTTGTCTGAGATGGAAGGTGGTCTTTTCATTTTGTTTATAATACTACTGCTGTGAACTTACTACCAGCCAAGTACTAAAATTAAAACAACACACAAAACATGTATACAGAGCTCACTGCAGGGAGAATATTTGATTCCAAGTCTGTGCAGGCATGGAGAAGAAAAGGGACTAAAATTTGCTAATTTACTGTTGTGGCATAATGCTGTATGCAGGTGTGCTCCCTAAATGCAGCCTGCCTTGAGGATGGATTCAGTCAACACTTCAAATGTATATTTTCTGTAACCAGTACCATATTCGGCTTGCATCAATGGCTATTGACAAATGTATTTAATCTTTATCACTTTGTGGTTGCGTTATAGATAAAACTTGCTGCCAAAATGATCTTCCTACTGCTCCCAAATAAGTCCATAAGCCTGTATCTCATGACTATTCCTGATTTTTATACTATGATGTTATTCATTTTAAACTTGAAGATGCACATTGTACACAAAGAGTGTCTGCTCAGTTTTGCTGCTGAAGTCTGTCACTGCAGCAACAGGGAGCTCCATGAAAAGGAGGGGTTAATACAATGGAATGAAACCCTTTATTAATTTAAGCTCCTATATCAGTTTCTGGGCCCTTTATACTGCTTAGGCTTTTGCTGCCTGCTAACCATATCTCTAATTGAAGTTTGAAACATCAGAAGAGATGTCCGTAACCTCAGTAGCACTACTCTGCACTGGTATGAGTGGAATGTTGGCTCTGCATGGGGAAACCATGGCTCTCTTTGTGAACTCCTTCTGATAAAGCGGTGCATGAAAGCATGAAAGCATACATCTCATATGTAAATTCGGTTTTGGTTTGTTAGAACTGGGAACTATCACAGCTCAGTGATCTTCCATTTGTTTACCAACAAAAATGTAAATAGGGGGATCTGTGGGCCAATGCACAGCAGAAATGTTACAACCTGGTGCAAAATAAGTTTGCAAAAACTTTTCTTTGCATCCTCGTCTGTTGTCTAAAGGAAATGAATAAATAGAATAAATGTGGAGGTTCTTTTTCACCAGCTGGTTTTCAAAGCACCTCCATATTTAAATGTGATCTATGGACCTTTGACTAAAAAGTAAAATTCTTGATTATAAAAGCAAGAACTGTAAGAAAATGTATTCCATGTTGGTAAAAAATGCTGCGTAAATTCATACTCTTTCTTTGCTTGGTGGGTTACTATTTGCTTGTCAGTGACTGCTTAAGGGCTATATACATAGAATTTAACTTCCACTGAAATCACTGTGAGACTACCTTTACTTAATGATTAGGTATTTGCAACATTTTTCTAAGAAATACATTAAATCTCTGCCTATTTTCTGCATGCGTATATACATGAGGTTGTGAAATAAATGTTTTCTGGGAATAAACCTGGAGTGACCACACTATTTACAGATCATGAGGCTGCACAAATGAGTATGTCAGAAATCTGTAAGTGGAAGAACTGAATTTTGTCTTGCTGAGATCTACTGTGGTTCCAGAACTGCATATCTGCATTGTGTCTACAGAACAGAACAGGACAGGACACCGTATATGATAGACTAGAACAGAATATTTCAGTTGGAAGGGACCTAAACCATCATCCAGTCACACTGCCTAAAAAATTCAGGTCTGATCAAATATTAACCACTGTTATTAAGGGCATTTTCCAAATGCCTCTTAAACACTAACAGGCTTGGGGCATCAACATCCTCTCTAGGAAGCCTGTTTCAGGGTTTAACCACCCTCTTGGTAAAGAAATACTTCCTAATACTTACTCAGAACCTAGCCTGATGCAGCTCTGAACCCTTCCCACACATCCTACCACTGGACCCTAGGAAGAAGAGCTCAACACCTCCCTCTCCAACTCCTCAGGAAGCTGTGGAGACCAGTGAGGTTGCCTGTAGTCTTCATTTTCTCCAAACTAAACTTGTCCAAAGTCCTCATCCACTCATCATTCATTCCAGCCATTTCCCCAGCTCTGTTGTCCTCCATTGGACAAATGAGAGGACCTTAACATCTTTCTAAAATTGCGGAGCTCAGAACTACCCATACACTCTAGGTGAGGCACCGCCAGCGCTGAGATCAGTGGGATAATCACATCTTTAAGAGCGACAGGTGACGCCGGTCATTTTGGCAAGTATTGGTCATTTTCGGTGCCCTTTTTTTCATCTGGGTGCGTTCGCTTGCAATCCCTCCATTTCCAAATTTTCTCGTTTTTTTCATCCCCACTCTATTTCATCATATCTCCTCTCCCGTGCGTTTGTCAGACTTGGTTCTCTGCTTTCAAGATTTCATTCCCTTTCCCGAAAGGAAAGCCTTCCTTTCGGGAAAGGGAACGAAATCTTGCGATTTCAATGAGGATTCATTGGGCAAGCTGCGGGCCCTTTCCCTGCACTTCTTCTCATCCCATTCACTTGGATGGTTTTTTACTTGTTCTCCAAATTTTACTGATTTTGGATTTAACTGTCATTTCTTCTACTTCTTCTGCGCATTCTTTATATACATTTCTTCCCTGATGTCCAGAGTGGAATTGAGGTCATTTTGGCAAGTTTTTGGCATTTTCACTGCTCCTCATTTCATTTGGGTGCATTCGCTTGCAATCCCTACCATTTCCAAGATTTCTCGTTTTTTTTCATCCCGACTCTATTTCATCATATCTCCTCTGCCGTGCGTTTGTCAGACTTGGTTCTCTGCTTTCAAGATTTCGTTCCCTTTCCTGAAAGGAAAGCCTTCCTGTCAGGAAAGGGAACGAAATCTTGCGATTTCAATGAGGATTCATTGGGCAAGCTGCGGGCCCTTTCCCTGCACTTTTATCTCATCCCATTCACTTGGATGGTTTTTACTTGCTTTCTAATTTTTTTTTCTTTCAGTTTTAGATTTCACTT
>WBMY01018037.1:92355-112613 GCA_013397315.1 Donacobius atricapilla | reverse complement strand
TTTTTTTTTGCCGTCCCCTTTCCAGAACCCGCAGGCGTCGCAGTGGAAGGACCCAGCGCTGAGTCAGCTGATGTGTTTCTGCCGGGAGAGCCGGTACCTGGACCAGTGGGTGCCGGTGATCAACCTGCCGGAGCGGTGACCCCGAGCGCGGCCCTGCCGCCGCACTCTGCCCTTGCTCAGGAAGGAACTCCCTGCCCCGGCTCCAGGCTTCCGTGGGGAAAGGGGAGGGAGGGAAAATAAAACCCGACAGCAACAAGCAAACAAAAATTAGATGTAAAATAATCAAGGTGAAACCGATGTGTGTGGGGTAGGGGGGGGTTTGGCTGCAGTGGAGCGATGTGTGGGGCTGGAGCCGAGGAAAAAAAAAAACAGGGATGAGCCCAGCCCGACTGCCCAGGGTGCCCTCCGGAGAACTCCCCTCACTCTTTCTGTCCTTAAGTGCCACTTAAAAGTTCCTGCTTTAAACACCTTAACGAGCAAACAAGGTTAATCGAGGCCTTTTGCCAGCAATGTTGTTGTATTTTTTTTTGGGATGTTAATTCTCACGTTTTTATGCTAAGATATATAATAATAATAAGTTATTTTCTGATATTGATGGAAAAATTATTTATACTTGGAGGTTTGAGAACCGAAACGCCCTCAAGCAGTTGCTCTGCAACCACGAATCTTCTCCCAGCCGGCTGCAAAAGCAGCGCTATTAATAATATAATTGTTTGAAATTCGAGTGTTTCTTGGGGTTATGGTGTTCTTGTTTCGTGTTTTCTTTTTTTTTTTTTTGAAATAAAGTGTAAAATCCAACCTTTGGCCCAGGCTTTTATTTCCTTGCTCCAGGAGCGTGCAGGCACAAGGGCTGAGCAGCAGCTGCTTCCTTGTCCTGGCCACGGGCAAGGTCCTGTTGTGCAGCTCCAGTGTGGGTTCATTCCCGGCCCCTCCCAAGCAATTAAACGCCAGAGCAGCCGATGTGCTGCAGGAAATGTTGGGAATGTTATTTATTTATTTTGCTTGAATGCTGCCACAACAGCAGTTAAAAAAAAAATAATAAAGGGGTTTGGGGCTTTGCTGCCGAGGCTTCCACACTCCTGCTGCTCCTCCTTGGCAGGTGCAGAACCTGATTCCCTGCAGGAGCAAAACCCGGCCCAGGGTTTCCTTGCAAAGCGCCGGGATTTGTTTGTGCCCCCCGGGGCTGGCAGCTCCCAGTGCCAGGCTGGCACAGATGGCATTTCTGCGTGTGGCAGGGAAATAAATCCACTGTCCCACTGCTGGCACTGCCCGGGGGGCTGCGGTGACCCACAGTGCCCCAGCGGTTTGGTCTCAGTCCCCAGCGCCGGCAGGATCGGTGCCAGCCCGGCCAGGAGGGGAGGCTGGACCTGTTCTCCCACTGCCGGGATGCTCCGGCACCAGGACACCGTGTCCCCGTGTCCAGCCCGGGGCTCAGGACAGGCAGGTGCCACCCTGTGCCCGGGGACACTGCAGCAGCAGCACCACCAGATTTATTTCTCCGAGCTCAGATCCAACCCAAACCCCTCTGGTTCCTCCCAGTGTCACGCCCAGCCCTGTCCCAGCACAGAAATTCTCCTTTTTCTCCCCAAATCCACCAGCTTAGCCAAGGACAAGAGGGGCAGCCCAGTGATGCACCATGGAGGGGTCTCACCATGGGCTTCCCCCAGCACCTGTGGATGCAATGGTCTCACTTCTCCTCTTTTAAAATAAATTCTACGAGGGCAGAGTCTGTATTTCCCCCAAATTTTACAATCCCTGTTCTTTCTGGGGGTAGCGATGGCAAAAAGTGTAAACAAAACTACCCCAGGTTTCACGTGTCCCTGCATATTGTATTTTAAAAATGGTGAGTTTACCAAAGCTCTCCGGATTAAATGCTGCCAGATGTGGGCAGTAGGGCTGGATCACCCTCCAGGACCCCACAGCTGGACCAGGCCCCTGCACCAGGAACATCCCTGCAGCCACACCAGGGGCTGGGTTTGCGTTCATTCATTTTCAGAGGAACCCCGTTTGGGAGGTTTCCTCCCAAAATTTGCCCTAAACCAGGACAGCTGGGAACAGGCATCTCCAACCAAGCCAAAATCTCAATTTCTTCCCAGATTCCTGGGAAAACAACCATCAACAGCCCGAGGCTCCCTCCCTCCCCAAGGCCCAGCTGCAGCTGGGCACCTCTGGGCACAGCTGGACTTCCCTCAGCCCTGCACCCCCACACTGAGCAATTAACAGAGCTCGTTAATTGTGACGGAGGTGGGTGACAAATAGACACAGGCACGGTGACAAAGAATCAGTGCAGAGCCACGCTGTTGGGTTTTTCCGACTGCCACTAGAAAAATACCCTGATTACAAAAATAATTTGCATGCAAGCACGGGGCACGAGCGGCAGGTTTCTCTGTCAGGCTGACTTTGGGGAGCTCTGCCAAGGGGATTTGTTAAACAAAGTTGAATTTTTTAATCTGTATCAAAAGCGAGTCTGTAATTTCATACAGAAATGACAAATATGCAACGTGAATGACAAATGGTTCATAAATCCTTGCAAATATCCTCCCAGAAATGCAGGGTTACGGCAGATCACCTCAGCTGCCTGCACAGAAGGACATTTGCAGCCAGCTGAAGTCAGGACTATTTCTGAACCCTCCACACTTTGCTGTTAATATATAAAGTTTATGTATCTACACACACACACACACACACACACACAGAGAAAGACTTTTTTATTATGTGTATATATAAAATATATACTAGATGGAAAGGCCCTCCAATTATAAATGCATAACCACAAGCTGGAGATAATTTGGCATTTTTCCTGTTTAAAAATGGATTTTTTTTTATAAAAATGAGTCAACTTCTGACTGCCTGCACAGAGCCCAGCTGGGATTGGGAGCGAGGGCAGCGTTCCTCCAGCTCTGCCAGGGCACTTCCAGCCTCCCGTGCTTTCTCCATTTCTTCAAGGGTGTGTTTTATACTAACACAGGTTTTTTACTCGAGAAGAAAATGCAGCAGAATCTGAGCTGGAAATTCTGCTTTTTCCACCCTTGGAAAGCAGGGAAAGCATCTCTGATTCCCAGCTCTATCCTTTAAAAGCCCTGGGAAGAGAGGCCAGCAGGAGGAAGGCTGAGGCACAGCTCCCTGGAGCCCCCCAGCAGCTGCTACAATCATTTTGCAAGGTAGTTTTTGCTAGAAAATGCACTTTAGGCATGCCTGTGCACAAACAGGTGCTGCCAGCACAGGCACACGCACCCCCCCCCCCCCCCCGAAAAAAAAAAAAAATAAAATCCACAATTTAAAAAAATGTAAACCCAGTGATTCCATCAGGTCTCTACAACTTTGCTTCATCTGCAAAGCTCAGGCAACTTTGGTCGTGTCGGAGTTGGCAAATGCCAGCAGGACCCCTCATGCAGAGACCCTGGAGCCCATTCCCTTGGCCAGGAAAGACAGGGATTGAGTCAGAAACCTCCTCATAGAGCCAGGGATCAGCAGGAATGCCTTGGGAAGCTCAGGGAATGCTCTGGACAGGGTCAGGGAGCGGCCACGGGGTGCAGGTACCTGGGGGAGTGGTGGTGCTTGGCCCAGCTGGGCTGGCCGGGGCCGGGCAGGAGGAGCTGCCCCTCTCCTATAACAAAATGCAGGTTTTCTTGTCCTTGAAGGGGTTCTCAGAAGCCGGAATCCCCATGAGCAGCGGGTCCTTCTTGGCGTGCTCCTCACAGTACAGCATCAGGTCTGCCGAGGCTTTGGACACCTGCAGGGCACGGGGGAAATCAGCATCCAACGGGGCTTTCCATGGAATGGGAGCAAACGGCTGAGGGAATCCAGGGGGGTGGGAGAGGGGCTGGGAGAGGGACTCATTCTGCTCCGCCTGCTGGTTTGATCCGCAGGGAATGAGGGGAAGGATGGAGCCCGGTGCTCTCCGGGCTTGGCTGTGACGCCGGGCAAAGGCTCCACCAGGCTCCTCCAGGAAACTGAAAACAAACAGGAGGGGCTTCAAAATAATCCCAGAGGAATTTTCATCTCTCCTGGAGCGACAGGACAAGGGGGGAACGGCTTCCCACTGCCAGAGGGCAGGACTGGGTGGGATACGGGGCCACAAGAAGTGGATTTATTTGGATTTGTTGAGCTTTGAGCGGGGGAAACGCTGAGCTGTGGGTGCACACGCACACAAAGCGCATACACACACTCTGTTATCTCCCTGTCCTGCAGCCGGGAGGGGAAAAACAAGGAAAAGGAGGGGGAAGAAGGCTGTGCTCTCACCTTTATCCTCTCTATGGAGGCTTCTATCCTGAGCTGCTGCACGGTCCTGCGGGCCTGGGCGATGTTGTTGGTCGTGGTGGCTGTTTTGCCAGACATTTTCAGCAGAGCAGGGAAGTTCTGCAGGGAAAGACAGCGGGTTGTTATTCCAGAAGGCAGCACAGCACCCTGAGCTGCTTTTGCACAGAGGCATCCACTACACGCTTCAAAAAGTGACTTTTAAAAATTATTATTGTTATATCCAACAGGACCGACCAGTGAAAAAACAACTCTGGAAGTAAAACACGCTCCAAAGAAAAGCATGGAGCAGCTGTGCAGGTCTCTGAGCCTGTGGGACAGCTTTGGCCACTTGATCCCCCCATCTGCAGCTTCCCTTGGCATTCCAGGGATCCCAGAATGTGCTGGAGAGCCACAACTTCCCTGGGAGCTGCACCAAGGAAGGGGACGAGGTCCTGAGCCCACCGGAGAGTGAAACAAGGAGTGAGGCAAGATGGATTCACAGAATATTGAGGTTGGAAAAGTTCTCTGAGACCACCGAGTCCAACCATTCCCCAGCACTGCCAAGGCCAGCGCTGCCCCGTGTCCCCAAGTGCCACATCCACAGGGATTTTAAACCCTGCCAGGGATGGGCACTCAGCCCTGCCCCGGGCAGCTGTGCCAGGGCTGGACAACCCTTTCTGGGGAGAAATATCCCTGTCCCAGGCTGATCCCAGCACCCCTGGCTGATCTCTGCCCAGGCAGGCTCAGTCCTAAGTGCCCAAGGCCAGGTTGGACCGGGCTGGGAGCAGCCTGGGACGGTGGAAGGTGTCCCTGCCATGGCAGGGGCTGGCACTGGGTGGGCTTTAAGTTCTCTCCCAACCAAACCAGCCTGGGATCCCAAATTACTCAGGCCTGTGGGCATCCAGCCCAGCCCTGCCCGGGCTCCCCGTCTCCAGCAGGACTCTGCTTGTCCTGCACAGCTCCCGAGGGATGAGAGCCCCGTGGGGCTGTGTCTGAATCCCTCCCGGCTCTGCAGTGACCCGAGCCCAAGGCAGCTCCGTGACCTTTCCGAGCAGCTCCTGCAGGGCTCAGGTTTCTCTCCCCCAGCCTGGCAGCAGCGCTGTTTTCCAGCTGGTGCCCGTGCCAGCCCGGCAGGCAGGAGCAGCATTATCCTGCTCTGAGTCCTTGTTTTGAGGGGACATTGCTTGGAAAAGCTTTGGGCAGGGCAGGGAACGCCTGCCCAGGCACAGGAGGAGGGACAATCGCTCCTCATATTTGGGGTCACTGAAAAATTATTACCGACAGTAAAGAGCAGGAGCATCCTCCTGCAGATCCAGCCCGGCCTTGGGCACTGCCAGGGATCCAGGGGCAGCCACAGCAAATCTGGGAATTCTATCCCAGGGCCTGCCCACTCTCCCAGGAACAATTCCTGCCCAATCTCCCACCCAGCCCTGCCCTCTGGGATCCATTCCCTGTATCCTGTCCCTGCAGGCCTTGTTCCCAGTCCCTCTGCAGCTCTCCTGGAGCCCCTTTGGATGAAAAATGAATCTTCCAAGCAGGGAACTCCAGCAGGCGCAGCCAGAGCTGCTGGGTTGCACAGGGGTTCTGCCCATGTTCTCCAGCCCGTGGAGCTGCAAACTTGTCATCCCTGGGGTAACAAGGAGCTGTTTCACAAAAGCACAGATCCACCACAAACTGAGCCCAAATTCCCAGCCCAGTCCCTGCAGTCTTCCCTTACAATAATCAAAAACTGCACTGTGAAAAACCCAACGCAAAGCAATTTATTTTTATCCGGTAATGAATGCAGCTCTGAGAGGACAGTTCAGGAGCCGCTGATTCCTGTAATTTTAGTACTTTTTTTTTTTTTTTTTAGGTTAAAAAAAGTTGCAGAATTAAAAGAGAAACCTCTATAAGATAATAGATAAATTAAAGATAATCCTCTCATTTAACTGGGGAAAGGCCACACTCAGCCTTTCCTCCCCCAGCCCCAAACCCCTTTTTGCCACTGGAGCTGTTTGATTCTCTGGATCCCGTCCCACCCTACATGGATTGACCTCCTTAGGAAAGTTCCAGGGCTTATTTTCCCAGCTGCTCAGCTTTGTTAATAAATGAGATGTTTGGAAAAAAAAAACAAAACAAAACAACCCAAACCATAAGAATTGAAAATTCAATTGCTGCATTTGCCCATCTCCAAACAAACACGAGCTTTAATAGCCCTCCTAGGATTACCAAATCTCTTCTACAGGGAGGTTTGCAACAACTAGGTCAGCTCCCAATAAATCTGTGTTCCTTCCCTGTTCCTGGCAATGGATCCGAGCTGCTGCAGCCATGGGATTTCTCACAGGGCACCCTGGACTTCACACAACTCCCCAGATTTCAACTGGAGCTGTCAGGATTCTGCAGAACTTGGGGGTTCAGAACCCTGGGCAGGGTTTTCTGGAGTAGGAGGATCTCCCAGGAGAAGCTGCTCCCTGAAGAAACGGCTCTGATTTCTCGGAAATGATCCCTGGTGGAGCCCTGGGAACCTCCCTCACCCCAACACTTTCCCTTCGGGGTCTCTCGTGTCCCAGCACTCACAGTCACAGCTCCTCGTTCCGTGCTAAATGCACCAAAAACGGATTTTCAAGAGGTTTTTCCACTCACCACCTAACCCAAAACACGGCTGGTGATGCAGGCCAGGCTGGACAGGGCTGGGAGCAGCCTGGGACAGTGGGAGGTGTCCCTGCCATGGCAGGGCTGGCACTGGGGGGGATTTAAGGTCCTTTCCAGCCCAAACCATTGCAGGATTTTCTGGTGCCACCTCCAAGCAGGAAGGGGATCCCTGTAGGGGTGACAACCTGGGTGTGACAAAGCCGAGCAGGGGCTCGCAGGAGCCGGGCTGGTGGTGACAGAGATTCCCAAACCCCGGAGCAGCTGCAGGCACGGCTGGGTCTGACTCACAGCCTAAAAGGAGACAAAAGGGTCAGACCCAGAACAGCCCCCCCAGCCATGGCAGGGACACCTCCCACTGTCCCAGGCTGCTCCAAGTGCCCAGCCCAGCCCTGGGCACTGCCAGGGATGCAGGGACAGCCACAGCTGCTCTGGGCAACCTCAGGGCCTCACTGCCCTCCCAGGGAAAAAAAAAAAAAATCCTTTCTCATTTACCCATTGAAAACTGAGGCCTGCAGAGGAGGATTCCCAAAGCTGCGCTTTGCCAGGGAAAGACAAGAAACGTAGCAAACTTCCAGTGCGCTTCCTGCAGCCACGCACCTGCACTCTTTTCTTGCTTGGAACACCTGCAAACAGCTGGAGCTGCCCCTCTTCCACAGAAAAGCCCTATTTTTCCGGGCCTTGCCCTATTTCTTTCCTCAGGCTTTAGGTAACGAGGTTGCCACGCAGCAGATCCCCAGATCCGCCTGGGCTGGCTGCCAAACTCCAGCTCCAGTGGGATAATTAAACTCTGGACTGTCTTATTTACTCTCTTAGATCCAGGACTTGTGAAGCATCTGCCGAGTGAAAGGTAATTAAATCAGCACTGCTAAAGCCGGGCTGGGAATCTGCTGGAAATCCCAGCAGCTCTGCCTGGAAAACAGCTCCCAGTTTGCTCCAGTTATCCAAAGCCAGCTCATACTGGAGCTGCAAAGCCTGGCTGGCAGCAGGACAAAGGCTCAAAGGTGCCTTGTAACTGTTTCTTTTGAAATAAAGCAGATTTTGAGGTGAACAGCTCAAAACTTGGATCGACAGAGCAGCTTGGGCAAAACACAAACCAACACCAGTGCCAACAACAGCACCTACCAAGTGTAACGCCCCGTCAGGCCCTGGTTTTCCAGCCCCTGGTTTTCCAGGGCTGGCAGCAGGGATCTAAAGTTACAGCTAATCAGCAAATGCAGGTTCCAAAGGCCTCTCCCCTGCCAGGGCCATCGGAGCCCTGCTGTGGAGGACGGAGCAGAAATTGGAGAGGTCTCTGCGCCAAACTCGGCGAGGGAACGGCAAGAAAAGGACACAGAGAGCTCCCAACATTCCCACTGACCCTGTCACCCCAGTTTGGGTGCCCTGCAGTCCCCTGGGAAGGGAGGGAGCACCCCAGGGAGTCACTGCTGCTGCTGCAGGGAATCGATGCTGGAGCAGCTCCAGCCCGGAAATGTTCGGATGCTGCTGCCTGATAAACCAGAAACAATCACCCCCGTGAGAATTATCCCGCTTTTCTTAAAAACACAGGAACAGGGGGAAAAGAGGGAAACAAGCAGCTGGAGAAGTTCAGAGCTGCTGCTCCCAGCTCATTCCCAGCCCCGAGCTCAAGGTGAAGGTTTCAGTAATTCCACCGCAAGTGCTGAAGGTTTCCAAGTGACGCCATTCCCAGTGCTGCAGATTCCCTGGTGTTTGCTGGGAGAGTTTTAAGCTGGATCTGGTTTGTCACCACCACTAACACAGGCTCTGACGGCTGCTTCACAGCCCTGCCTGCAAAACCATTCCACTCCCTCCTCCCTGGCATCCTTCCACCACGCTGCCTTCAGCTGGGACCCTGCAAAAAATCTGGGACTGACACCAGCAAATCCCAAATCCAGCTGCCTCCTCTCAGCGACTCACACTCCCCAGAGCTCACAGGAACAAAAAGAATAAAGATTTTGCTTCCGAAAATGCAGGGATTTGTCATGCAGGAAGGTGTTGGGAGGAGGAAGAGCAAGAGGGGATGCATGGAGTGGCACCAAGCTGAGGTAAATCCTTATGGAGAACAGGGAAAAAGAGCCCCAATGGCCCTTGGAGGGGTGGCACGAGCAGGGGGTGATGCCGGAGCCTGGGCTGACCCACACGCCCCAGTCCCAGGTGCAGGGCAGGACGTGGGGTGAGGTTTCCACGGGTCCTGAGGGCGCTGTGCTGCTTTCCCAGGAGCTCCGCGGGAGCGCGAGGCCCGGCAGCCGGTTGGGACTTGAATGCTGGAGGTTGGTTTTCCTACAGGGCACCCTTGGGAGCAGGTTTGTCATGACTTGCAGAACCTGAAAATGCTCCCAGTCCAAGGCAGGAGGCCACTGCTGGCAAGAAAAGTGGAGGCAGGAATAAACAACTCAATTCTGAGCGTGCAGGGAGGCACAACCAGCTACAGCAACGGATCAAACGATCCCGCACGAGCATCACCGAGTCTCTGGAACTGTGATATTCCCTAGCTTTGATTTCTGGTTCTTGAGGCCTCCAGTGGAAGAATCTGTTGGAGGAATCTCAGTGCGCCTGGCTCTGCTTTCAGCCAAAGTGCTGCAGAGGGTTTGGAGGCCCGGTGGGAGCTGATGTGTCCCCCCAGAGGCTGCAAAGCAGCGCCTGGCACAGGGTGACCCACAGGAAGGGTGGGAGAGGCACAGAGACCCTGAGAGCAGCAGCGGGTGGGAGAAAGGAGCACCCAAGGGATGCCTCAGCCCACCTGAAATCCCAGTGGCGCTCCTGGGTGCTGCTTCTCCCCCGGCACTGACAGTCCAGGCCTGAAGGACGCGCCTTGCCCCGGCAGGACAAGCAATTCTGGAAAGGACTTGGGAAGCCTGTTCAGAGCGGAAAAAGAGTGGAAGGGCTGGCGTGGAGGGGGAGCAGCCCTGAGCTGTCCCCAGAGCCCTCGTGTCCCCGCAGCACCTCTGGGCACGCTGCCATTCCCATCCCCACCTCCAAAGCAAACACCGCCCGGCTCTCCACGCTGCTCCTGCAGCGCCAGGGACCCACTGTCCCGGCTGTCCCCTTAATTAGGGAGCACTGGAACGAGGCAGGCACGTCCCACACTGCTCCTGCTCCGACCGGTTGTCCTGCTGGGAGAAGGAAGGAGATTCCAGCCCGACAGCCCCATCCTGGCCGGGCAGAGCTGCTCCCCAGGCAGCTCCCAGCTCCGGACATGCAGCCAGCCTGGTTTTTCCAGCGCTGGGAGCAGCCCAAGGGAAAGCCCAGGGCTCTGCTGGTGCAGTGTGGGGCCGTGCTGACACCCAGTGGAAGCACCGGAGCTGGGATCTTTTCCTTCTGCTGCGCTGCCGAAGAGAAGGGGAAATGAATCTGGGCAGCAGGAAAACACCGGGGTCTGGCCCTCAGCCAGCAAACCGAACTGAGGGGAAAGTAAAAACAGGGATTAGAGAAGCTTTTGGGTCATTTCTCTTTTTATGGAGCTTTTGTCCCATCCCTAGAAGGGTCCAAG
Organism: Donacobius atricapilla; assembly: GCA_013397315.1. Lineage (NCBI taxonomy): Eukaryota > Metazoa > Chordata > Aves > Passeriformes > Mimidae > Donacobius > Donacobius atricapilla. The sequence continues at coordinate 102,256 of WBMY01018037.1, read as the reverse complement.
GCCAGGATGGAGCAGCCTGGGACAGTGGGAGGTGTCCCTGCCCAAGGCAGGGGTGGCACTGGAGGGGATTTAAGGTCCTTTCCAGCCCAAACCATTCTGGAATTTCCCGATCCTTATTCCCCACACAACGGGCAGAGACACAAGTGGTGCAATATTCCACCGATTTCCAGGAGCACCCCGAGCTCCTGCTCCACTTTGCAGACGGAACACAACATCCACAGAGCAAACTTCCCAGGAAAAAATGGCAATGACATCATCCATGACCTCCCTGCTCCCATCACGGGAACCCGTGGCCAGGAGAAGGATTTTTCCACACCTACCCCAAACCAAGCTGTGAGTAGCAGCCCCCTGGTTCCTGGCAGGTGAGAAGGGCTGGGTTTTTAAAACAGGACTGGATTTTTAAACAGGACTGGATTTTTAAACAGGTCTCAGGTGGGATTTACAGTCGTGGCACAACTATTTTATATGCGCTAGAAAAAAGTTTGGGTTTGGTGAAAGAAAGCAAGATCTTCCCCAGGCAAGATCTTCCCCCAGGGATCAGACTCTGGAAAAGGAAAGCTGGAAGATCTGGCAGCTGCAGGACTTGCAGTGCTTTTGGGGAGGATGGGGATGCTGTGGGGTGCACCACAGCTGAAGGGATTGGGGGAGCTCAGGCAGCTCAGATTTCAAACCCAATTTTTCAGTAGAAAAGGTCCAGCGAGACCCAACTCTGCTCCCATCCCACTCCTGGAGGAGGTGCAGCTGCCAGGGCTGGATGAGAAATGGGAATTCTGGCCATGCAGACACACCTGGTTTGCACAGGGTGCCTGTCAGTGCAGAGAATAAAAGCCCCTTAAAGCACAGAACATCCATTTGTGATGCTTCCTCCTTCAGAGAATTTACACTTGAGAGTAGTGAGCGATTCTACACTAGAGATCTTTTTTTTAATTATAATGATGCTGCCAGTGTCTTAATTGGGGATTTAAATCCTTAATGATGTGAAATGAAAGGAAACAGACAACTCCTACAAGATCTTCAGTAGGACTTGGTGTTCTGGGTGCTTAATTAAGGCTGTGTTCCTTCAAAACCTCCACTTTTGTTATTCCAGCACCATCCTGCTGATCAAACCTGGGCTGCAGCTCCCTTTGATTTTCAAAGTCAGCCTCCACTGTGGGATTCTGTCAAACCCAATGTACATTTTGGGAGAGGAGCAGTGGAAAAACCTGCTTTTGTTTTCCTCCGCATTTCTTCTGACTTTGCTTTTTATACCTTCAGCACACACAAAAAGTGATTTTTAGATCAAGGTTACTTTGAAAAACATCTGAGCAGTGTTATTTTCAAGACATCAGCCTGAAGTCACTGGAAAAGGCAAGGAACTGCAGGGCAGCTTCTCCACAGAAGGTCCCTGTTCTTCCCCACAGGGCACTGCCCAGCTCATTCCCACCGGGAAAGAGGGAAAAAAAAAAAACTACAAAGAGACATTTGCAAGGAGACTTTCAGCTGGATCAAAATCAGGCTGCAAAGGGGGAGAGGGCTGTGCAGAAAGCTCCAGCCTGGCAGTCACGGGATGCAGCCTGGCCCCAGGTTATGTGACCTTCAGCAGATTCTTTGTCTGCCACAGATAAAGCCGAGGACGCTGGCGGGAGATGCTGTGGGGAGAGCCCCACGGGGCTCAGCTCAAAGGACTGGGGAGGTGGGAAGGATTTCACCACCTCCTTGGCTGCAGGAATTTATCATAGGGCCTGTTTTTGAAAAAAAATCTTAATTTCTTCATTAAGAAATGATGAAGATTTGCAGGCTGGTCCTTCCTAACCAGGGGAAGAAACAAGGAAAATCTTAATTTCTGTGGGAAAAGCAGGTTTTCCTGCCCCCTCAATTCAACCCAAAAGCAGTCAGGCAGTTAAAAGAATGAGGTGAAAAGTGTCAGCAACCCTGCCAAGGACTTTATATTTGCTCTGCTCCAGAATAAAATTAAACCACCAGGGTTTGGGACCTGTCGTGCTGCTTTTTATTTTGCATGAAAGAAAAGAACCAGAGTGGACTGGAAACTCACCTACATAGGCAGACTTGCTCCCTGTCCAGCTTGCCTTGATTTTATCAGTGTAATGATCCTGAAACAAAAATAAAATAAAAATTGTAAGGATTTCACAGCGCAAGAATGCCAAAGCTGGGGCAGGGGAGGTGGAACTTGTGGTTCGATGCTAATCACAAGAACAATATTTTGAGATTGGAAAATCCACCTCAACCTTGGAGCAGCCTGGGACAGAGGGAGGTGTCCCTGCCATGGCAGGGGGTGGCACAGGATGGGATTTAAGGTCCCTTCCAACCCAGAGCCCTCCAGGATTACTTTGTCCCTGGAAACTCGGAGCTGTCAGCCTCCAGTGATGCGTTCTCACCGCCTAAACAAATCTGAGAGCTCACATTCCCTACGGAGGCCTTACACCCCCAGAAAGAAACCTGGAATTGTATCAGTCCTCATATCCTGGAGCCCCTTTGGGCACTGGAAGGGCTCGCAGCTCTCCCTGGAGCCTTCTCCTCTCCAGGTGAGCACCCCCAGCTCTGTGAGGGTGATGAAAACCCATCAGGAGGTGGGAATTCTGTGAGAGCTGGAGCAGGGGGTGTATTTACAAGTAAAATCACCTCTCCTTTCGTTCTCCTGGCTGTGCTGCTGCCGGGAGCCCAAGGGCTGCACAATCACTGCCGTTCACACCCGGGTGTGCAAACAGACGTGTCAGGTTCTCACGGCTCCTAATCCAACAGGGACCGGCAATTCCCGTGTTACCCTTTCCTGGAATTCCCATTCCCCGGGCTGGAACTGGGATCAGAGGCACCGGGCATTTCCTGAGCTGGCACAGCCAGGGCACGGCCGGATCCGGGATTGCCACTGACACCCTCTGGAATGAATCCAACCCCCAGCTGCCAAGGGCTGCTGGAGCTCTGGCACCGAGCCCCGGAGCTGCTCCATGCCCGGCCAAGGAGCGACCACGGGCCTAGAGAAGCCACAGCCATCCCCTGCTGGAACCCCGGGCACTGAGAATTTCAGATTTCTGTGCTGCCAGGCACTGACCCCCAAGCAAACCCTGCACTGACCTGAGGCCGTGGAGAAGGCTCCCAAAATTGAGTGACAGCGCTGGGATTGTGGGTGTGGAGTTAAATAGAAGTGTGTGATATCACAGGGGGGAAAACTCAGAGTTTAAGGGTTTAGAATACAGTAATATATATATAAAGCAAGATGGAGGTTTTAGGGTATAGGTCAGTCCTTCTTTTCCACCTTCTCCATGGGTCTGGGTGATGTTTTGTAATTGGATAGAAAAGTCCACATTGCTGGCCATGGGTGGTTGGTTATTGGGTTAAAAGTAAAAATAATTTAGGTGTCCTTTCTTAATTGGACAGTTTATCCTTAAAAGGCCTTGTAGAGAGAGAGAGATAGGGCTCCATTTTTAGTTTGCTAGCCAGAAGTGCTGTAGTACTCATGGCTTGTGAGACCATTAGATAAGAATTAATAAACATCTGAGTCCCAACAAGAAATACCATCTGGAGCATTTAACCCCGATTCTGACAAAAGAAAATAAAATGCAACAAACCCCTTCCCTCATTGCCAGGGAACAAGGAGGGAAAAACCCACCTGAAATTCCCAGGGGATGGTCCTGAGCAAGGCAGGGAGGCAGCACTGGCACTATTCCCGTTATAATCACACCCCACTTCCCCTGCTGGAAATGGGATCACACTTTTAATAAGTGCTGGTCAAATCATTGTGTGGAGGAGGAAAATAAATTGTGTTAAGGACAGTCTGCCTTGCCACAGTCCTTGTCCCTGTGCCAGGCTTGTCCTGTCCACATCCAGCGAGGAAACCGAAATAAATAAATGTGACACGTAACCTCCTCCACAGACGCGAGACCGCTGCACAAAATCAAAGTTTGAATGGAAAAGCTGCTGCTCTGCTTATCTGTGCAATATCCCAACCTGCTCACACCCCCTGGAAATTGTCAGGGAAAAATAAGAAAAAATTTTAAATTGACTTGTGCATCCTGAGGGGGGTGAAAACACAGTCAAAACAACCACGGAGCACAGGGAATGGTTTGGGTTGGGAGAGACCTTCAGGGAACAGCCAGTCCAACCCCATCTTCAATACATCTGATAAGTAATTCTGGTTCCTGGGGCCGCTTTGCACGCCAGAGCCACGCTGATATTCCTGCCTAATCAAAGCTCCTATCAAACCAGTCATAAAACCCCACAAACCCGGCATTGCTGGCATAGTTTGAGGCTGGTGTAATGCACCCCCTGCAAAAGCCTCCACTCAGAGGCCAGGCCACGCTCGGGAAGGAATAAATCAGGGAAGGGCACGTGGGCTGAGGAAATTCCACTGCTGGATGGGTCCCAGTTCCTCTGGCCAAGGCTGGCAGCACCAGCCAGGTCCTCCTGCACTGCAGGAGTTCCAGTTCCAGCTGGAGCATCCCTGCTTTGCAGGAGGAATCCCTTGCAAGTTTTACAGCAACATAATCCAGATTCAGCTGGGACAAGGATGGTCCCCCTCCCCTAAAAGTCAGGGACACTTTCTGCTTGTCCCAGCTCCAAGCTTAGACCAAAAACCCTGCCTCTGGGAGGGGGCTTGAAGCTACAGACAGAGCTGAAAATGTAATTTGGGATCTGCCCAAAATTATTCACAGCAACCACAGACTCACAGACTGGTTTGGGCTGGGAGGGAGCTCAAAGTTCACCTCATCCCAAACCCCCTGCTGGGGCAGGGACACTTCCCACTGTCCCAGGCTGCTCCAAGCCCCGATGTCCAGCCTGGCCTTGGGCACTGCCAGGGATCCAGGGGCACCCTGTGCCAGGGCCTGCCCACCCTCTGAGCCAGGAATTTATCCCTAATATCTCATCCAAACCTGCCCTGCTTTCCCCTTTCTATGATAACCACCAGTCCCTGATGCTTCCCTGGTTGAGGCAGCAAGGGTTGGGTCCCAGGGCATCCCCTTGGCCTTCTCCTGGAAACTGGGAGGGAGAATTTTCTCTCCTCAGCTTAAAACACCTGAAAACCTTCTGGTTATGTGCTCTGGGGGAGGTTGGGCACAAGGAACACCCTCATTTAGATGGGAAAACCAGACAAAATCTCCCCCACTGGCCCTGCACAGGGAATGGCTCTGGAGAGCGTGGGGGTGATGGCACAGAGCAGCTGAGCACAGCCTGGGAATGCAGGCTGGGAATTCGGCAGGCTGGGAATTCAGCAGGCTGCTCCCTTCCCAGAAGGGCTGAGATGGGCTTTTCCACCTCCCAGCACTCCGGAGAGCCCGGCCGGAGGAACACAGCCCACACAGAGAGCCAGGGCTCGGAGCTGGTGCCGCGCGTGGGAGCGGGGCAGGAGGGCTTGGATCACACATCCCAAAGCAAAGCGCGCCAAAAAGTCACCTGTCCCTGCACAGCAGGTTCGGGAAGACACGGGAGAAGGGATGGGAAGACAAAGGGGGTAAACAAAAGCGGGGAGCAGGGCTGGCTCGGGCCTGAGCTGAGGAGAATGTTTAGACAAGGAGCTGATCCCAGCGGCCGCGTCCTGCCGGCCTCAGCTGCTGCAGTACAAATAATCCTCACAACACACTTCTTTCCCTTTCCCTCCTCCCTCTGGAACTCCATCACATGCCAAGACGCTGATACGGACACAGGAAGCTGAATATAAACACGTTGCCTGTTTGACCAAATATTCAAAGGAACACAACTAAAAATACTCAGCCGCTGGTGTCCAGGAACATCCCAAAGCTGTGAGCCAGCCCCAGCCATGCTGCCTGGGGCTCCAGGAACCGGGGAACTGGGATTTGGGGTACACTGAACCCCCAGGCCTCAGCTTTCATAGAACCCCAACTGGTCTGAGTTGGAAGGGACCTTAAAGATCATCTTGTTCTGTTCCCCTGCCATGGCAGGGACACCTCCCACTGCCCCAGGCTGCTCCCAGCCCCAGTGCCCAACCTGGCCTTGGGCACTGCCAGGGATCCTGGGGCACCCCGTGCCAGGGCCTGCCCACCCTCCCAGCCAGGAATTCCTTCCCAATATCCCACCCATCCGTGCCCTCCCGCAGTGGGAAGGCATTCCCTGTGTCCTGTCCTTCCATCCCTTGTCCAAAGTCTGTCCCCATCCTTCCTGCAGCTCCTTCAGGCCCTGCAAGGCCACGCTGAGGTCACCCCAAAGCTTCTCCTCTCCAGGTGAACAATCCCAGCTCCCCCAGCAGAGCGGCTCCGTTCCCCTGCTCATCCTGGAGCCTCCTCCGGATTCCCTCCAACAGCTCCTGGGGGCCCCAGAGCTGGAGGCAGCTCTGCAAGGGTGTCACCAGAAGATCCAGGAGTGGATCCTCTCCTCCCCAGGGACACCTGGCTGGGAGGGGTTAAGCAGCTCCCCAGAAAGGAATGCTACATCCCCTGGGAACGCCGGATCCCCCAGAGCCACGCGTCCCTCCAGGGGATGGATGTACCCCCACCACCTCCACCTCCCATGGGTACCCCCACGGTTCCCCCCACCTTCCTGCTTCTACCAACCTCCCTAAAACCCCATGGAGAATCCCACCACAGCCCAGCCACCCCGAGCATTTCTGTCACAGCCTCTGCTCCTTCTCACCAATCCTTGCAAAATACAGAATGGAAGCTTTTTGCTCGTGTCATCAGCGTTGTCTCACCCTAACAAACTCCCCTCCAGGTTATTCCTGAGAGCAGAGATGCCGTGTCCAAGAGCCACCCTAACAAATTCCCCTGCAGGTTATTCCTGAGAGCAGAGATGCTGTGGGTCCAAGCGCTCCCAACACTGAGTGCAGGATCAATGCTGAGGTTTGGAAAAACAAGCCCCAGCTGTGTAATATTGCAAAATTCACCAAATAGCTGCACAATTCCAGCAGGGCAGGAATCCCAAGAGTCACCGAACATCTGCAGTTCCCATTTCCCAAGAAAAAGTGAATCCATGATGGCTTTCAAGAACTGGGGGTGCTCCATCCCAATTAATGGAGTTTCACTCCAATTCCTGCCCCTGCACAGGGATACTCCTGTGCCAGGACACAGCAGCCTTCCCCCATTCCCATGGTTTGTGCAAGCACAGATGGAGTTGCAGCAACTCAATCCTCCCTGGAATACGGCTCCATGGCTCGGCCAAGGCTGTGGTGGTGTTTCCCTTGATAACTGTAAACCCTTGGAAATGATTCCCTCCGCCCCCTGCGGTGATCTCTGCTCTGGCAAAGGGGACAAAGGGAAAGGGCGGAGGGAGGGTGAGGATTTCTGGGGCTGCACCACGGATTTCTGGAGCAGGATGGATTTGCTTTTGCAACAGAGCATTATCAGAGAAGGACACGCTGGGATTTGGGGAGCTGTGCCCAGGGAAGGAGCACTTTCCCACCCCACAGAGCTGACGTGCTCAGCGTCTCCCACTCAGCATTCCAGCAACTCTCACAGGGGTGGTGGAGCCACAGAAAAAGGCGGGAGAGGGACTTATTGAACAGGCAGGGAGAGACAGGACACGGGGAATGGATCCCAGTGCCAGAGGGCAGGGCTAGGTGGGATTTGGGCAGGAATTGTTCCCTGCAGGGTGGGCAGGCCCTGGCACAGGGTGCCCCTGGATCCCTGGCAGTGCCCAAGGCCAGGCTGGACACTGGGGCTGGAGCAGCCTGGGGCAGTGGAAGTGTCCCTGCCATGGCAGCGGTGGAATGGGATGGGATTTAAGGCCCCTTCCAACCCCAACCATTTGGGATTCCATAATTCTACTGTGTCACCCCAGGCCCTGCTACAGAGAGCTCAACGTGAATCTGGTTCTAATATTCCAAGTCTTTTTAGCAACAAAACCTAAAATCTTAAGAACTTCCAGTACTTTAGAAGTTATTAGATTGTCAAAGGAACATTATATTTGAAATAAAAAATATCTAAAGCCTACAACTCAATAATTTGATTTAACACCACCAAGACATGAGAGGTCAGTTGTTCTGCTGCCTGGGAGCACAAGAAACTCCTCCAGGATAACTTCATCTTTCAAGGAAAAATCCTCCATCAGCTGGGTGATTATGGGATGAGCTCCCCCTCCGAGCCCATGCATTGTTCCTGGCGGGAATTGATAGCTCCTTCATTAGAGATATCCCAGATGCTGTGGTGCATCCCATGCTGGGATGAAATACGGGATTGAGGAGTCATTAACTCCACACTAATCCCTCAATCTCATTTACTGGCACTGAGCAGCACAAAATCCTGCCACTGTCCACTACTCACCCTTTACCCCAAGAACTGTATTTCTAAACCAATTTACACCCCAGACAAACACACACAAGTAACATGTCTCTGTTAAATTAAAACAACGGGTGATCGCCTGGCAAATTGCTGGGAATTCCCCTTGATGTGCCACACTAATTAAATCATAGAATCTCGTAATATCCTGAGCTAGAAGGGACCCACAAGGATCATGGAGTCCAGGTCCTGGCCCTGCACAGGACAATCCCAAAATCCCACCCTGTGCCTCCCTGAGCTCTGGCAGCCTCGGGGCCGGGACCATTCCCTGGGGATCTGTTCAGCGCCCAACCTCTGCAGGAAGAACCTTTCCCAATATCCAACCAAAACCCCTCTGGACACAGCTCCAGCTCCTTCCTAAAAACACCAGGCTAAAATCACAATACACCCCCAAACCCCTCTTTCCCCCGCCCCAGCTCCTGAAAAAAGTAAAGGATTTAAGCTTGCAATGGAGAATCGCAATTTGAAAGTTACTAAAGGAACTAAAAAGTTCCAGGAGTTGGGCTCGATGATCCATGTGGGTCCCTTCCAACTCAGGATGTTCTGCAATTCCACGAATCCAAGCCAACTTATTACTCGAACATGNGCCAGGCCCGGCAGCCTGGGGGGCCGGGCGGGCGCTTCCCGCTGTCCCCGCGGGGCCGGGCGGGCTGTCCCGGGCGGCAGAGCTCGCTCTTCCCGGTGGGAACCCCCCTGGCCCGGGCCCCCGGGATCCCGGTACTCACCGAGCGCCGCTCCCGGGGTCTCCACGGGCGACCGGAGCGGGAGATGAGGCCACGCCCACCGAGCCAAGCCACGCCTCCTTCCCAGCCTTCCCCGCCCACCCGCGGGGCCACGCCCCGGTCGGGGCAGGGCGGGGCTACGCTGGATGGGCGGGGTCAGAACGGCGGTGGGCGGGGCCGCGCGGGTATCCCAAATCCGTGCGGAATTCCGCAGCCAAATCCGGTTTGTCCCGTCCCGAAGGGTGGGTTCAGGCGTGCCTCGGGTGTTTGGGAAGGGGTTGAGTGGGAAAAGCGTGCTCCCGAGGGATCGGAGCGCACGCGGTGGTTCAGGCGGTGATGATGGTGGTAGAGAAGCCGGCGGGATGGAGAGGTTGGAGCATCGACATCCCGGCGCTTTCGGGAATCGGGGTTGTGGCGGTCGCCAGGGAGGGGCACATGTGGTATTTGCAAAGGCTTGCCTGCTGCCCGAACGAGCCCGGCGTGCCTCTGCTTGTGGGCCTTTGATCCTGGGATCACCGGAGAATACATCTGTCTCCAGAGGCAGGGGAGGGTGTGGGTTAAAATTTAAATACGAGTTCCTGCCTGGGAGCCGCAGGAGGGAGGAGGGTTGGAAAAGGAGGGTGTGGAGGCCCTGGCACAGATTGTCCAGGGAAAATGTGGCTGCCCCTGGATCCCTGGCAGTGCCCAAGGCCAGGCTGGACGGGGCTTGGAGCGCCCTGGGACAGTGGGAGGTGTCCCTGCCATGGAAGGGGTGGAATGGGATGGACTTTCAGGTCCCTCCCAGCTCCAACCAGTCCGGGATTCTACGAAATTCCAGGAAAACTGGGGAAGATGCTGCGCTCATCCCCATCGCCACCTGTGCCTGGAGTGCGTCCCCATGGAGCATCCCTGCCCTGCGAGCACCAGGAAAACCTCTCCTTGCTCTTCTCCATGGTTTTGCCCTGTGCTGCCGCAGGGGGG
>WBMY01018037.1:52247-92252 GCA_013397315.1 Donacobius atricapilla | reverse complement strand
CCCCCAAACCCCTCTTTCCCCCGCCCCAGCTCCTGAAAAAAGTAAAGGATTTAAGCTTGCAATGGAGAATCGCAATTTGAAAGTTACTAAAGGAACTAAAAAGTTCCAGGAGTTGGGCTCGATGATCCATGTGGGTCCCTTCCAACTCAGGATGTTCTGCAATTCCACGAATCCAAGCAAACTTATTACTGCAACAGGGTGTGTAATCTCAGTATCAACACGAAACCTCCTGGAATAATGACGCTTGCCACTAATTAACCTTCTTCCCACACTCATCCCACAACTCCCCGCACGTGGGAAAGTTCCTCCGTCAAGCAGAGCTCCGTGATTCCGAGGAAAACTCATGGCCTGACGGCTAGAAAAACTAAAATTGGTAAAAATTTAAATGATTTAGCTGAAAGCTGGGGTGACCCCCGTGTAATTGGAGGCGGCAGCTCCATCGGTGCCATGGGGCAGGTCTGAAGGGAAGGAGCGGGGAAGGAGGCAGGAAGAAGGAAAGGAAGAAAACCATCTTAGAATGCCTATTTTAGAATTATTTTTGCCTAATTAACCAGATTATTTTTTACATAATTAAGCAGATTTTGCCTGATTCCCGTGCCACACGCTACTTGTTGAACCACACACCACAGCTGCGCGCTGCCTCCCGCCGTGAATCCTCCTCAACACGACNCTCTGCTTGTGGGCCTTTGATCCTGGGATCACCGGAGAATACATCTGTCTCCAGAGGCAGGGGAGGGTGTGGGTTAAAATTTAAATACGAGTTCCTGCCTGGGAGCCGCAGGAGGGAGGAGGGTTGGAAAAGGAGGGTGTGGAGGCCCTGGCACAGATTGTCCAGGGAAAATGTGGCTGCCCCTGGATCCCTGGCAGTGCCCAAGGCCAGGCTGGACGGGGCTTGGAGCGCCCTGGGACAGTGGGAGGTGTCCCTGCCATGGAAGGGGTGGAATGGGATGGACTTTCAGGTCCCTCCCAGCTCCAACCAGTCCGGGATTCTACGAAATTCCAGGAAAACTGGGGAAGATGCTGCGCTCATCCCCATCGCCACCTGTGCCTGGAGTGCGTCCCCATGGAGCATCCCTGCCCTGCGAGCACCAGGAAAACCTCTCCTTGCTCTTCTCCATGGTTTTGCCCTGTGCTGCCGCAGGGGGGTTGTGCTGCCCCTGGCGCTGCCAGGCTGTCCCGGCTCCAGCCTGTCTCCGCAGCAGCTTTTATGGGAGAGGAGATGGGATCACCAGTCTGCTCGGCTCCTCTTTATTGCCGTTCCAGCGGGGAAAACAGGGATGCACGGGAGGACCTTGTCCTGCGTCATGCCCCAATAAAAAAAAAAAAAAAAACAAACCCAAACAACACCTTTAGGAAGATTGTTAAAAGAGAAGGAATTCCTCATTTGATTCCTAATTAAAAACACAGGAAACCCAGGTTTCCCAAGCGCGGCCACCAGCCAGGCGGGAAGCGTTGCCCTCTCGTGGGCTAAAGCAGCAGCTTCCCACCTTTCAATCCTAACCGAGAGCTTCATTAGCCAGCGTTGATTAACTACCTATGGCCTCACAGGGCAGCAGTCCCAGGCGAGCCGCCCCTGATCCGAGCTCGTCGGGGTTCCCTGGAGCTTGTCAGGGATTCCCAGGAGCTTTGCTGGGGCTCCTGTCCCGTTCCAGCCAGTTTGCCACGGGGCACACACTGGGAGGGCACCCTGGGGCATGAACTGGGCACACTGGTTGCACTGGGGCTTGTGCTGTGCATACTGGGAACACTGGAGCATGCAGTGGATGCACTGGGAGGGCACACTGGTTTGAACTTTGTATTTTCTCTATTAAACATTTATTTTCCTTTCCACCAGGGGCGGGATGAAGCCTCAGCAAGAGGGGATCTCTTGTGTTTCCTTCCTTTTGTTCCCTCCCAGGCATTCACCCAGTGGATTTCTCACTTTGTCTGAAGGCAGGACTGAGTTCTTCAGATCCTGGCGATATAAGCACGGGTTTCCCTTTCTCCTACAAAGACAAATATATATGTAAATGATGATGATGATGATTATAGCTGTTGTTATTGTTGTTGTTATTATTATTAGTGTGTAGTAGTAGCCTAGATCAGGGCACTCACTCTTGGATATTGGGAAGGAATTCTTCCCAATGAGGCCCTGGCACAGGGTACCCAGAGCGGCTGTGGCTGCCCCTGGATCCCTGGCAGTGCCCAAGGCCGGGCTGGACAGGGCTTGGAGCAGCCTGGGGCAGTGGAAGTGTCCCTGGATGGCACTGGTTGGGCTTTGATATCCCTCCCAACCCAACCCAGTCTGGAGGTGAGACACTGGGAGGGACTCGGAGCAGGACTGGGAGCAGTATCCAGGGTGGAATCCTGTCCCCTAGCACCATTTATCTCTGTGAACTCCCATTATTTCCTGCATAACGAGGTTCAGAGTTCAGCCAAGGGCTGCCTGCAATGCTCAGCCTGGGAGGTTTTGCAGCAGCTCTGCTCTCGGGGTGCACTTTGGTCGGAGAGAGCAAAGCCAGATTTCTTCTGCCTGTTTGACAGTGCTGCTCCTGTCCACCTTGGATGCTCTGTGTCCCAGAGGAGGTGGGGGGTTCACTGAATGAGCTTGGGGGGCTTTCCCAGAAGGATCATGAAAATCTCTGATGCTGGAGAAATGAGCCACATCACTCGCAGCTCCAACGATCCTGGCAGGAGCGGGCAGAGCAGAAAAGCTCAACTCTTGGACAAAATCATCAAAATTACACCATGTTCCCCCTCAAAACCCAATGAGTTTTCCCCAGGATCTGTGCAGAACAGGAATTTTGACTTGGTTTTCCCAGGATCTTTGCAGAACGGGAATTTTGACTTGGTGGCTTCACTGAGCTTGTATTTAGCCAGAAATGCAGAGGAAAACAATCCTGAAAATAGCTGGGAGCAGGCAGGGACTCACTCCTGGTTAAAGGCTGGTGCAGGACAGAGATTGTTGTCCTGTCTTTTAGGAAGGGGGTGCTCCCCGAGTCCTGGGATTATCCCCGGGCATGAAGTCCAGAGTGACAACACAGAAAGGGACTTCATAAACAAAGCCGACAGCTGTGCACAGCCCGCAGCCAAGGAAGGCTTTCTCCGGAGCAGAAAAGAGTGATCAAATTCCGCGTGGGAGAACCGGAGGTGCAGGAGACTGGCGCGCTGTGATTTCCAGGACAGCCATCCCTCCTCATCGCTCCTCTCTGCAGGGCCACAGCCTGTGCCTGTCACCGTGCGCCTGGCCAGGAGCGGTTCCTGCTCTCCCCTCTGCATCCCTGCCACGTCAACAGCTGCCATTCCCTCCATCCCTCCCTCCAGTGTCATCGGAGAAGGAACAGGAGCCCAGGCTCCCGTGGCTTTTCCCACTGTTGTCCCAAAGAACCAGCCCCCGGGAATATGGTCTGAACCCCCCCAGTGCTTATTTTCCCTGGTTATTTATCAGGCATTCCTTCCACGAAGGAAGGAATTCCTCCCCTTAAATCCCTGTCTCACTTAAATCCCCCTCCCTGGGCTGCTGGACTCAGCCTTCCCTGGAAAAGGCTGTCCAAAAGGAGCACGTGTGATAAACAGTTCCATTTTGGGTGTCCACGCTGGACACCCCCGGGAAGAGCCTTGCTAAGGCTATTTTGAGCAACCATTAATGCAGCAAAAATTATTAAACACTGAACATCCTTGATTTCCACATAACAAACACCAGCCACCCTTCAGCATCCTCTTTCTTGGGTGGAAAGACTTGTTTTTCCACTAAAAATTAACCAAATGAATCAATGCCTGGAATTATGCCTGTGGGAATGAGTAATTTCTTACAGTTCATAGAAATATTTCCCATTTTTATGCCATATTCTGGCTCATCTTTCCAGATAATCACAAAACCAGCCACTCTCCCCTAGTTCCAGCTTGGCCAGCTGGTAAAGCATCTGACAGCAGAAATGGCTAAAACAATCTGAGCATTAACAGTCCCTTATTTATTAATTTTCTTCCCTATTTTGGGGCTTTATATTGTTGAAATGACACATCAGGACCGCCCAGGGACAGACCTGTGTGCAGCAGCTCTGGGTGCTCTTCCTCAGGGGCACAAGGTGCACATTCCATTGTTCCCTCACCTCCACATCAATCCCAGCAGGCCCATATGGACCGGCACAGGGCTGAACGTGGGTGCAGGCTGGGATCTGCTCCATCCCTGCTCAAGGGATGCTCCAAGCAGTCAGGAGGATGTGGGCAGCAGGATGTGGGCAGCCAGTGCTGGCAGAAGGAGCCTTTTTCATCACTCCCATCCCAGATGAGACCTTGGTCTTGATCCAAGGACTCCATGTGATGGATGGGTTTTTCCCTCCAAGGAGGGATTTTCACTGCCTGGGTGTGAGCTGCTTATCCTTCTTCACCCACGGGCAGCCTGAGGCAGATAATGGGATGCAGGGGTTGGAGGAAAACATGTAGGAACAAAGGAAAACCATAACGTAGGAGAGAAGAGTTTTCGTATCTCCATCCTTCGATATTTTTAGTCTGAAAGGCACTAATGCATCACTGAGCTATGAAAGGAAAGCTCCCTGCTGCTCTCCATGTCAGGGGCTTCAGAGCAGTGCTCTGCCTGCTTTGAAGGAGGTACCTGTGGGCACCTATATCCAGGTGTAGGAAAACCACATCCCTTTAGCTGAGGAGACGTCACAGGTAGAGACACCTCCCACTGCCCCAGGCTGCTCCAAGCTCCATCCAGCCTGGCCTTGGGCACTGCCAGGGATCCAGGGGCAGCCCCAGCTTCTCTGGGCAACCTGAGCCAGGGCCTGCCCACCCTCCCAGGGAAGAATTTCCTTCCCAAAATCCCATCAAAGCCTGCTCTTCTTCATTTTAAGTCCAACCCCCCTTGTGAGAATCCCGTCTCACAGCAGATCAGCTGCATGTGCCCTCTGCTCAAGGCTTGGAGCACACAGGCTGCCAAGAAGAGATGGGCTCTGGTGGGACCCCCCATCCCCCCTCCCACCCAGATAAGAGCTGAGGGAAATGGGTTGGGGTGGTTGCGTTGGAAGACTCTGGTTCTGTGCTAATCCAGGAAAACACAGTCATTCCTTTCCCTCTACTTTTCAGGCTTGCTGGAAGTGTGAAGAGAACAACGAGCAGCAAGTGGGATGGAGGCAGCAGCCCAAGCCAGACCCTGTTCCAGTGCCCAGCTGTGCCAACAAGGTTCGGCTCCACCACCACGGGACTGTGAACAAACCCAACTGAGCCACGGCAGCGCTGAGTTCCCCTCCTTCCTCTGCTCCTCCATCCTTTTTCCATTATTAAATGTACTCCCATCTAATAGGATTTTATGGCATCATTTTTCCCCGAAGTGGGAAAAAAGGAAACAATTAGGGGTGGCAGGTCTAGCCTGGCACGCAGCAACACCATTAAGCAGGAGGCTGCTATGCTGCCGTTGGTCTGGAGCCTCTTTAGCATTTTCATTAGCTCTCCAAAGCTTTTGATGTCCCTAATTTATGCCACAGACACTGCAGAGGAGGCAGGCGATGATTAGGATGGGCTTTTACTCTTCTGGAGTGCACCGGGTACCTCGTGGCTACGGACCCTGCATATAAAGCAATATTGCTTATTATTCCGAGCTGTTTGTTCCGTTAATCATGAGCCTGCTTTGCTCTGGGAAGAGGAACTGGAATACAGCAATATTCTGTCTGCTTGTTTTTAAAATACACGTGTGGGTGGACACTCCAGCTACTGCTCACATTTTTCTCTCACAAGAAGAGCTATTCGTGATTCTCCTCCCCAGTGTTTTCTCCTGACGCTGATTTTGTTCGTCGAACTCGGGAAAGGAACTGCCTCAAGCCTGTCAATGAGTTGTTTGGAAATAGGGAGTACTAACTGAGAAATGCTTGAAATTCAGCATCCCAGAGAGGAAAAGAATTTTTCCACGGAAAGGGTGGTCAGGCTGGACATTGGAATGGGCTGCCCAGGGAGGTGGTGGAGTGCCCATCCAAGGAAGGGCCAGATGTGACTCTCCGTGCTCTGGACTGGGTGACAAGGTGGGGATTTGGCACAGATTTGGCTTCATGATCTTGGAGGGCTTTTCCAGCCTCGGTGATTCCATGATTCTCTGGTTCAGTTCAAAGTCTCTCACTGCCCTCACAGTCTCCGCCTTCACCAGCCAACAGCAGGTCTTGGGATTCCTTCAGGATATCCCAAAGGGAATTTTCAGAGACAACTGTGTTCAACTCATGATCCCGAGAAGACACTATGGAGGCCTTAAAAGCAATTCAACAAGTTGTGTCAGCATTTTCTATGACCTTGTCTCACCGCATCTGACCTTGTAAAGAACCTTCCAGAAAACCAGAGAGTTCTGGGGTAGAGCAAAATGAAAAAGGGAATAAAACAACCGACTGGAGAATTATTAGTGAGCTCCCATCCAGCTCTCCAGACACGGACAATGTGTCAGGGCATGTCTCCAGGCTGAGAAGTTTACAGGATGCAGGAACAGCTCCATAAAAAGCACGTTGTCACCAGCTCCTGGAAAAGCACTGCTGGAACCAGCAGGGAAGGGCAGAGCAGCTCCATCAGACAGCAGAGCAGCGTCTTCGTTGCTGACAGACAGCTTCACCTGAATGTCCTTCATCAAAAGATCAACTGAAAAACTGCGGGTCTGTCACTTTTCTAAACTACACTTACTCAATCCTTCCAATCCCCTCACTACACAACACAGCATCCACACCAATGAAATGAATTTCCCTTCCTACGAGAACGATAGATTCCACACACACAAACCAGGTTAGTTCAGTTCATGTGGAAACAGCCAATTACATAATTTATTTAGTAATACAGTTTTAATTTACAGTTTAATTGAGCTGCACTCCCAAGACATAGCTTATTGTCGGAGCATGAAAGGCAGACACAGCAGGTGTCACTTGTTCCCCATCTGGTCTGGGTTTCTAAACTGGGACACCCCCAGCAGCACCCCAGCATCTCCATTGCCACACAGTCCCCATCTCATGGCAACCAAAGGAAGCTTTGAATCACGGAATTGTTTAGGTTGGAAAAGTCCACTAAGACGATCCAGTTGAATCATTCCCCCAGCACTAAGGCCACCTCTGACCCATGTCCCCATGTGCCACATCCACAGGGATTTTAAATCCCTCCAAGCACGAGGACTTCACCCCCGCCAGGGGCAGCCGCTTCCAATGTCTGACCACTCCTTCCATGAAGAAATTCTTCCTGATGTCCTCCCTGAGCCTCCCCTGGCCCAGCCTGGGGCCGTTCCCTCTCCTCCGGTCCCTGTTCCCTGGAGCAGAGCCCGACCCCCGGCTGTCCCCTCCTGGCAGGGAGTTGTGCAGAGCCACAAGGGCCCCCCTGAGCCTCCTTTTCTCCAAGCTGAGCCCCTTCCCAGCTCCCTCAGGGATTCTCCCGGGTGCAGGAATGCCTGAGCCCCTTTTGTTCCAATGGATTGTTGCTCTGACAGATCCCAGCCCTCGGAGACCTCCACACCCCGCACAGGGAACACACAGCAGCGCTAATGACACATTCCAGAACATCCTGGCCGTGTGAGTAATTGCAGATCCTTTGCACAGGCATCTCCACGAAGGCAGTGGGAGTTGTAGAGACATTATTAGGTCTCCTGACATTTTAAAAAGGCTTAGACAGAAAACGTCTTCGTGGGGTTTCAAAGGCTGCAATGGAACTGAAATAGTTTTTGTAATAATAACCAGACAACCCACGAGGAGCTTTGTGTAACTGCTTGGACATGAGGGAACAGAGAGAGAAAATCCATGCACAAAGTCAGAGAGGGGATAGGAAGAGTTATGTCCAAGCTAAGCCATCAGGGCTGCTCCCACAGCCCCCTGACTGCCCCAGGAGAGGTCACACAAAGGGATGACACCAGCCAGCGCCACAGGTCCAGCACTGGGAGCTTGGGGGGGTCCCTTCTCCAATAGGGAAAATCAGGAGCAGAGCCTCCGTGCTGATCTCAGCAAGAGAGCCTAACCTTTTGGACAGCTCCAAACCCTCCTGCAGAAGTTGGGTTTCTGAAATAATTTGGTTTTTAAATGGTGTGAGGGCTCCAGATGAAACCAGGGCAAACTCCCCTGGCACACATGGAGCCATCTGACCCCATGAGTGTGTAGGGACAGCCTAAGGAGTTTGGAAAAGCAGCTCAGGGACAGCGCAGGAGATGAGGGAGCACCAGGTGCCAAGAGTTGTTCCAATGTTATATATTCACATGGATACAAATTTCATGGGTTTGTGTATTAGCCTGCAACATGAACAGAGACATCTGGGAGGAAAGGCCTTTCTATGGCACCTTCCATTGAAACCCAGCCTGGTCTGGATTGGGAGGGACATTAAAGTTCTTCCCATTCCACCCCTGCCATGGCAGGGACACCTCCCGCTGTCCCAGGCTGCTCCCAGCCCCAGGGTCCAACCTGCCCTTGGAGACTTCCAGGGATGCAGGAGCAGCCACAGCTGCTCTGGGCACCCTGTGCCAGGGCCTGCCCACTTTCACGGGGAGGAATTCCTTCCCAATCTCCCATCCAGCCCTGCCCTCTGGCAGCGGGAAGCCATTCCCCCTTGTCCTGGCTCTCCGGACCCCCATATTTCTCTCAAGCTCCCCTCAGGTCATTCTCGACATGAATACTTCCACAGTAGGAGCCTGAAAGCCTCCAGCACCTCCTGTTCCATACTGTTTTCACCTTCAACAATGAAATCACTTCACAAGAAAAGTGCTGTAAAAAGTAGCAATTCCTCTCCTTCTATTTCTCATGTGTCAATACCACGTTGACGTGTAAGAATCAAACCTACGGTGCAACACTGAGGTCTTACAGTCTTCTGCTTGACCCAAAATAGCAGACAGAATCATGGAATTATTTAGCTTTGAAAAGCCCTCTGAGATCATGGAGTTCAACTCTCCCCCTGCACTGACCCACATCCCCAAGTGCCACATCCACACAGCTTTTAAATCCCTCCAGTCCCTTCATTCACATGAAGTGTCCCCTAAAAGTTCTCATCAGAGAGGGGTTTGCTTCCAGGTGTAGACACTCCTTCCCCAGGCAGTGTTATCTGAAATGACTCATCCCAGGTCTCAACTAAACCCTGGGTAACTTGGATGGAAGGGGGGAAAATAAATATCTAAGAGAATTCCAGGAAGGCTGGGAAAAGGAGCTTTAGACAGCAAAAGCAGGGTGATGGTTGGGCAAGGAAAAGATAACCAGCTTCTACATCAGTGGGCACTTGGAACCTCCCAGTTACCTTCATCAGGAAGCAAAAATACCAGGGATCACTCCTGGACTGGGAGTGAGAGCACGTGGAATCTCCTGCCTCAGTGAACAGAGGAAGTCGCAGTAAAGCAGGAGTCAAAGCCTGATTTTATGCAGATACAGCTGTAATCACCCCCAGAACTGCACAAGTCTTGGGAATTGCACAGCGCACAGGAAAACTTCATTTCTGCCACGCAAAAACTGCAGCTTTGGTGGGCAAGCCAATCTGTCAATCAAAAATTTCAGCACCCAGAGCCACACAGATGTTCATTTTTAGACTAAATGACTCACTTTGTTAGAGATTTGCTCTGGTCAATAGATTCCTGAAAACAATTTAACTCTGCCCATTATAGATGATTTTCTCTGAGTTAACAGGCTGGAGATATTTAAAAACTGGCATGTACTCACAAGAATAGAGACCTTTGTTCTGACAGACATTTTTTTTCCTCTGGAAAACTTCTTACATTAAAAACTTCTAGTCACAGGTAATTGCTAACATGGAACATTTATTGGTTTAAAAAAAAAAACAAACATGCAGAAGCCATCCTCCTTAAAAACAACACAAACAATTACCCAGTGGGGATTTTAGAGGAAAGCAACAACCCTGCAAGGCATGGATTCCTCCAAAATCTCCAGCAGAAATGTATTTTCTGTGGGAGTCCAAGCTCCAGCTGTGCCGTGCAGCAGGTCCAGCCAAAGGCAATCACATAACAGAGCATTTGCCTTGCAGTTTATCTTTCTTTTTCTGCTGTTTGGATTTCTTTCCATCCACCTGGAGACTGATAGTTCTCCTCTGCTCCAGATTCAAGAGCTCCTGGAAGAGCTCCTGCACGTTGTAGTTCATTTTGGCTGACGTCTCCATGAAGGCACACTTCCACTTGCTGGCCAGCGCTTGCCCCTCGCTGGCATCCAGCTCCCTCTGCGCGTCGTCGCTTTTGTTCCCCACCAACATGATCGGGATTTTCTGGATGTCGCCTTTGATCTGACAAATCTCGTCGAAGATGGGGTGAAGATCTTCCATGGACTGCCTGCTGGTAACGGAGTACACCAAGATGAAGGCATGCCCTTTGGATATGGAGAGCCGCTGCATGGCAGGGAACTGATGGCTGCCCGTGGTGTCCGTGATCTGCAGGGTGCAGATGCTCTTGTCACAGCTGATCACCTGCCGGTACGTATCCTCGATGGTGGGGATATAGGTTTCCCTGAAAGTGCCCCTTACAAAGCGCAGGACCAGGGAGCTTTTGCCGACCCCCGCTGCTCCGAACACCACCACCCTGTAATCATTGCTCTGCTCAGGCATGCTGGCTGCGCCGAGACGTGAGGGGAGCTTTTCACCCAAAAGGCCCGAGTTCCGCCAAGTTTACACACCCCTATGCAGAGGTGGGCTGCGGAGAGGGAGGGGGAAAGGGTGCGTGATTGAAATCAGCAATTAATCTGCCGTCCTTCTCCCTTGAAATAAACCCCTGTTCCTCCCTGCCCCAGCCACGCAGCCCATGCACGTTTAACGCTACGAGAAGGAGAATAAGAATTCACCTGCAGCCATCAGCTCCACCGAGCAGCGAAACGGGGCTGAAATCTCCCTGGCAGCCGCGGGGAAGAGGTATTCCGGCTCCAGGGAAGCCGGGCTCCAGCCCCGGGAAAGCCGCGCTCCAGCCCCCGGGAAGGCGTGTTCCAGCCCCCGGGAAGCGGTACCACCCTCGCCCGGAGCGCCGCCGCCGCCGCCGCAGGGGAAGGGAGGGGAGGCGAGGCTCCGTGCCTCCGTGAATCCAACCTTCCCCCCAACCGCCCCGTGAAAATAAATAAATCGTAGGCGCAACCGCCTGAATTAAAGCCGCGGCAGCCGAGCCCTGCTGCTCCGTCCCTCGCTCCGCGCACAAAGGCGAATCTCGCCCTCCCTCAGCCCCCCGCACCGCAGACCCCCAGGAACTGCCGGGCTCTGCCGTGTTGCATCCACCCCGCGCATCTCCCGGCTTAAATTTAGGGCTGGTTTAATTTTAAAACTTCAAATCGGGGTCAAGTGTTCGTCCCCAGTGACATTAAGAGGGGCAGGGATGCCATGAGCAGCTTCTCAGCCCTCCCCGGATAAGTCATCGAGCCCTGGGGCCATGGCCAGCAAGGTCCACCCAGGACCTTATCCGTGTAAGCCCTTCCAACTCGGGATAATCTGTGATTCCACTGTTTGCTTTATCTCCCTCACACCGCCGGATGAGATCGAGTAGTTGTGTGCCACAATCACAAGTCGTATTTTCTCCTCGTTTATTAGGAATTTCCCCCAGCGCAGTCTTTCCAAACGCCCTCATGCGGGGACACCGGAGCTCGCACCACCCCGGTGCCTGACAGGGGCAGGTGGCCGTGTGTCCCCGCTGTTCCACCTCGGGCGCGGCCGGAGAGGAGAGCTACCCCCGGCTCCTCCTCGCCTCGCTCCGTCCGGGCCGCCGCCGTGGGCTCGGCTGTGCCTTCATGGATCCTTCCCACCCCGGGCTCGGCTGTGCCCTCACGGGTTCTTCCCGCCCATGGAGTCCTTCCCCGAGCTCAGCTCTGCCCTCACGGATCCTTCCCGCCCATGGAGTCCTTCCCCGGGCTGGGCTCTGCCCTCACGGCCCCCTCACGCCCATGGAGTCCTGCCCCGAGCTCAGCTCTGCCCTCACGGCCCCTTCCCGCCCCTTCCCGCCCGCGCGTTCCCGCCCAGGCACCGCCCGCCCTCACGCCCCAAGATGGCCGTCGGCCGCTGAGGGGTATCGGTCCGAAATCAATGCATTTTTATGAAGTGTTTCTGTTTGAGGGTCATCTACAGGGCGGTCATGTTGCAAAATGTGGGAAATGTAAAATTTCCTTAAGGAAGGATGTTCTTTGATGTTCGATTTTCGTATACTTTCAAGCTTAATCTAGAAGTGAGATTGAATGTTGTAAAACGGCAGTCAACAGAGCTCTAAGTGATGCCCATGTATTAAAAAAACCCAAATGAATTGTTGGTGGAATCGTTAAGGTCAGGGCTGGACATGTTTCAATGCTCTCAGACCTGGGGGAGTTTAACAAAGCTTGGGAAGAAGGATGAACCGTTGATAGTGGGCACAGGGAATGCAGGAGTTATAGACCACAAGGACATCTGGCAGAAACCCAAGATGAGGAAGAAATTCATAAAAACAACTCAGTAACTGTGCTGAAATCAGCACTTGTGGAGGAACACTTCCCAGTCCTTGCCCAAGCTCATTCTTCCCAAACCATTTGTGGTTTTCCGGGTTATCATTTCTTATTTCTCTGATCCTTGTTGCATTCCTAACTCTGTGGTATTCTCCAATTTTAAATCCCTTTCTATCAGCCTTGTAATGCACCTATCCCAGGCCAACAAAAAATATCTCTTTAGATCTATTTTATATGCTGTGGAGTTTTTTTGTCTAACACAAAAAAAACCCCAGAGGATTTTCAATCTTGACATGAGGCCGAAATACCTGGGATAGAACTTGGACCAAATCCATCCCCATGCAAGGGGAACTAAACCCGAGACCTTAAAAAAGGAATGGCCTCTCTAAAGGTGCCATTTGTACTGAGATGCTTTGAAAGTTCCTGTCTGAATTAATAATGATAATAATGAAAGTAGGGGAATAATGCAGAATTGTGAAAGTCCACAAATCAACATTTGTGGGGGTCAACACAGGGTCAGGGATCTCCCTTCACCTTCCTTTTGCTGGGAAAAATTCCTGTTCATCCTACATCTGCTTTTATTGTTCCTGTCTCTCCAGGCAGGATGACTTGACTGTGGCAAGGCTCCTAACCTGCAAGCCACTCACTTGGCCTGAATCCCATCATTATTGGGGGTTTTCAGAGCAGATTTACAAACCGTCATTTCTGGTGTTTACGGGGTGTTTCCAAACTATCGTTTCTGGTGTTTATGAGGTATTTATTAGCCACAATGAAATGCCGGCTAGGAATGAGTAGCTAATTCGCTCTCTGGGCTTGCCACTTTTGCTCGGTTATCACATTTTCAGATATTTTCCAATGGTTCTTTCTAGGAGGTGTTTTATTTAAACCTCCAGGTCTAAAGCCTGAAGCTGGGATTGATTTCCTATAATAGGCTCCGACAAGGGAAGAGCTCTAAGAGCTCTTGCACAGCGTGGTGTCAGGTGCTAAGTGGGAAGCAGACCCGTGACACGTCCATGTGCCCAACACAGATCAAAACCTTCCAAAAATAAATCTGTTGCTGCTCTTTGCGTATTTTACCCCCAAAAAGCGCACTGACGCTGTCCCGTCGTCAAGAGCAGGTGACTGTCATTATAAGCAGAGCTGGAGCTCCTCTCCTGCGGCTCCATCTCCTGCCATTCTGTCCCCAGCAATGCGCCCAATCCTTCACTGGCATCCTAACAAAATCCCAGGAAACAGCTTTGGGATGAAGGATTTGGGGTGGCAGAGGGGACGTGTTTCAGTGTCCCACAACGTACAGATTGTTTGGGGGGTGCTGGCAGCGGGTTTTAAGAGGACAAGGAGGAAACCCCGGCAGCTCCCTCTCCTCAGCCAGTGCCGACAATCTCAGGCGGCTTTTCCCATTCCTGCCTGTTCTCATTGTGTCCCTGCGCAGCGACACGGACACACCGAGCTCCCGGACCCCGGGCAGCACCTTGCAGACAATTGTGGCTCACACACATCACCAAAATCCCCGCATTTCCTCGACGAGGGGTCGCTGGTTTGTGTTCAGTCCAGCCGGGAGCCGGGGTCTGGTGGCAGCAGGTGGCAGCAGAGCCCTGCCAGCGCAGGATGCGCCCGGGAGAGGAGCGTGTAGGAGGGGTTGGCGGTTCTACAGGCACCGAAATCTCATTTATTCGCTCCTTTGACGCTCATTAGGTCCCCAAGAGCCGCACTGCCTGTGGCCTGGCTGGAGCCGGCACAGGCTGCAGCGGGAGCGGAGCCACGGGCTCTGCCTGAAGCTCACACCCACACCCTCTCTCAGGCGGTTTTATCAGGGCAGCCCCTCCTGCTGCCCTTGATACTGAACTTTGTCTGTTTTCACCAAACTTTCCACTACTCCCGAAGTGCAAGTGGAAGAATTATGGCATTATTTAGGTTGGAAAAGCCCTCTCGGACTACTGAGTCCTGTCATTCCCCCAGCACCGCTAAGGTCACCAGTGCCCCACGTCCCCAAGTGCCACATCCACACGCCTTTCAAATCTCTCCAGGGATGAGGACTCCACCCCTGCCCTGGGCAGCTGTGCCAGGGCTGGACAACTCTTTCCATGAAAAAAATTTCCCAAATATCCAATCCAAGCCTCCCCTGGCAAGACCTGAGGCTGTTTCCTGTTGTCCTGCCACTTGTTCGCTGGGAGAAGAGAGCAACACTTTTTAAAAAAATTACTTTGCCTGGATTGTAGACAGCAAGACAACATGGGGAGAGCAGGCTCCAAGCAGTGGGCAGCAGCACCTTGAAATATGGCAGCAGATGGAGGGTGATGCCCAAATCAACACTGCAGTGGGGTGATGGCCAACACACAAAGGTCACAGCACAGCTGTGACAACTCCAGGGCTGGCAAACAGGGACAGGAAGGAAAAAAACCCTGCAGGGCTGTTCAGCCTGGAGAAGAGAAGGCTCCGGGGAGACCTTAAGAGCCCCTTCCCATAATTAAAGTGGCTCCAGGGAGATGGAGAGGGACTTAGGATGAGGGTCTGGAAGGACAGGACAAGGGGGAATGGCTTCCCACTGCCAGAGGAGATTGGAGATGAGGAGAATTCCAATGACAAATCCACAATATCGTATATTTTATTTAAATTAACAAAGCTACGTGTTTTCCAGGTTGCTTAAAGCATTCTGTAAAAACTGAACTCAAACTAAAAAAAAAAAGGATATATTTTAATGAGACCCAGGGACTATTTCCGAGACATATGAGTAGGGCTGAGGGATGAAGAAATAAAAAACCCACACACACGCACATGTACACACACCCCGTAAACAAATTGTTAGTGTTTGACACAGAATTTGGTTTGAAAGCTGCAGCTCCCGGTTCATGGGGAGCCTTTACAAAACGCAATGCTATAGCCTAAGCTGGAAAAGAACCCACGGACACAGCTATGGGAACAACATAAATATCACGTAAGAACCCAAGGGAAAAGGGATGGTAAAGTTGCAAAGTCGAGTGTTCAGCTGGGAATGTTCCAGGGTTACAGGGATGTGCGTTGATTTAATTCACTTCATAATGGAGTAACTACTACAAGTAGGAACACTGCTTGGACCTGCTTTGCCTCCAGGGGCAGGGGAAGCTGGGGATCCCAGGGAGGGCAAACACAAGGAACAGAATTGCTTTAAGAAAATCCAGTAGGAGCTCCAATTCATACACAGGGGGCAGGCCTTTGGCAGAGGGGTCTGCCCGGTGTGACACACCCCGACTGGAGGAGCCCCAGGGGATGGAGTACAGCTTGGGGTGCCCGGCAATCAAACCCACGCCAGGTGATCTTGTGGTGCCACTCTCTCTTTTTTCTTAGTGTTGAGCTTTAATAAATGCCTGAGGGTAAATGAATAAATTCTGGGGTGGGAATCATTATGGTACCCAGAATAGTGATGGTACCTGGGCTGACAGGAAGGAGTTTCCCCTCTCTGCCTCCTCTCTAACCCTTCAGCAACACACAGCAGCAGCAGATTCTTGTCTTGTAGGGCCAGAACTGGGAGGGTGAGTTTCGTGTTACCAGCAGTTAACGCAGGCATTTACTCCTGCCAGCTCCTGAGGCTCTCTGGATGCTCCAGGCCATGGAAGGTGTGCCCTGAGCAGCACAGACCCTTCCCTACCATTCACTGCTCTGAACTGGTCCTAGCAGGGCTCAGCTCAAGCCTCCACCCCGGATCAGTTCCCACTCCCCTCTCTTTGCCAAAGGCCTCCCAGCACGGGGCTGAGCGAGCCCAGCGCCTGCGTCTGCCCTGGGAAAGCAAAGATCCACATTAGTGCGTGACCAGCGGATTCTTTCAAGTCCGATAATCCCTGGAAGAATCCAGCTCTGCTCCAGCCCGGCAGTGCACAGAGCGAGACTGCCCAGCTCCCAGGGATGCACTGTAACAAAAGGGGAAGGTGGAGGAAGCCACAAAAGCACGGGAAGCCCAAGGGACTGAGAACAGGGAGGAGCTGTGGGATCAGCCAGCTGGGAACTTGGGTCAGGAGCGCTCTGTTCTCCTGCACCTCAGCTCAGCCGCCAGGCTGGACATGCCCTGTATTCAGCAAACAGCTGTAACACCTGCTGAGGAAGCAGTCACTGCTTCTACTAAAGCCTTACTAACAGCCTACTCCTCTCCCAGCTGTGCTTCATCCAGCGACAGGGGGGCTGCACCAAAGACTCAGACAGAGGTCAATACAGCTACAGTGGTGGAATTAAATGTTTTTACAATAAGGCTCCCCCCAGCAACCAACACCTTGTGTAAGTTGCACACAGGAGCAAACCTAGAGTACTGAGCATGTGCTCCTGCCTGTGCTCCCGGCAGCGCCTTTATGCACCAGCACACCCAGCAAAATCAAACCAGCCCCACGGCGGCTCTGCCCCGGCCCCACATCCGGACGCGCGACTTTGCAACCTCAGCGCCCTCCCAGCAGGGTTTTACGTGCCCAAGTGTAACACAATATACACAGCCCTCCCCCCAGGAATAACTACACCATAGTAAAGAGTTAACAAATGTTCTGCTCGCTGTCGCTGCTCTGCGAACGCGCCAGGGACGGGGTGCTTGAGGAGCGGATGCAGCCGGAGAGGTCTCCAGCCAGAGGGACCTGTGCGTCCTCTGCTCCCCAGCCCGGGCCGGTCCCTGCTGAGGCACCTCCGTGTCACTCCTGAGCCTCCTTCCGAGCCAGCTTGTAGACCTCCGTGGGCCCGTCCACGTGGGTGATGGTGGTGGTGAGCTGCAGCTCCTCCCCGCTGTTCACCCCCAGGTCACCTGAGAAACAAAGGTCTTCTATCAGTGCGGTCTCACAACAAAATGTGGGACTATTCAAAAGGAAAAGTTTATCCAGTTTATCCCCTCCAGCCTTTCAGCTGCCTAAGCCATGGACCAGCGACTTTCCTAG
This sequence comes from Donacobius atricapilla, assembly GCA_013397315.1. Taxonomy (NCBI): domain Eukaryota; kingdom Metazoa; phylum Chordata; class Aves; order Passeriformes; family Mimidae; genus Donacobius; species Donacobius atricapilla. The sequence goes on along the minus strand of WBMY01018037.1, from coordinate 75,016 downwards.
AATTTATTTTATTTACAGTTTTTAAATAGAAGCACAAGAAACACATTGAGGGGCCACAGCATGTCCAGAGAAGCGAATGGATCTGGGGAAGGGGCTGGAGAACCAGGAGATGCTGAGGGAGCTGGGAAAGGGGCTCAGCCTGCAGAAAAGGAGGCTCAGGTGCGACCATCTGGCTCTGCAAAACTCCCTGACAGGAGGGTCTATTATCTCCACTCCTCATTCCTCCATCTGAGCTACGCAGCTCCATCTGGGCAATGCTGAAAGGCACAAAAACCATCCCGAAGGCTCCAGCCAGCCCTGGCTAAAAATCAAACCTGTCTAACCCAGCCATTAATTCAAATGCCTGCTTGGAAACCCACACCATCATTTGCAAAACTTTTCAAGGCGCTGAGTGTGCACTTGGGCCAAAAAAAAAAAGGCACAGAAGGCATCTCCTACTTTGTACCTCTTTGTCCCCACGAGAGCCCTCGGGTCATTTGGGGACATTTACCATTGGACTGGTCTTCGCCGTAGTTCTTGTGGGATGGCGCGTACAGGAACATGAGGGCAAACACGTAGAGATTCCACATCCCGTAGATGCCGGTGAAGAAGGCACTGTTCACCTGGATTGTGATGTCCCCCCACTTCCAGTGGCCCTCTGTCACCTGTCCAGAGAAAACAGACATGGACGGGCCATCAGGAGGAGCAAATTCTGTAAAAACACAGCCTTGGAGTAAATCAGAGACAACAGCATCAATTCGACAGGACGGAGGAAATGGAGTGTAGCAGGTTCAGTGAGGCAGAAGTCAGGCTGGGATTCTCCTCTTCAGACTCAGCCTGCAGGGAAGAAATGCTCCTGACAAAATGATTCCCCCAGGACTTCTTCAGCTCTGATGTCTCATTTACTGCGACTGAACCGCTGTGCTCTGCGATACCCCTGCCACAAGCATGTGCTCAGCACGGATTGGCAGACAAAGGGCACTACCTGGGGACACCACTGACATCCCGAAACGTCCAACTGCTAAAAATAGACCTTTTATAGCAGGAAAACCAGCGTGAATAATGGGGGAATTGATGTGCTTGAGCACGGCTGGCTGAGGAGGGGCCAGGCTGACAGCACCAACCTGCCACACGCTGAGGGCTGTCAACATCCATGAAAATATCATCAATATTAATATTCCTTGAAGATACACAGACTGCTCAGACTGCAATGTTGCTTTCTGTTAAAGAACAACATAAAGGCCAAGAAGAAAACTGAAGTAGCTTAAAAAGAGAGCCATGGAGATGCTCCGAGGGCTGGAGCTCCTCTGCCATGGAGTCAGGCTGGGAGAGCTGGGGGTGCTCACCTGGAGAAGTGAAAGATCCAGGGAGAGCTCAGAGCCCCTGGCAGGGCCTGAAGAGGCTCCAGGAGAGCTGCAGAGGGACTGGGGACAGCGGAGGGAGAGACAGGACACAGGGAATGGATCCCAGTGCCAGAGGGCAGGGCTGGGTGGGAGATTGGGCAGGAATTGTTCCCTGCAGGGTGGGCAGGCCCTGGCACAGGGTGCCCAGAGCAGCTGTGGCTGCCCCTGGATCCCTGGCAGTGCCCAAGGCCAGGCTGGATGGGACTTGGAGCAGCCTGGGGCAGTGGGAGGTGTCCCTGCCCATGAGATGGGCTTTAAGGTCCCCTCCGGCCCAAGCCAGTCTGTGACCCCATGATTCAAGCAGTGATAAAAGCTGATTTGTACAGAGGTGACATCGGAGCTCAGGACAAACAGGTCCAGAAGGGCTGCAAAGTCAGCCCAGGGAAGGTTGGATGCTGTCACATCTCCATGGGCACACGAAGCCACCTGAGTGTTTCAGTGTGATCAGAACATTTTCCTCTGGCTGAGTTCTCAGAAATGGCTAAAGCCTGCTGGCAGATTTCTGCACGGCTTCTGCAAGGCCAAGGGCCTTTGCGCCAGCTCCAGCCTCAGCAATTGCACGGCGGAGCTTCAAATAAATGAAAGCAACTTCTTCAAAAGCAACTTGTTATCAAACGTGCCCAGAACAGGCCAGTCCTGTCTGACCAGAGACGAGCCGGCGTCGGGAGCGGCTGGGAAGCAGCGGCTGATGCTCTCCCGGGAAGCCCAGAGCCATCCCTCACCTGGCTCACGATGAAGAAGATGACGGTCATGGCTGCACAGGCCAGGGTGATGAGCATCAGGAACTTGAACCTAAAAATCAGCCCCTGTTTGGAGAGAAATGTCACCGGTCACATTAACAGAATCCACAAAACCCATTTTTGGTTTTAGGATAGACAAGACACAAGGATAAAAAATAAAAAATAAAACAAGGGTCCAACCCACGAAACCCCAAAGCAAAACAACCTCCACCCACTCCTGTGCCGTGCTCAGCACTGCCCATATCCTCCGCTCCCCACACGTCTGCGCTCCTGCCGGAAGCTCCGCGCGGGGTGGGCACGTCTGGACAGCGCTGCCTTTCCATGACATTTGCTGGGTGGCTGATTGAGCAGCAGTTAATTGAGTGTGGCACGTCGGTGTGAGCCGGGCTGCAGGGGGGCACGGCCCGGCAGCCCACGGCTCTCGTAAAACAAACACGTGGCGGGTCGGTGTCCCAGCGTGGGCTCGGGGTCTCACCACACTCATCCTCACCCCCAGCCTGGCTGGGAGGCAGCTGCAGCGATTCCAACGTCTGGAAAGCCTGGCTGGCCATCACGGAACGGAGATTCCGAGACAAGACTCCTTGGCTGGCAGTCCCGCTGCCCACCGCCCCTGCTTTCTCTGGTTTTACATTTTTGCTGACAAATTCTTTTGGTTTTGGGTGAGCGCGTGGGTTTTTTTAACCTGGTTCTGGAATTTAGGTGGAAATGTCAGTGTCTGCGTAATTACCCTGCCACACCACGACAACAAAGCACTATTAATTTAACTCTTCCACCCCAGATCCGTGCTCCCCGGATGTTTGGACAGGGAGTGTGGCAGCAGCAGCTCTCTGCACCACTGCGCCTCCTGCTAGAGGGAAAAACACTCAGTTTCTGCCTCCAATTCTTTCAAGTGCGATTTTCTAATTTTTTATGTGCATTCCTGATAGGTGATAACAGCTTGTTTAAAGAAGAAGTGACCATAATTTAACAGCACTACTTTGGGGATAAATATTTGCACCCCTGTAGAAGCAGGTTAAGCACGGAGAGTGAGCTCTTTGGGTTTGGCAGCAGGCAAATCAGGTAGGACAGTAAAACATACAAAATTATGGGCTAAAAATGTGGATAATGGAGGGAATGTGTTGTGCTTTGACCCTCCAGCAACTTTGTAAGGAAATGACGACCCCAAAAATCTAAATTTATACCATGAAAAAACAGATGGTCTCAGCAAGACCTCCCACTGAATACAAAAATCAGTATTAGAGGAGGAGAAATAGAAGTATGAGGAAATTATGAATAAAGGGGGTCTCAGAACAGACTCTGAGGTCCAGTATCTCTTTTAAAAACAAAGAATCTGTGTCCCGAGGAGGACCCTTACCTCGTAGTGAAGGCGGCGAGCCTTGCTCATGGCAGGGAGGCTCGACTGCTTCCCACTGATGTTTCTGAACACTTGGAAGACCATGAAACACAGGAAGAGAAAATAGAGGCACAGGCAGATCCCTGCCACTATAATAAAGGCCATCTGCGCAGAGCAAGTCAAGGGAAAATGGCACAAACTAACAAGAAATCCTAGAAAACATTATCCAGGTGATTCCCACACTTAGTTCCCCAGTGATCTCCTGCAGTGCCTGAGCCACCCCCGGCCCCACAAAAGCAGGGGGTTTGCCCACATCTCCCAGGGACCTGGCAGGAGGGAGCACCTCCCTCTCCCACCAACCAAGGGAAGGATACAGCCAGCTCCGTGCCCACCTCGGTGGTCCAGATGCTGTAGAAGGGGTTCTTGAGCTGCACCCCCCTGCAGAGAGGAGAGAAAACACCAGTCAGAGAGCCTCTTGTCCACTCTGCAGCCTGGCCATCATAGAATCAGGGAATATCCTGAGCTGGAAGGACCCACGAGGACCATTGATCCAACTCCTGCCCTGCACAGACACCCAACAATCCCACCCTGTGGCTGAGGGCATTGTCCCAATGTTCCCGGAGCTCTGGCAGCCTTGGGGCCATGCCCATTCCCTGGGGATCTGTTCAGTGCCCAGCACCCTCGGGGGGAAGAGTCTTTTCCCAAGGTCCTGCAGGGGAAAATCCAGCGGTGCTGCTTTCCCATGTGCATGAGGAGAAGCCGAGGTGGGGAAGTGTTTTCATGGCCAGCACACTTCCGAGCACCTGCAGGAGGCTCTCCTGGCGCTGGGAGATGGGGCTGTGCACCCCGCCGCGGGGTTGGACTGCTGCTCCCTGCTGCAGGAGCTGGCCAGGAGCCTCTCCCCGGGGACTGCGCCGCACCCACCTCTCGCACATGTCGAAGATGAAGAGGCAGAAGGAGCCCACAGCGATGGGTCCGACCTGCTTCCAGTACCCCGAGAGCCGATTGCGCTCGTTCTGGTCCTGATCACGGGGTGGGGACGAGGAGAAAAAGGAGAAGCAAGTTAGCCTGAAACCCCTTCAGCTGGTGCGAGTCCCCACAGCACCATTTCCAACCACTAGCAAGGCAGCAGCCAGGTTTTCCTGGGAGCGGGGCTGGAAGCCACCTTCCCACGGGTGCAGTACCCACCATCATGTGCTCCCCGCAGAAGATGATCCAGAACGAGAGCAGCATGGCATAGAAGATGCCCTGTCGAATGTCTCCGAAGAGCAGCATCCAAGTCCAGTCAAATCCGATGGAAAACCACTCCACAGGGATGTTAATGAACGTCATGGAAATTCCCAGAGCAAAGATGACCCTGGAGAGGCACAAACGCCAACTCTGTCCAGTGTGCAAGGGAAGACAGAGCCCCAAAAGCCAAGGCTGTGTGTGGAGAGCAACAGAAGGAAATCCAGCACTGTTTGGGAAGTGTCACCTCCTGCCACCAAACCCCCTGGGACTGAGCTCCTCAGAGCAGCTCCTTTTTCTCCAGAGGTTTAAAAGGAAAGAAAAGAGAAGCTGTGGAGGTCTCCAGCTCCCAGTGTGCCTGGCTGGAGGAGAGACAATTCCTATCTCCCAACCATGTGCTCTGCCTGGGAGCAATGACCACCTCAGTGGGGTCTCCTGGCCACCACGGGCCCCTACTCACTTCTCCAGCAGGACGGGAGCGCGCGTCATCAGCGTGATCCTCCTCCAGTACCACACCATGATGATCAGGATGCTGGGTGTCAGGAAGGTCTTCATGGCAAACCACACCTTGGTGAAGCCCCCGTTTTGATGGATGCCCTGAGGAAAACCAGGGTTTAACATCACCATCCTGTGCTTCTCGTCATGGAGCATCAGGAGAGGCACACACGTGGAAAGTGCATGCCAACGATGGCTCGGCCAGTGATGGACAGAGAACGGGTGCCCACTGAGCCCCCAGGCCACCTGGGCAGGTTCCAGAAGGTCTGAGAACAAATGTCAGCAGAAACAGCTTCCATGGCAAGGGAGAGAGAGGGAATTCTGACACGGCATGGAATTACTCCCAGACAAGTAAGGAGATCCTCACGGAGCCAAGTCACCCCTGGTGGGAAGAGCATTGGCTCATGAACGTTTCTCCAGCCACGCGTCCTCCCACCGCCGTCTGCAGCCACCGTGGCGGGAGGGCCTCCAGGTGGGAAAAGCATCCCTGCCCACCACGCCTCGAGGGCAGGCAGCGCAAGGATCACTGACAGCCTTCCCAGACATGGCCACAGCCAACTCCAGGACGGAGCAGACCCCTCTGAGCCCTCCTGACCCTCCTTAGCTATCCTTAGGAAGGACTCTGCATCCCAGGCAGCCTGTGGTGGGAAGCAGAGGACACAGGGAGCTCGGAGGCTTGGGAGGAGGCTGGCTCTGCAGGGCTCCTCAAGGAGCAGGCAAAGAGGGCATTGCCAGGGAGGAGGACAGGCCCCCTGCAGGCAGAGGAGCTCGGGCCAGGAGCTGCAGCAGCCCGGGCACAGGTCCCGGGCGGCAGAGGAGGGACGGGGCACTGACCACGAGGCGGATGTCCTTGATCTCGCCGATGCCCACGTTGATGCCCTTCCTGTCGTTGACGGGCAGGCGGATGTTGATGAGGTAGTACTTGTGTGCCACGCTGCCGATCTCCATGAAGGGCAGGAAGTCGCAGTCGTAGTGTCGGCCCTCGGACTCCACGGTCTGCAGAAAGGGCAGGGAGCAGAGCCTCAGCCCCCAGAGCCCTCCAGCTGGCAGCACTGGGGGCACCCAGAGCCTGTTTGCGAATTCCAGCCGGTGTGAGGCAGCGGCTGAGGGACACTTCTCATGTTTTTGATGGTTTGGGATCACTGAGTAAGAAAGGCTTGACATCAAAGAGGTTCACATTTCAGGCTTTAATGGGAGCCTTCCAAGATCAATCCTCTCCTGACAGGAGGTGGGAGCCAGGTGGGGATTGGCCTTTTCTCCCAGATAAAAAAGGGACAGGACAAGAGAAAACGGTCTCAGGTTGTGCCAGGGGAGGTTTAGGTTGGATAGTGCAGAAAATTTTGTCATGGAAAGGGCAATTCAACTCCCACTGATCCCCACCACCAGTGTCATTTGAATTCCTTACTTTTGGAGAGCCAAAGGTGCACTTCAGCTTCCTGATCTCTATGGCATGTGCTATTTCCTCCCAGTCATCGAACATGTTGTCACGATAGGCCAGCGACACATCCAGGGTGATCTCTGCATTTTCCTCTGCAACAGCAAAGAGGCAGGAGGCTCAGAAGGGTCCCAGAGTAATTAAAAAACCACAACACAAAGTTCCTTTAAGAATACAATTAACGAACTGAAGTTGAGCTGCGCTGACCTAGCTGGAAAAAACCTCAGAACCAACCACACACATCAGCATTGGTGTTTTCTATGCGTTTTGTTTAGCTTCAGCTGTCCTACAGAAGGGTTTTGGAGCTCTCCCTCACCTACAGAACATTTCAGAGCCCTCCCCTGCTCCTCCACACCTGCCCTGACTTGTCCCTGCCTCTGCAGATGCCCCAGCTCACACCCCGGTGACACACACGGAGCTCAGGGCCTGGCAAGGTCCCACAGCCATGTGGGACCAGCAGCTCGTCCCCTCCCGGACGTGTGCACGGTGCCACTCTGGGATACAACTGCTTGGAAAGGTGCTCCTGCCAGGACACTGCCAGGAGGGAATGAGGCTGGACCAGGCTTATTCAGGCTGGAACAGGCTCACTGAGGAGCCCTAACGGAGCGAGTTCGTGCGCTGAGGCTGCAGCTGAGGCTGCCAAGGAGCAACACATCAACACGGTTAAAAACTCAAGGCAAGTCTGTACCAGCTCCACCAGCTGGAAAATCCTCCTGTTTACCAGGCACAGATCCCAGGGAAGGCTCTGAACGAGGAACACGCTCCAAAACGAGCATGTGCATGTTACAGCCCAGCCTCCTTTGGTAGGGCACCAAACTCTGACAGCCACAGCTGCTGGAAAAGCTCCAGAGCCATCTACCTTGGAGAAGTGTTGGGAGATGGCTCCAGAGCCATCCACCTTGGAGAAGAATTGGGAGATGGCTCCAGAACCATCTACCTTGGAGAAGTGTTGGGAGATGGCTCCAGAACCATCTACCTTGGAGAGGTGTTGGGAGATGGCTCCAGAGCCATCCACCTTGGAGAAGTGTTGGGAGATGGCTCCAGAGCCATCCACCTTGGAGAGGTGTTGGGAGATGGCTCCAGAACCATCTACCTTGGAGAAGAATTGGGAGATGGCTCCAGAACCATCCATTATGGAAAAGCACTGGGAGATGGCTCCAGAACCATCCACCATGAAGTGTGGGGAGATGCCTCCAGAACCCATCTTGTCAGCTATATTTTTGTTGGGAATACGTGGTGGCACACTCATCCCACCGGATGGGAAGGGGTGTGGATGGGATCTGTGGTTTGCAGTTCTATTTTTACGCCCTTCGGAGGTGGCCGGGGTGTGCATCTGATGTGGACACTTCAGGATTTTTCTGAGCATTTTTTGGTGCACGTGATCTGTACCATCAGGATCCGTATCCAGGCCCTTTCCAGAGCTGCCAGGAGTTGGGTTTCCATGAAACACGATTTTGCCATCTCAGATCCGCTGTTTAGGACACCAGCAAAACAGATAAATGGGAACATAAGGTTGAACTTGGCCCGGCTAAAAAGAACCATGAACTCCATTTCAGAAGCCATAAAACCAACTGGAATGCTTGGGATTAAATCCAAGAAAAACAGCTTTCAGTATTTCATCTTTGCAGTCCAAATGTTGCTGCTGCCATCGAGTATGAAAACCAGAAGGCAGAAGATGAACTGCTGCGTGCCTTTCCAGGCCAATGGATTAGAGGCTCCCTCTGGAATTCCATCAGTCTCTCTGCTGGGGTGACACCTCCCTTGGAAATGAGTTTTGTGCAAAGACTCTTCAGGGCTGTCAACATAAAATATAGATATATCCACATATCCATATATTTCAGCGCAGCAGACTGATGGCAGAGCTGTGTTAGTGGTTGGACTCCATCTTAAAGGTCTTTTCCAACCTAAATGATTCCAGGATAACCCTATGCCAGCCTTCCACCAGCAACTCCCATTGTCCCTGAGGAACGAACAAGGACAGTGACAGAGAACCAAATCTTCAGAAGATTCATGCCTTATTCACATTAATCAGATGGTGAATAGACAATTTTCTGGGGAGGGGAGGGTGCCCTTTCCCTGCACAGCATTATACAGCTTTAAACTGAGAGGGAGCAGGATCAGAGTGGAGCTCAGGGATAAATCCTTCCCTGGGAGGGTGGGCAGGCCCTGGAATAGAATTCCCAGATTTGCTGTGGCTGCCCCTGGATCCCTGCAGTGCCCAAGGCCAGGCTGGAGGGGTTTGGAGCACCCTGGGACAGTGGGAGGTGTCCCTGCCATGGCAGGGGTGGCACTGGGTGGGCTTTGAGGTCCTCCCAACATAAATGAGGACAAGACAAGCTCCTGGAGGTTTCCCAGCCCTGAGCTCTGTGACCCTCCCAGTGAGGGACTCCCTGCTCATTCTCCAAGCACCACCAGTGTCATTTTTCCCACTGGCATTTTACTGCCCAGGAGCTTTTCCATGAATCACTTTGTAGGACAATGCTTGCCCAGGATATCTTCACTCATATTACAATGGCCTAAAAATAGTGGAGTTGTTTCAGGAGGGGGCTCTGTGCCAGCTGCACACTAACCCAGCTGGCCGGGGAGAAGCCTATGGCAGGCAAGCAGAAATGCTGGAATTATTTCCATTACACTTCCATGCTTCACCAGCTCCCTAAAATTACAAAACCTACCAAAGAGCCCAAGGCAGGATGAATTAGAAAAGGAGGCTGCAGCACTCTGCCCTCTCACTGTACACAGTTGCTTTTCAGCTGCAAAGAATCTCCATCTCCTTCCTCCGGCCCCCTCCCTTCCCAGTGCTGGAAAGGGGTTTTAATAATTGAGTGCACAATGCATCAAGAAAGGAAAGGGACAGCACAGAAATAGTCTCTTCCTCAGAGGAACAGTCTGAGTCTCTCCCAGCTTTCTGGAAAGGATAAACACAGGCAAGTAGCTCAGCTTCTAAACACCTGCATTCCAAAAAATCTATATTTCAAAACCCCTGGAAGCCCAGAGGGAGTTCCCAAGGTGAAGGTGATTAGGGCTGGTTGCTCCTCTGAAAAGTGAGATCCCACAGGGTATTGCAGGAGGCTCAGCCCCTGCCAGGCTCTCTCAGGGCACGTCACCAGGGCTGCCCTTCCTCTCTGTCCCAGCAAAACCTTTCTGGCTGGATGAGGAGAACAGACAGGTCCTGGGTGAGGAGAGCTGACCCAGGCCATGCATGAGGAGAGCTGACACAGATTCTGGATGAGGAGAGCAGACAGGTCCTGGGTGAGGAGAGCTGATGCAGGACTGACTCCAGCTCTCTGCGGATGAGGAGTCAGCCATGAGTCACTGACATTTCCCAAGAGGCACAGGCCAGCTGCCCCTGCCCCGGGAGGGTTTTTTCAGGCACCCAGCACTCTGAAAAAAACACATGCAGCTTTACTCTGTGCCTTGGCTTTGCTTAGGAATTGCAAGGGAAGAGGACAACCAAGGAAAAGAGCAGGAGGCAGTTTGATGTGGCTCAGCAACATCCCTGGTGAAGGCCAAGGGGGACTGGCAGAGCCCAGGACCCTGCACAGCACCTGCAGCCCCTGCAGTGCTGCTTCAGGAGAGCAGGATGTGCCCCAGCAGCAGCTTCTCCAGCAGGATAAATCCCGGGCCCTTCCCAGCAGTGCTGCTTTCCTGGATGATCTGAGGCAGCTCCAGGACAGTTTTTAGGACAGTGACCAGAGGCTGCAGCAGCCCTGGTGCCTTCCAGGAGTGCCCTGGTTTGGCACCAGCCCCTGCTGGCATCGGCCACAGCAGGAGGAGGCCTGGAGGGCTCAGAGACCCCGAGAGAAGAAACTTGAATTGTTGCTTTAAAAGAAGAACTGAGGTTATTTCACATCCTTGTCCCTGTCCCTTTAGAGAAGCCGATCCCAATCACCCAATCAATGAGGCCCTTTCCTTTAACAGCAGGGGACAGACACACACATGCAATTAATTCAGCTTAACAAGTCTGCTGTTTATTTCTTTAAGAGCTGTTACAACACAATCTAGCAAGCAAGAAATGTGTTACTAGTTCCTGAGATTCTACACTTAATTTACATCTGCCTTCAGCTTGGCACCAAGTGTTGGAAAATCCCCAAACCTCCTTTTTATTACCCAGGGGGTGGCCCAAGATGAGCTTTTCTGCTTTGAGCTCTCAAAAAAACCCTCCCACCTGTGCAGGACTCGGTCACTGAAGGGCACAAAGCTGAAGCAAGGGCTCTGCTCCTGCAGCAGAAATGCTGCCAGAAGCTGGGTTAGCATTCCAGCAGCCTGCTCCAAGGGCTCAGCCAGCTCCTGACTCCAGCACGGTGCTTCAACTTGAAAATCCTTGGAATAAAGAGCTGTTGCCCTAATACAATCATCTACCCAAGTGGAAGGAGGTGAGGCCTTAATAAAGGCACAAAGCTGCTCTCTCTGTATTTCAGGGATAATTACAGGGATAAGAATGCAAGTGAAAGCTTTCTACAATCTCATTTTTAATTTCTCTTAATGCATTAAATCATCCCTGCTCCATCTCTGCAAGTGCTCAAGGTTGGATGGGGCTTGGAGCCACCTGGGATAGTGGAAGGTGTCCCTGCCCATGGCAAGGGGTGGGACTGGAGCTCTGAGGTCCTTCCCAGCCCAAAGCAGACCAGGATTCTGGGATAAATATCTGGAGGAACAGTTCCACGCTGAGCAGGAAGGGGGTCAAGGACACAAAGGTGGCTAAAAAAGCTCCTAACCCCGACTAACTCCCTGAACTGATCCCACCCTAGGGATCCCTGAGCAGGGAGCCAGCCCAGCAGCCAGGCTGGAGCCAGGGCAGGAGCTCCACACACCCCAGCTCAACCAGTCTGGAAAGCAAATTGTTTATTCACTGCAGCTTAGAGGGATTTTCCCCAAACACTTTAAAACATGCGAATACATGGACTGCTTCCCTTCCAGGGAGGGCCGGAGCAGTCCTGCCCTTGCTGCTCTCCACATAATTTTGCAGGTTTTACTGCAGGATTATTTTTGTGTTTGGAGGGGAGTTGTGTGTTTTGTGTGTGTGGGGGGAGTGCGTTATATATTTACTTAGTATTTATATGATAGCTTCAAACTGAAAAGGGGGAAATTAAAGTTAGATATTGGGAAGGAATTCCTGTCTGTGAGGGTGGGCAGGCCCTGGCACAGGGTGCCCAGAGCAGCCGTGGCTGCCCCTGGATCCCTGGCAGTGCCCAAGGCCAGGCTGGGGCACCCTGGGGCAGTGGGAGGTGTCCCTGCCATGGCAGGGCTGGCACTGGGTGGGCTTTGAGGCCCCTCCCAACCCAAACCATTCCAGGATCACCAATTCCCAGATTCTGGAAGCGCTCCAGCCCCACCTCACCGTGTGGCACCAACACAACTCACGGCACAAGGTCAAAACCCCTTTAGGGGCGTCCCGCGGGGAAATGAGAGGCGGGCAGCACCTCCCTGCGCCAGCCACTTACTGAGGTCGTTGTCCATCTTGAAGGCGATGTCCAGCTGCATGATGAAGAGCATGAACTGGAACCAGGGGCTCATCTCCTTCCGGGGCAGCGGGATGTGCACGGCGAACACGATGTCGTTGGCCTCGATCTGCCGGCTCACGGCCTCGTCAAAGTCCTTCAGCTTCTTGCAGTGGTTGGGTCCCCAGGGCATCAGCCACTTGGTTTTGTGGTGGTTCTTCCTCACGTCAATGCACTTCACTGACGTGTAGGGAACGGCTGTCGTGGGGCTGGGAGCTGGGAAGGCAAGAGAAGCACACTTGTGGCATCCGCAGGCATCTGAGCCTGCGGTTTCCACACCAAAACTCGCAGCTCCCCGCTCGACTCTTTGAAGGCAATTTAAAACAAATGCACCCAGCGCTGCTCCTTTGCAGCTCTTTGATCTCACAGTCAAGTAATTAAGTTTATTACATCCACAGATGTATTACTGACTTTGTAGTGGGATCAAATTAGGATTAATTGAAGAGCTGGGATCTGCTGGTTCAGTCTCAGTTGCCTCAGTCACACAAAATCATGTTGATTTACTGAAATCTTTTCCTTTCCCTGTGCTCACTCAAGCAAATCCACAGAGAAAGCATGTGCCCAGGGAAACCTGGATGGATAAACTAATCCCAAACCTCGTGGTCCTGCAGGGCAGGACAGGATTAACCCGGGGGATTTGCATCATGCAAGGCCACACATCTCCTTGGGCAGGAAGAATTCCCTCCAGGGCAGCGAGTGGCATGGGAAACGTGACTCTGCAGGTGATTTTCACGTTGTCACCATCCTCATTCTGATCATCCAGGACTTCCCTTACAGGTCACAGCCCGCCCAAAAACTCCAGCAGCAATAACGCCACCCTCCAAACTCCCAATATTCCAACGAGGAAAACAACCCCAGAGTGAGCTTCACCCTCCTGCTGCCCCCAGCCCCGCACTGCTACACCCAGATGATTCAGCCCTGGCTCCCTTGTAATTTGGGCACAGCAGGAGGATCCCAGCAGCGCTGGAGCTGTTTGGGAGGGCAGCCAGGAACCCTGTGGAGCACCTTGGCCAGCGTGCCACCTCGGCACAGGGCGACATCCACGGGTGACTCAGTGCCAGGCGGGAGGAAGTTACTCAAAAGCCAAATGTTTATAAACTGCATTTTTTCCATTTTTTTCATGGCACTGAGTTTCTTCCAGCTCCAGAGGCTCAGGGATGCCGGGATGAGGGTGGGCTCCAGGGGATTGGCATGAGCAGGTGGGCAGTGCTGGGTTCATGGTTGGACTCGCTGACCTTGGCGGGCTTTTCCCACTGGAAGGATTCCAGGAGTACTCCCAGATTCAGCCCAGCTCTCTGGGATGCATTGTTGCACTGCTGCATCCCAAACCCTTGCTGCACTCAGGAATCACACAACCCTCAGTAATTAAATCAACCCCCAAACAAGTTCTTGCTATCAGAATCAGGACATACCCTGAATTGTTGCTCAGGCCGTGCCCATTCCCTGGGGAGCCTGGGCAGTGCCCAGCACCCTCTGGGGGAAGAACCTTTCCCAAAATCCACCCTAAACACTGCATCAAGAAACAGCAAAGTAGAATAAAACAAAGCATTCAACAAACAAATACCAATGAAGCTGCAAGTCCAGGGTTACAGAACACTCATGACAAGCCCACAGTGCATAAAACACTGCACTAAATGTTGATTCCCCCACCGTGCCTCGACGCAGAGCCCAGTAACCGCAGCTAAAACTGCAGCTGGAAGGGAATATCAGGAATATTGCTGTGAAATAAGCCAGGCATTTCAGATGAGCTCTCTGAGCCCTTTAACTCTGACACATTCTGGGTGATTTCGAAGGCATTTCTGAATTAAGCGACAGCGTTCCCTCTACAGAGGAGCCGAACGTTTCTTGCTTTGATGCAGCTCATTATAGCCATAAATACATGTTTTCATCACTGCCTGATTATGATTTTAAACATTTGGCACGCTCCCTGCAGCCTCCCCTCTGCCAAAGTTACAGCTTTGAGGAGCATGAGACAATTACTATACATATTCCTCGTCGGGAATCGCGCACCAAACAAACGTCGGCACTTGGCTTCCATTACTGATTTGGCTCCCGGCCCATTAAATCCAAGTGAGCGTTGAACCAAGTGGAAAAAAAAAAAAAAAAAAAGAATTGCTTTGTGGAGCTGCAGCCAAGTCAGCCAACAGCATTACAAAGTGCTATGCAAAACAAAGCTCGCGCCGAGGGATCTGGGCTGTGCTGGGGTGCCAAGGGCTGCTCCCAGCCCCTGTGCCCCAGCCCCGGGGGATGCAGCAGCTCCCCAGATCCCAGGATCTGTCAGTAATTGAGCAGCTCTGTGCGCACAACAGCCTGGATCGGCTGCCAGGAGAGCTGCCGGAATGCAGGTGCCACTGGAGTGAGAGGGGAGCAGAGCTTCCAGAGCAAGGCTGGGCAGGAGGCAGCGCGGGGCAGCTCTGTGGGCGCAGCTCAGAGACCCCTCGTGCCAGGGGCGGGACAGCAGCAGCGCCCAGTGCCAAAAGCCACAGGCAGGAGGTGCTGGAGCTGCCAGCGCTGCCACAGGATCACAGACTGAGAGAGAGCCCAAAGTTTGTCTCATTCCAAACCCCGGCCATGGCAGGGACACCTCCCACTGCCCCAGGCTGCTCCAGCCCCAGTGCCCAGCCTGGCCTTGGGCACTGCCAGGGATGCAGGGGCAGCCACAGCTGCTCTGGGCACCCTGTGCCAGGGCCTGCCCACCCTGCAGGGAACAATTCCTGCCCAATATCTAATCTAAATTTCTGCCTCTGCATCTCCTCCAGCTGGGCCTCTCCAAAGCTCACTGCAGAAATGCCAGGTTTATCCCAAATTACAGGGGCAGAGCAGATGCTGCTGCTCCCTGTGATGGTTTTAGGCAGCAAACACTTGGAAAGCCGGACACCTTCACCAGTGTGGCCACCACTGCCCAGGGAGGGCTTCCCAAGGACTGCCAGGGCCACCTCAGCCCTATCTCAGTGACTGAAAACTCCTGCACAGAATTTCATCCTTTCTGTTCAGCCAGGAGGTCAGGGCAGGGTGCTCAGGGCCTGATCCCACCAAGACAGCAGAAAACAAGGTCCAAGGGGCTTCCCTCAGGAACTAGTCCTCAAAGGAAAAAAAAAACAACCCACACTGCTTCTCTGGTTTTAGACTTAAAGATTTAAGTAAAAAAATTACTAGGACAAGTGAGCTCCGTTTTTTAGCATTTTTGGGGGGGATATTATGTACACCTAGGTTTGGGTAAGAGCCCCCATCACTCAGTATTTTAATTTCAATAAATTGAGCAGATCTTCAAAAAACCCTCGTGATGAAGCCTCAAACACCTCCTTCCTCCCGCACTGAAGTTCCAGGATTTCCCATCCCCTCACTAGCCCTCACCTTGGGACTCACATCCTGCACCTTCTCATCGCAGCACCTCCAGCACTCCCATTAACCACCGACCCTTGCTCCAGCACCATAAACAAGCCCTTTGGAAACTCTCAATTGCATTGTGTCCACATTGATTAAAGCCTGAATCCCCCTGACCTCGGGGGGATTTAACTTCTCCCGGCAGCGGGAGCATTCTGCTTTTCTACTCAGTTACCCCCTTCGGAGCCAGCCAGCACTTCCCAGCGAGCACACACAAAGCCCTTCTGCTTCATTACCCTAAGCGACTGCAGGGTAGGAATAAACAAGCTAATTTATCATGGACAGACCCAGCTTTTCCAACTGGAACAGCCAGAACCTGGATAACGCCATAGATACGCTCAGGGTTAGAAATATGTTTTATAAGTATTTACTGCAGCATGAATTTTTCTTTTCTGCTTCCCTCTCTCCTCGTTGGCAGCGGTTTAATAAATCTGAGTGACACAGAGGCTTTTAATTAGTATTTCTTTGATAGTTCTTATTTCACAAAGCTTTTTGGAACATCGCAGCAGCTTTTATATGCAGAATAATTGTATATTTAAATAACCCCACTGCCTACTGGAAGCCCCCTCCCCTTGGGAAAGGTTTTTCTTTCTTATATTTGACTTCAAGCTTTATCCAGACCAAACTCCTGTAAAGCCCCGGGGCACCAATTCCATCCTGATTTACAGTGGGAGTTTCCAGATCTCCTGTTGCAGCTGAACACCCATATTTGTGTTGTTTCCAAGACATTTTTTTCACTACTACAGGTTTCTNGGGTTTGGGTTTTTTTTGTTTTTTCTCCCAGGTTGTAAGAATGAACCTCTCCAAACCATCAAACCCAAGTTTGCTGGACCAGAACAGAAACTTTGTGGCTGCCTCTGGATCCCTGAAACAGGGAGAGGCTTGGAGCAGCCTGGGGCAGTGGAGGGTGTCCCTGCCATGGCAGGATGGGGTAAAATGGGATTTAAGGTCCTTCCCAACCCAACCATCCCGGGATTCTGTGACTCTACAATTCAGTCACTTCTTGCTGGGCACTCTCACGCCCCAGGGGTTGTGCTTTTCCTCAAGGTTTGTTCTCCAGTGCTACTTCTGCAGCCTTGCTACCAGCAAAGCCGCTTCGGGGCAGCACAAACTGGAGTTTTTTCCCAATAAATCAGTTCCCAAGGAGCTGCAGGAGCAGCCCGTGCCCTGAGCCCTTTGAACTGAGGCAGCAGGGGATTCCCAGCTCCCTGAGAAGCAGCCAAAAGGCTCCTGGAGAAACAGAGATAAGGAATTATTCCCTCAGCCCCAGGCAAGTCACAAAGCAGAGAAATCTTATGAGGCACAACTTGCTGGGAGAACTGAATGAATGATCTCCATAATTCACATCCATATTCAACAGCAGCAACGAATACGAATGAGGTGAGCATGAGTAGAGCTCCCTAAATGCAGAAACAGATGTTAAAAAATATTTCATTTAAAAGAATAAAAAAAAAAAAAAGAGGCAAGACTGATTTACTAATTGCCACCGAGAGCCTGATCTTCTTCCAAGTCAGGATGAGATGCATTTCCTGCAACGCCCAGCCCAGGTATGAAATCCCTGCAGACAGACCCCAAGGAGCAGGAAGAGCTGTTGTTCCCCAGCAGCTTTCCTCCCCAGCCTGACACTCTCCGAGATAAGAAACCTTGGAAACTGCCCGTGCTCAGAAATGTGAGGAATTTCATCTCCATGTGAATGGGCCGGTCCAGGCCCTTCCCCACCGGACACCTTGAGCCCTTCAAAGGCTTTCCCAGGCTCTCAGGGAGTTATAGCCCGACTTCAAAGGCCAGGAATGTTATTTAGCAAGGAAAAGGCTCCCTGGGGAGGGCTTTTCCCTACAAAGGGCAGGGAGGCAGCAGGAGCCCTGCTTGGGAAGTGCTCAGGTCACATTTAAATCCAACAGAGGCGGGCAGCAGGACTGAACTCGGCACCTGAGCTCTGCCAGGTGTGAGTTTGGAGGTGCTGCTGCCGTGCAAAGAGAAAATCCCAGCACCCCCGAGCATTCCCAGCTCCTCGGGCCCCTGCACGGACATTCCTGCCTGGGAACTCTCCATTTCTGGCACTTCTGCCCGTTCAGCTACAGTTACAGCTCTTCAAAAGAAGAATTGAGCAGACCTGAACTAAACAGACATGACCTTTGGCGTCTGCTTTCTCCTGGGCTCCCAGCGCCTCTGCCAAGGCTGCAGCGCTGCAGGAATGTGTCTGTACAGAGGATCCATTGGCATTCATGGCCACGGAGCACGGACCAGCTCCTGGAGAGGCCCTGCATGAAAGGAAGTCAGGCACACAAAAATGTTCTTTGTCCCCGGCCTGAGACACTCTTTCCTATCCATACCTTGGAAATCCGAGCGCTTTCCCTATCAAAAGGTCAGCTCGGCCCGAGGAAGGTAATGAAATCCCAGGAAAGAAAATGAAATCCTGGAAACTCGGGGCTCGGGAGCCAAATCAGACATTTAGATAATGAGCTGGGATTGTGGAGAGCTGCTCAGCCATGGCCACACATGACTCATTATCTCTCCGGGCCAGACACACAAGGAAGTTTGAGCTCCTCCAGTCACAACAATTCTGTTTTTTCCAGCCTAAGCCAGGGAAGGGAGCAGTGAACCTGCACCTCCTTAAATCCATCCCCTCAGCCCGGAGGACTCGTGCTAAATAAATCCCTCCACTTTTCCAAACAGTTAAATTTGTAAAGTGGATGGGTGGGCACTGGACTTCCAGCATTTCCCTGGCTTTGGAGCTGCTCTGGGCTTCCCGGACCACAGAGAGTTCTCCCACATTCCCTGTGCTCGTTTGAACCAAGGATCTGTGATTTGGGACAAGGCATCCTTGGAATCACAGAAGTCTGAGTTGGAGAGGGATCTTTAAAGTAACTCACATAAACTAAGTCATTGAAAATTCCCTTTCAAAAAGTTTTCGAAGCTGGGATGCTGCTGCACAGAGATCTGGGGATTTTTTTCCTTTTTAAAATACTCTAAATATATAAAAAAATCCCAGGATGAAAAGGCAGCTATAAAGGGACACCAACAGTTTCCCAACAAAGATATCTGTAATCAAAAGCTTTGCTTTCAAAACAACCAAGAGCCATCAAACGCACATAAACCCAGTCAGGTTCTGCACACCCAGCTTCCACCCCGGCAGCTGGCGGGAGGACATCGGCGTGCCCCAGCTCAGCTCCGGCCTGGAGCAGTCGCGGTGACCTCCACTGGAACATCCCAGCCAAAATTCCCAGCAACAGGCACAGCCAGGGGGACGCTGCAGCTGCGGGAATCCTGGAATTGTTTAGGCTGGAAAAGCCTTTTGGAGCAGTGAACTGAACTGTTCCTGGCACTGCCATGTCCCCAAGTGCCACATCCACGGGGATTTTACATCCCTCCAGGGATGGGGACTCAACGCTGCCCTGGGCAGCTGTGCCAAGGCTGGGCAGCCTTTCTATGAAGGAATATTCCCAAATATCCACCCTGAGCCTCCCCTGGCCCAGCCTGGGGCCATTCCCTCTCCTCCTGTCCCTGTTCCCTGGGAGCAGATCCCAAATCCCCCCGGCTGTCCCCTCCTGGCAGGGAGTTGTGCAGAGCCACAAGGGCCCCCCTGAGCCTCCTTTTCTCCAGGCTGAGCCCCTTTCCGGCTCCTTCAGGGCTTCTCCAGCCCCTTCCCAGCTCCCTCAGCCTCTCCTGGGGCTCCAAACCCTTCCCCAGCTCCCTCAGGGATTCTCCAGCCCCTGCCCAGCCCTGGACTCGCTCCAGCCCCTCGGGGTCTCCCTTGTCCTGAGGGACCACCGCTGCCCCAGGGCTGGAGGTGCAAGGTTTGTCCTCATGCCTTGTCCAGGGCTGTCCCAGCTCCCAGCCTGGTGGCATCTCGGGACAGCCACGCTGGATCCAGGGCAGCGGAGCAGGCAGGGGATGCCGGCGTGGCTGTAAATTATCGTCAGCCTCACTCCTCGCAAACGATAACAAAAACCATTCCCGGTGATCCCACTCTCCTGCAATCCACACATGCCATCATTTACAGCGGGATAGTGGAGACAAGGCTGCATTAGGATTAATTTTGTGGATCTTGTTCTATCTCCCACTGCTGCATCCCAAGTGAACACATCACACACAGCCCGGAAGCGTGACCTTTAAACAAGATGTTTTCCACAAAGGGAGCAGACACCAGGAATTCTGCGGGGTTTCAAGTAGCGACAGCCCCACTTTCTGGAGCCAACAGTTCATTACCATAGCACAGCAAAGAAACAGCCCAAGAAAATTCTATTTTGGTGTGTTTGCTCCCTTTTGAGCTTTGCAAAGCTCCCTCCAGGCATGGGGACTCCACCACTGCCCTGGAGAGCCTGCAGCAGGGCTGGCCAACCTTTTCCACAAAGAAATTTTCCTAAATATCCAATCCAAAGCTCCCCTGGCACAACCTGAGGCCATTTCCCCTCATCCAGTCCCTTATTCCCTGGGAGCAGAGCCTGGCCCCCACCTGGCTGCACGCTCTTCCCAGGGAATTGTTGCCACAGGAATTCCTCCTGCCACAGGAATTCATCCCATCCATGTGCACCTCATGCTTTTCCAACAGACAGCTCTGAGCAAATCCCACCTGAGAGCTGATAAGGTTCCTGCTGCTAAATAGAAGAGCTGTTGGAAATGTGGAAGTTGCATTAAAACTCTGGCATCACACACTGACTGCCCAAAACCCAGCTGGGAACCAGCGGCGGCAGAAACCCCCTGATGTGAGGAAAATCAGCTTTGTGGTGGTTGTATCAGGTACCAACGCGCCGCATTTGGGTATTTTGGACTGGCACGAGGGATCTGTTAAAATAGAGCACTTAGTCATTGTTTTGAAACATGACCTAAGTGCCTGCGAGGGGAAAGGCTGGCTCGGCTTTGCAGCCCTGTCCCACTCGTGTACGTATTTTGGGTTGTCTAGACCCGGGCACGCCAAAATAACCGGATTTTGGTGTCTGTGGGGCGCGCTGGATCCAACCAGAGCGGGGCCGCTGTGTCAGGGCCCCCCTGCTCCCGCCCCACCTGGTGTCACCCCTGGGAGCAGCTCTGGGAGCTCTCCCAGCACGGCTCTGATCCCTTCGGAACGCGGCCACCGGCCCACTGCTCACCACGAGAAATCCCCCTGTAGGAAACTCCACTTGCGTGGGAATCACTAAAGGGGTCAGTCCCAAGCCCCTGGGTCAGAATTTCCAGGGATACAGGGAGCCCAAAACAAGGCAGGCTCCTGGGAAGAGCTGCTCAGCCTCTCCGTGTCACCCTGCCAGATGTTGGGGACCACACCTAGGTTACACATGGAAGTTCGTGTTCCACAGGCACCACACATCCCTGGATTTCCAGCTCCCAGGAGGGCTGGCTGGGAGCTGCTGCCTCAGGGAGGAGCCTCTAGACTCCTAAAACACATCAGAAGGGGTAAACACTGCGGAGGGAAAACCAGTCTGGATGATTGATTAGGTGAGTTTGATCGGAGGGAAGATCTAAGTGGGGATTTCCAGGAATTAAAGAACTTTTGGGGCAGCAGCCCCTAGGACTTGACCACAGATAGAAGCTGCATTTACTCCAGCAGGATGGAGGGACTGAGGCAGCGCAGGAATTCCAGCAGGACGGAGGGACTGAGGCAGCGCAGGAATTCCAGCAGGATGGAGGGACTGAGCCAGTGCAGGAATTCCAGCAGGATGGAGGGACTGAGGCAGTGCAGGGCACTGAACTCAGCCCCAAATCCCCGTCCCTGCTGGCCCCAGCCCATCCAACCTGTCCATGCAGCTTTCCAGCCCCACCTGGGAGACACATCCAGGATGGGAGGGCCCCAGGTGGATGCCCAGCAGCAGCAGCCAATAAAGCAGGGCATAAACCAGCTGAAAAACCGAACTAACGTGATTTAAATTCTTTAAGCTCTGAATCCCTTCAAAACTGAGCAGAAACATTTGTCTTTTCCCCATAAAGACAACCATAAACATCTGTTTGTCACATCTGTCCCCAGATGCCAGCCCAAACAAGGCTTTCTGAGCCACTCCAGCCTTTGGAACAAGAAACTAATTCAATTTAGCAGCAAGAAACTGCTAGAAAAACCCTTTGAAGATGAAATCTGGCTTCTCTGCACAGCACAGGCCAAGACATTTTATCTCAGGAATCAGCAGCGGGTTCAGTAACCTGCTCTTGAACCAGCTCTTAAAGAGGAAAAAAAAGAAGGAAAAAAGCTAATCCTGATAAACTTCGTGTGGTTTCAGGCCCTCCAGAGCAGGAAAAATGCATTTTAGTCAATATGTGCCAGCGACTCCCTTGTGATGGAGGTGAGGAAGTAAGAGAATGAGGGAAACGGAAGTTTTCCAAAATTGTGTTTGGTGGAATTTTATGGTTATTAGAGGCTGATAATTCAAGGCCACGAAGGCAAAGCACTGATGGGCACCCGGAGCAGAGTCTGCTTCCCCGGAACCCCTGGAGCTATTCCCTCACTCCCTCTCTAACACAGAGAACAGCCCGACCTTCTCCTCCCAGGAAACACAACCAAGTTTCAGAGTGAGTTTGACCCCGATTCTTGGTGAAACCCCCGGAGCTCCGCGGGGATCCTGCCCGGAGGAAGGGCTGGAGCCCGGGGATGTCCCGCAGGGCTGGGCAGCCCTTCCCGGACAGAAAGGCAACATTCCCACCCTGGAAATGGCCAAAGCAGCCCCATCCATGCGCCCATCATTCCAAGGAGCCGGCGCACAACTCAGCTGCTTTCTAGTAACAAAAAAAAAAAAAAAATTTAAAAAATGCCAGGACTGCCCCAAACTCGCTCTCCTCCATCTTCCTCCTTCCATCCCCCAGGGAAAACTCCCCTCGCCGCAGGGCTGTGTCCCGGTCCGCATCTCCCTGCCTTTGGGAACGCTCAGGGATAAATGAACACCATCAGGGCTTTCAAGTGCCCGGTGCGGAGCCGGGGGCCCCAGAGCCGAGGGGAGTGGGGGACAGGGATGAAATCCCTCCCTGGGCAGCCACGATGGTTGTCCATGGGCAGGGACAAACCCAGGCCGAGCCCACGCGGGTCGGAGCTTCCCCTGGAGGAGGATCGGGAATGGGGGGTCCCTCCTGGGGCGGGAGGGGGCTCCTCTCGGAATAGGATGGGGAGGTGGAAGGGAGGGGACGCTGAGAGGTCGGAGAGGGGACCCCTCCTGCAACGGGATCGGGAGGGAGTTTGGGGGTCCCCCGCAGAAACGAGCCCGGACAAAGCGCGAGTCCCAAAAAACCCCAGAGCCGGGACGCCCCCTCCCACCAGTCATTCCCCTTTTTCTTTTCTCTTTTTTTTTTTTTTTTCCC
>WBMY01018037.1:31979-52111 GCA_013397315.1 Donacobius atricapilla | reverse complement strand
CCCCGCTCGCCGCCCCAGCCGTGATTGTGCCGCTCCCGCCGCCCGCGGCCGCTTTAACCGGGCGGCCACACGTGACCGCCGCCCCTCCCTCGCCGCGCCCCGCCCGGGCCGCCACAGCGCCGGCATTGGGGGGCGGCGTTGGGATTGGGAGCGGGAATGGCAACGGGAATGGGAATGGGAATGGGAATGGGAATGGGAACGGGAGCGGCGCCTCCGCAGGTGGTGCTGCCCGCAGCCCGGTACCGGCCCGGGGATCAGCGCGCCCCGCCCGGCCCTGGCAGGGATGCCTTCCACCCTCTCCAGCCTGGCTGCTCCGGGCAGCCTCCCAGGGAACGATTCCTGCCCCATCTCCCATGCAGCCCTGCCCTCGGGCAGTGGGGACCCATTCCCTGGGACCCGTCCCTCCAGCCCTTGTGCCCAGTCCCTCTCCCGATCTCCTTTTTGGAGCTGTCCTGGAGCCTTCTCCATTTGCCTCGCTGCTCTCCCGTCCCTATGGCTCTGGGCAGTGCTTTGTCCTTCCCCCAGCACTGCTTTGATTCCCCCCAGTTGCTCACAGTGAGCAGGTTTCCCAGCTCTGCTCCCTCCGTGTCTCCCCATTTCCCAGAGGAGGATGCTCTGCATCCATCCCAGGCTCCGGGGGCTGCTGGCCTCCAGCTCTGCGCTCTGTGTGCTCTCAGAGTCCTCTGCACGGCCCAGAACAAGCTCCTCACCGCCTGCCATCACCTTGTAGCAGCAGGACGAGGGGGAATGGATTTAAACTGAAGTTAAGAGGGATTTAAACTGACGTAGGAGAGATCTAGATCAGATATTAGGCAGAGTTTTACCGTGAGGGTGGGCAGGCCCTGGCACAGGGTGCCCAGAGCAGCTGCGGCTGCCCCTGGATCCCTGGCAGTGCCCAAGGACGCTGGGATTTGGAGCAGCCTGGGGCAGCGGGAGGTGTCCCTGCCATGGCAGGGGTGGGATGAGATGAGCTTTAAGGTCCTTTCCAACCCAAACCAGTCTGGGATTCTATCTCTGGTTTTTATTTCCTGGATGCCTCAGGGATCCGAGCCCTGCTGCCTGTTGCACGTGGAATGATGGCAGGCAGGACATCACCTTGTGTGATTGAAACTAGACAGGGCGTTGCCAAAAATGCTTGAAGACAAGTAAGCCGTGAAAGGAAACAACTGATAACAAAAATACAGACAGGAACAAAATGAAAGGTCAAAGATGTAGAAGCACAAACCAATAATGAACTAAAGCAAAAAGTAACAGGAAAGAAAGTTGGGAAAGACTCCAACTCACCTTGACCATTCGGTGTAGGAGCACCGTCCGTACTCGGGGTTTTGTTGGTAGATGTTTAGGAATAATATAACCTGGGATAACATAAATTGGGATATAGGCACCAGAAATAACTTTCGCTATTTTGTAACTGCAGGACAGTTTAATCTTTAAGAATATTGCAAGGTTTACCTTCTTTTAGTTTAGTCTTAGCTTTACTTTCTCATTCCAGTTCTGACTTCATTGTTAAAAATAGCTCCTAATGGACGGGTCCTTGTAGCCATTATGATCCCACTCGGATCAGTCACATGGATTCGTTTCCAAAAATCAAAGTCTCTTAGTGGCTTTTTGCCAATACAATTAAAGACTTCAAATACCAAATACCTTATACTGAAATTAAAAAAAGAGAAAAAAATCCCACATAGAACAATTGCTATTAAAAAGGCTCCTTTTGAAATCTCTAATCATAATTTTTTGGATGTCTGTGTGACAAAGTGTTGAGTCTGAGTGATGATTTTTGCTCTTTTCTCTGTTGGGAATGGAACGAGCCTTGGAATTGTGTTTGTTCCCTCACTGCCTGTAAGCACTGCTGACAAGGGGAGTCTGACAAGTCCCAGCCACTCTTTGAGGTCCCGATTGTCCAAAAGAATTCTGGAATGGTTTGGGGTGGAAGGGACGTTAAATTCCATCCGGTGCCACCCCTGCCATGGCAGGGACACCTCCACTGTCCCAGGGTGCTCCAAGTGTCCAGCCTGGCCTTGGGCACTGCCAGGGATCTGGGCAGCATCTTTGGAGCCATGAGTGCCACTAAATCCAACCTGTCTTTAATGACTCTACAAAAGTTACACGGTGCAATCCTCTGTTAAATGTCCCTTTTGTTCCAAGCTATTTATTTCTGGGATAAAAATCTCAGAGGTAGCGCTCAAATTGTGCCATCAGGAAAAGTATCTGGACTGAAAAAAGTAAAATAACTAAACCACAGGAAACAATTCTTCACATTTATAAGGCACTTTCCATTTCTACGACCTTCCTACACCTTTAATACTGCAAAGTTTGGAGAAATTAATGACATGTGACTTTTGACACGTGTCCAAAGGGCATATGGAGCACATTCCACAGTGACCACACACAGACTGGCACCAGAGAGGAGCCAGCAGCGCTTTCCAGCTGTCCACAAATCAGAATTCCTGTCTCGGAAAGGATCTCAATCAGTCATCTGGGATCTCATCTATTTGCCACTCCTGACAGGATTTTTTCCTGCCCGCTTTAGGCTGTTTGGAAAGCTGAGCCTTTTTTTACAAGAGCTGTGCCAGGGTCAGCCCCAGGCAGGAGGAGGAGCTTTCCACAGAGAATTCTTGGCAGGGTTGGGCCTCAAGCCCAGATTTTCAAGGGGATTTTGCTGCCTGAAGGTGCAGTAAGGGCTCAGCAGGGTTTCCACACGCTCCCAGATTTTGGGGCTGTGAGCCCTGTTTTCAGGGTGGGTACCGGTGTTACTTGATGCAGGTTCTTGTTTGTTTTGGGGTACACCTAAAACATCACAGAGATGCTCCAATGCGCGGTTTAAAGATAATTAAAAGTGTTGAAAAGCCCTGCTTACTTCTCAGTATGGACTGCTCTGAAAGATAATTTCTTAGTTCTGTCCTCCTGCAAATACTGATAACATGGAACATTTTCTCACTGAACAGGAAAAGAGTGTTTTGTGTCATTTCCAGCACACAGATAGTGCGGGACTTTTCCTGTTTGTTAGAAAAACCTTTTCCATGGTTTGGAAAGATACTCAGATGTGGCACACATCAAAACAAGCACGGAGGGTTGAGATTGGTGAGCAGACATTTACACCTGGCAATGACCACAGCAGCTGAGAGGAGGAAGAAAAGCCACAGGTCTGCAGTGTTGCAGCTGAAGCAGCCCCGCTCCAGAGTGTAAATACTTGGAGAGATTTCCAAGGCAAACATTCATCACTGATTAGGAGGCAGGAAAGCTGAATTTTGCCACTGTTCCTACATCTGGGAGCTCAGAGCTAGACTTAATATTTCACAGAATCACAGATTAATTGAGGCAGGAGAACACCTCCAAGAGCACTGAGTCCCAGCTGTGACCACCAGAGCAGCACGGGGTGAGTGACACTGCCCAGCTTAGGTCCTTCAGAGCCACTGCCTGCACTCAGCTGCCCTGGGCTCCCTCCGCAAGGAACTGGGCAAGAGAAGCCACAATTCATGGGTTCCTGGACTCATTTTCACCTGACAAATACGGAAAGAACAGTCCCAGACAACTCTCCTGATGGCTCTTCCCTAATATCCTTTCAGGTGACAAAGCTTCCTCACGATGGGTGAAGCTTTGATGGAATTGCAGAAGGGTTTAGGCTGGAAAATCTCTGAGACCATCGTGGCCAGCTGTTCTCCCAGAACTGCCCCATGTCCCCAAGTGCCACATCTGCATACAGAGAATCAATTCTGAAGAATCAATCCCCCAGTCTGTAAGACAGAGCTGAGCTGTTGATTTGACAGAGCACATTTCAGCCTGTCAGACTGACAGTGCAGACTTGTGATATCCTGAAGGAGGGGGCCAATAACAGCACATTAAAATAATTTATTGAGGGTTGTTTGAACTGGATTTTTCTGTGTTATTTATAGTCTTTATAATTACCATGTGGTTAAAAGGCTCAAACCCTCCCAAGCTGTGGAGGTCTTTGATTTGGGTCTGCCAAGATGTCTTTTTCAATCATCAGCAAACAGGCAGAGTTCCTGCGATGGGATATCTGACAAGTCTGGGAAGGATTCATCATTACTCTATCACTGAATTCCCAAGTTCTTCCATCCAAACCTCTTCCATAAGGATCCTCTGGCAGTAGGAGCAGCTCTGCTTGAATCCTTCGGCTTGATTGAGCAATCATCTGGAGGCCCATAAGTTTTGTCTCATCAAAACCACTCCCAACACTCCTCCCTCCACCCATCAGTCCCTCTCACCTCCACAAAATCCAGTTACAAAAAGCCAGGTCTGGCAGCCGGCCCCACAGGCAGGAACGTGGAATATCAGGGTGGCCTCAGGCATCCCTCCAGGCTGGAATCTGCCTTCCCCTGGAGTGTGACCTGCTCAAAAGCAAGCAACGAAGCTTGTATTGCTAACAGATACGGGCATTTTTACATTTAAAGTGATGTCCAGCATCCTGCCTTAGCACAGCAAGGTCAGCAAAAGTAAAAGCTGAGTTGCACAAATATTTATAGCAAAATCTTCATGGTTCCATCGCTCCTATGCATGTTCAGAATGCAAGGACTGAATTCCATTTACCTGTTAAGCCTTTATATTTTCATAAATCCGATCTATTGCAAATTTAGCACTGAAGACCAAACTAGCAGATGCTAAACTAAAAAAAAAAAAAAAATTAAAACAAAGCCATTTCTTCATATTCCCATGAAAGATGAACTCCAGGGGCCCAAGTGTTTGTACTGGTGGCACCTGGTTTGGAATTATAACACCAAGAAACAGGCTGTCATTAAATATTAGTGAATGCTGATATCACATAATTATTGGCAGAGATTTAATCAGGTTCCTGTGCTGTTTTCAGATGAAAAGTTGACCAATATGAACCTTATTTTATGCTTCTGTTGTGTTAAATAATGTGCACTTTGTCGGTGGCTATTTTGGATCTGGTAAGAAATGATCTGCAGTTCTCAATGTCTGCACCGTGTGTACACACAGAGTTATTGGTTCATGCAACCTGAAACTTTGGAAGTCTGGAGAAATTAGAAATTTCACGTTCAAACAAAGCAAGACATGCCCCAAATGCCACCTAAACCCAAACACGAAGCATGGATTAGGTTTTAGGATCTCCTAGAAAGAGAAATCTGTTTTGGAACAGTCACAAAGGGCTATGGCCAAAACTATCCCGTAATAGTTACGAGCTGTAATTTGACATTTTAGATGCACATTCCTCTTGCCAAGCAATATCATATTTTGGCTCTTAGAGGAGAAAATAAAGAGAAGATCTGTCCAGGATGAGTAATTCAGTACAATGTAATCAAGGCAAGCTGCCCCACAGACTGGGGACTCAATTAAAATTAGCAAGTCAGGGGTTTCGTCCTCATAAATAAAAGTGTGTGCACTCAATGGAAAAAAATTAGAAAGAAAAATGGTTTTGTTATTAAACATTTTCCATCTGAGCCCAAGTGTGGGCTTGTACTCTGAGGGCAGCTGATTTGAGGTGGGGTGGCTGAAGCAGTTACCGAGCTTTGGAGCTTTCCATCCCTGCAGACACATCCCAGCCAGGGAACCTCCTGTTCCTCCTGTCCCCATCCCCTCCCCAGCACAGCCACCGAACTCACGGATTTCAGACCGGCCTGGAGGCACTGGCACGTCCCAAACCTGCAGGGAATCCTGGCAGCAGAGTGCAGCCGGCACGGATGGATCCACCTGCGGTCAGGAGCTCCTGCAGCTCTGTGTCCCCGGGCAGGGAAGTGCCTTGCAGCCGGAGCAGTAAATTGCTGTCTCTGTGACTGTTCCAGCAGCATTTCACTGAGCTGGGACACCAACACCCAGTGCTGCGAGGACTCTGCCTTTGAGGATCCTGCAATCCTCGTTTCACGCAGTGCGGAGCAGCTGGTGAGGCACAGGGACAGTTTAGGGGGAATAATCTGTGGTCTCCAGACAGGGATTCCTGTTCTTACCCAGCAGTCTGGGTGATGGCTGAGCCCTGAGTTTTCAGCCTTCTCTTCTGTTCACAGGTTTCATAGTTCTTAGGTTGTTTCTCACACACGGGTGTTATAAACAGAAGCAATGTTTTCCTTAATTCAAGGTAGTTTACATTCTTTGTTTTAGAGCTATGGACAGCTGATGGACAGTTGTCCTGACCAACGGGATGGGGAGAGGAGTCAACCTTCTCCTCCAATTCCTAGCCTTTGTAGAAATACGATATAATGGAGTCAGATCTTTTAATTAAATAGTTCATGCCTTCTCACCAATGTGTGTGTGTGTGACGAACAGCGTCACTCAGCCTCACTGCTCCCACTGCACTCAACCCCCAGCTCCCTGTTTAGGGGTTTTTCCAACCTGAAAATCCCATGGGTTTTGTGCAAACCCACCCAGAGCAGCTGTAAGGTCGCACTGCCGCGTGGGGATTCACCAGAGCTCAGGTTCTGTGAGCTCTGCGCTCTACCTGCAGAAGGAAATGACCCAGATAGTTTTTATTGTTGGCTTCTCTCACATTCTGGGTTTGAAAATCTGAATAATTCCCCAGGTTTGATGTCAGCGTTTCTTTAAAGGCGAAGCACTCAGGGCAAGCACGTGTTGGAAACCCTGAGATGGATTTATTATGTTTTTTAAGCGCTCATTCAGCTTTCTCAGAGCACAGACCCGCAAATGTATTTGATAAACACACTATTATTTTTAAGAAGTCTTATGGTGTATTTAAAATGCACCAATACGAGCAAAAGAAGATAAATTAAACAAAATATTAAAATACTTAACTTGTACCACAATTAAGTGAATATTTCCCAAATTATACCACATGCTGATGCAAATCACTGCAATTTTTTTACAATAAATCAAATTTCAGCTGGAGAAGACTGATTTGCTGATCTTGTGTGTTGCTGTTATTTCAGATTTTTAATCAAGTGTTTTTACCAGCTGAAGCAATGGAAAACAGAGAGCTGAAAGGGTGACAAAAGCAAAGTCTATTTCTTAACTCCAGCACTGCTCATGGTTTAAGGGAATTAATGAATTTCTAGAGAGAACTCTGCTCTCAAAACAGCCAAAAATTGTGCCCGTCTCACATCAAGGAATATATTTTCATATCTTTTCAGGGGAACTGATTCTGTAATAGCAATAAATCCTGGCTAAAAGAATAATGCAGAGTGTGGCACAGCCCAGCCACGTTTCCTCTCCAGGCAGAAGAGAAACCTGGAATTGTTGTCCTGGAATGCACCGAAACCTCTCAGCAGAGTTCCTGAAATATTCATGAACATTAAGGAAACAGCAAACTTTTGGGGAGTGTGCTATTTAGCTGAAGCTTGCTGTGTGCTGCCATGCTCTGAGCTCTAAAATTACCAAGGGAAGGCTTTTTACAGAAAGTAAATGAAGTAACAGAGACTTGGGAATTTTATCTCCCAGCTGCCACAGACCACACAATGCTGAATAATTCAGCTCCTCAATTACTCATCCTAACTGGGAAAATTCTCACGTGTTTGTTGGTGTAGATCAGTGGGGAGCTCAGAATTTTAAGATGAGATTTACTAAGTGTGCAAATTCTTAGTAAATAGTAGAGGAAAGACCAAACTGCCATTTGCCAGCTGAATTTACATTACGTGAATGACTAAATTTACATTCACCAGCTGATTTACGTGAACTTCCCAAACTGTTCCTGTGTTTTTGTTCCTTTTGGGAAGTCCAGAGCAAACACTTTTTGATGTAAGAAGCTGGGGGGGAAAGAAGGAAAAAGAGGAATAAGGAACTTTAGCTGCAGGTAGGTAACACAGAACAGTGCAGAAGTTTCTGTCACCGCGTCCCATCCCTTCCCTGCCTGGATGTGGATCTGGGGATTGGATTCTGGGGATTTGGATCCCTGGATTGGGTTCTGGGGCTCCGTGACTCTGGTGAGGCAAGTCAGGAGCTCCCCCAGTGTGAATTAGTCATATTGAAGGGGGTTTAGGAGCATGGAAACAACAACTTCACATGAAATGCTGGGAATCAGAGACCTCTGATGAAATGTTTATGTGTTCCACAAAGACATAAATATTTGGAGAACAGCAAAGGACATGGCTCGGCCTGGGCAGACTGGAAGCATTTACCTGATTAGTTGGCCCCAGTTGCAAAGACTTTTCCTTGGCAGCAGCCCCAGCTCTCCCCAGCCCTGGGCGCAGGAGTGGTCCCCGCTCCGTGCTTGTGAAGCTGTTTGTGGCGCTGCACAGGGCAACCAAGGCACGCTGCAGGGAAGAGGAGAGGGAAAAGCGATTGGGGGAAAATTGTTTCCAGGTGGAGCCTCAGACCGTCCCGCATTCCCAGGCTGGGTTGCTTCAGGCAGAACTCAGCACTTCGTCCCGTCTGCACACAGCACAGACTGAGCAGCAATCTGGCTGGGAGAGGCTTTTTTTTTTTGTGTTGGAATGGGGATGTGGGGTTTGGCTTTTCCAGCTGGATCGATTTCCCATCCGGTTCATCAAGAGGCTGTGTGAATTCTTGTGCAAGTGGGGGGCACGGGATGAGGGATTCATCCCCGTTAAAAATACACTGGGGGGGGCTGGGGCTGGGTGATTTTGGTGCTTCTGGCCTGATTCACAGCACGGCTACGCCAGTCAGGCAGCTTTGCTTCCTCGCTGTGTGCTTGGAGATAAAATCCAGGAGAAACTGCAGAAGGACAGCAGCACAACCTGTTCTGAGGCAGCAGGAAGCGTTTCCTAGGGCAGCACTATTTCTGGCAACACTCTCCCAGCTATTGATCACAAGCCTGATGTGGTGAATAACACTCTGATCTGGAGTCTGTCTGCAACTGCTATTTTTGTAGGTGTAGGGACTTCTTTCGGATGCAGATATTTTGAAAAACAGCCAAGCTTCCCACACTGTGCTTAATAAAATTATTTGAATGTATAATAATGTCAAGTTGCAGCATCGTGGGGTTTCTGAGAGCTTGTTACCGCCTCAGAAGGTTTGGCTGATCAGAACATTTAATGAGAGGTGCTTGGCAGAGGGCTGGGACAAGATCATTGACATCCCTTCCAGCCCAAACCATTCCGGGATTCTATAATTCCATGAATTTAGGATGTGGGGATTTGTTTACATTTTAAAGTATATAATTCCAAAATTATGGTTCATTGCTATTTTGCCATTCTGCACCTTTGTTTTCAATCTCTCCGACTGGCAAGGCCAGTTCAGGGCCACTGCAGCCCCAGCGTGTGCAGAACAAGCATCTGCCACAGAGCCCCTCGTGCCAGGGTAACACAAGTTGGGAATAAGCAGTTGGAAGGTGAAGGTGCTGTACCTTGAGCTAGTGCTGCCACTGAAAAATGTCTCACAAAACAGCCAGGGAGGAGGGAGGTGGAAAAATCAAATGGGGGCGAGCTGAATGACATGGGGGAAGGGATTTTTAAATCAGAATTGCCCCTGGAAAAAAAAAATTATGCATTTCTGCTGTATCTGTTGTGTCCTCAGGCTCACAAAATTTGGCTGGGGAGAGCTGAAAAGGCCTATTTGCTACTCAGTGTTTTTCATGGTTCTGTGATTCTCTGGGCTTATGTATCTTGTACGTGCATAGGTAAAAATCTCATATTTTAGTTATTTTTTCTTTTCTTGTATTCCTACCAGTGAGGACTTGCTGGAGACTAAGCAGGCATTGTTTAAAAACAACCCCTGCAGCTCCACTGGGATGCTTCAATCTGTCTTGCTAAAGAGGAAAAAAGGATTAATCACTCTTGTTTTGTGTTTTTTCTTCTGAATGCTTGATTCTGACAGTCTGTGGGCCTTAACTGTGATGCAGACACTTTCCTCCTGTTGTTTGAGTCATACCCACCTTATTTTATCCAAGTTTTTCGAAATAACTCTCTGAAAGGTCAATCTTAGTTTAGTAATTGGGATTTGGGGGATTTGGTTGGAATGCTCCAGTTCCAAATCATTAACCTGGACGTGTTATTCCAGGAAGGAAAAATACCTCCCCTTTTTCTCTGGATGCCAGAGCGAAGGTGACACTGCCTGCTCACCTGTTTGCCCCTCTGGAGAGGTGAGGAATGAGCAGAACGTGCCTGAGTTCCTTCTGCACAGGAGGGCTGTGCTGGGGGGAATAATTGACTGCAGATACAGACTGACAAGAAATTAGCACACCCCCAAGAGTCTGGAAGGAACAGAGGAGGAGCAGTGAGTCATTCCTGAGTCATAGAGCCTCCCTGGATTTATCCTGGGATGAGGTACTGCACGCACCACTCCTTGATCTGGTCTGCCTCGAAAGGACAACCCTGAAAATAATTGTGGAAAAATAAATGCTAGCAGCAATCATTCCCTGGCAGCAGCAGGCTTGATTATGTTTTGTAAGAGCCTCTCTGTATCAGGGCAGTGTTTTGATAAGAAAAGGTGGGAAAGATGCAGGGCAGGTTGGTTTGGCTGCTCAGGCAGGCTGCAGTCGGGGCTGTCCCATCACCCCTCTCACCCTTGGCATGAGCTGGGGGGGCTGTTTGGGGAGACTTTTGGGGAGCAGTCAGAAATCCCTGCTTTGTTCAACAGGCAACACTTCCTGTGCTTTTTTTCCCCTCTTTTCTGTAAGGGTTGTGCCAGCTGGGAGCATTTCCCCTGTTCAGCACTGGTTGATGCCTGAGAGCACGGGGATGTCCCAGCCCTGGTGTGCTCAGCTCTCATTCCTGAGGGCAGAGGGATGGAGGAGACCTCTGGCACAAACAAAACCTCCTGCAGCAGAACCAGCCGGGTTTTGCACGGGGTGGGGACCACCACTGGGGAATACCAGGAGCTTTCCCAGTCCAGCAAAACTCATGGAAGGGATTTGTCCTGAATCCCTTGTTCCAGGCGCAGAGGTATCTGAAAACCTTGCCCTCTCCTGTGCCTGGGGCTCCAGTGTGGCTCTGCTTCCACTCTGATATTCCAAGGACAGCACTCATTCGAGTTTTTGGTGAGCTGATAAAATTCCCTGTCTGGCGAGGAGCTCTCAGCTGTGCCAGATAAAAACTGTGTTTTCTGCTTGGTTTGCAGCTGGAGGGGCCCAAGCAGAGCCAGCACACCATAAGCTCCAGGGAGGCAGGGAGGAGGAGGAACAGTTCCTCTCCCAGGAAGGAGCTAGCAGATTAGTTTGCTCCATCTCTGTAACTTCACCCTGAACCTCCCACCTTGTTCCAAATTTGAACAGGCAACAGGTTAATTAAAGCTGAACAGGCTTTCAAACTCAGGGAGGGACCAGCAAGTTAAAACAACCCCAGAAACTCAGCTGAGAGTGCAAATGGACCAGAAGAGCTCTGATTTCTCCTGGTCTAACAGACCTCTTTGGGCTTATTACATCTCTTTCCCTGTGAAAGTTTTATGAATCTTAAGTACATTTAATGGACCTATCTTGGCAGGGGTCTGTCTTAGTGACAGTTCTATTTTAAAGGTGATGAATGTCCACTACAAAAATTCATTTGGCTTCTTCCTCTTGGCTGAGAGAGGTATTGATAAGACCCAGAAGATTAAACCTTCAGAGGTAAGTATCATAAGCTTTTAAAATGTTTGTAAATAAATAAATAAATTTCCCTATTTCTTTTGCACACAGCAAGTATGGGAAAAATGATTTGGGTTAAAGATTAGTGCTGAGTTTAAGATTCCATGAACTAGCTGTGGTGGACACTGTGCTGACCCATTCAGTGTCACCAGTGGTGAATATACCTGGAGAAAAATGGAAATTTCATTGGAAACGTCATTGCACAGGAAGGAGCATTTATTTCTGTGACTTTTCTATCAGGTGGGGTCCTGGTACATGAGCAATTCTTACTTCCTGCTCTATGAGTAGCAGTTCTCATGGGATCATGGAATGATTTGGGTTGGAATTGACCTTAAATCCCCCCCATTCCCACCCCAGCCATGGCAGGGACGCCTCCCACTGTCTCCCACTGTCTCAGGGTGCTCCAAGCCCCAGTGTCCAACCTTGTCTTGGGCACTGCCAGGGATCCAGGGGCAGCCACAGCTGCTCTGGGCACCCTGTGCCAGGGCCTGAGTAAATAAACAATTTAAAGAAAACAGAATTCCCCATGAAAATCTTAAGAACTCAAGATCAGGAAAAGAGCAGCTCTCCATTGGTTCAGGAATAGGAAACAACCCCTGGGACAGTTGTTCTGGCAAAGGGAACACTGTTTGCTGAGCCTGTGCTGAGAAACTGAGAGAGATGTTTTGGAAAGAGAAACTGTTGGCAGCTTTCCCTTGGGAAAGGAGCCGGCAATGGTCAGCGAGCTGAAATTCAGGCTCAGAAGTGTTGAGCCCACAAGCTGCTGATGCCTCACAGCTCCAGGGGACGAGTGACACTGAGAGCAAAGAGGGGAGGCCGGGGGTTCCGAGCCCCTCAGCCCAGTCCCACTGCCCTGCTCCTTCTCTTGGGGAGCTCCAGAGGAACAGAGAAAATCCAGGCTCCAGGGCTGCTCCAACCCCTCAGCAGCTGCCCCAAACTCTCTTCCCCAGCTCCTTCCTTTCCAGGCTGGACAATAATTAAATATCAAATTATAGAGTTCTTTTAAAAACCAGAGCAACTGTAGGAGTGGTAGGAAAGCTCTGGAGGTGTTAAACTTCCCAGAAACTCATTCCAGCCTCAGAAAGTCACTCAGGAATCTGATTAACCAGGTACCTCTGTACCGCGTGGAAACGTGCATGGAAATTCTCACTCTAATTATTCAAGGCCAGGTTGGACTGGGCTTGGAGCAACCTGGTCTGTGGAAGGGGTCCCTGCCCATGGAACTGGGTGAGCTTTGAGGTCCCTTCCAACCCAAACCATTCCAGAATTCTAGTCCATGATTCTGTGAAGGTGCTCAGTCTGAAATCTAGTGCGGTGACTCTGGGGATATTTACAATAAACAGAAAGCGAACAGCAACTGGCATCTGGATTAGTTGACCAACTATAAGTATGAAGCACAATTCTGAATTTGGCGCCAAAAAAAATCACAGCAGACACATTGTGATCATGATGTAACATTGAAATCAATGAAAATTAATAATTTTAAACACTGTTATAATTGAAATCTCTGTAAAGACACTGTGTAATCCACCTGCAATATTTCCTCCTTTTTAACATACTGGTATTTGTAGATTTAGATTACATAATATTTTTCACTACTTCTTTTACCTTTCTATGTTTCTTCCGAGTTCTGAAGAATCAAAAAGCTGCTGTAGTTCTACAAGAATTCCTGATGCAACAGCCATTCCTGCAGTTCATAATTATCACTCTGATATTAATGAAGCTGTTAATTGCACCGCTGCTCCTCTGCTGAGACCAGAAGATAACGGTCAGAGACCTAAAAATGAAAATTTTGGTTATATTTTCAATGTTAAAAAAGGTTACAGCTGGGAATCTCTTGGAGGTTTTTGTGGAAAACTTCCCTCTGCTAACTGCTAATCCCACCACAGTTTCTGGAATTTCTGTAGCACCATCTCTGTGAATATTCCAGAGTTCCCTGTTTGTTCCCTGGGCCATCGAGGCTGGATTTGCAAAGAGAGCTGCACATCCAAAGCACCAGTTCCATGTGCCCCAGGAAGCTCTCAGTGACACCTGCAGCAGGAGAACTGTTCCTCCACCCCTTTTTCCCGTCCTATGGATATGTTCAGCTTTATTCACAGAAATTCCTCATCCCGCATCTACACCAAGACAAGGTAATCAAGTGATGGGCCAGGTCTGGAACCAGTGAATTTCCACATCCAGTTCCTGCCCTCGCAGTCCTGATTTTACTGGATTAAAGTCTTCTGCCAGGATATTGACATTTCCCTCCATTTCTTTACGGTTATCCAGAACAGCTCCATGGAAGTACCTGTGTGATTCCAGTTTGAAAGCCTCAGTTCTTTTTTTTTTTTTTCTTCATTTCTAACCAGCTAAAAATATCTCCATCAGAATGGGGAACCCACGGCTAGGGGCTTTTTGTCACCTGAAATGATTCATTTGTGGCCATCAAGGCTGAAGGTCGGAAAAAGGATCCAGTCAGACAAAGAGGGGGAAATTTGGAGGCCTATTTATGCACCAGTGAGGCCGAGAGCTGCACTAGGTGAGCCCAGCTCAGAAAGATTTTGAAGCAAAGGATCTCTCCAGTGCCTTAGGGGGGTAGCCCTGGTTTTTCAGCCTGAGATGTTTTGATTTCTAAAACTCAGTTCTCACAGAATTTTCTGCAAACAACAGAAGATATTTTTGCTAACTCTGTCTTGTTTTCATTCCTCTTTGGAGGTGGAGACCATTTGATGTCTCTCTGTGCTGGCCAATGTGATTGAATGGGTGTCACTGCTAACACCAATCAGTTTAGCTCTAGTGACCTGGTATAGAAGGAATTCAAACTCTGAATAAATAGTTCTCTTTAACCTTCTAACAAATTCCAGAGTCGTGTGCTCTGATTTCGTGTCCTACAGTGACACAGGGGCTCCAAGGAGGCTTTTTTCCCTTGAGAATCCCAGCCCAGCTGAAGGGAATGTTTCTCACACACGGCTCAGTTAAACCAAGGCTATCAGGGGGAAGATGATCAAAGCACCCTGGAGAGGAGAGGTGACCCACAGGGGGCTGGAGAATCCAACCCCCCCACCAAGCCTTTAAGGGGTACCTTAATGTCGTTGTTAGACACACACACACTCACTCTGGTGAGAAGGCATGAACTGTTTATTACAAAAATCTGACTCCATTTATAGTATTTCTACACAGGCCGGGGATTGGGGGAGAAGGTTGGCACCTCTCCCCATCCCGTTGGTCAAGACAACTGTCCACCAGCTGTCCATGGCTCTAAAACAAGAAGTAAACTACCTTGAATTAAAGAAAACTTTGCTTTTGTTTGTAACACCCGTGTGTGAGAAACAACCTAAGAATTATGAACTGTGAGACACAAGAAGGCTGAAAAATCAGGGCGACACCTTAATACTTCACAGGGTGCCCTGACTCTGATTTTAATTCTTCCCTCTTTTTCTGGCATCATTAATTGTTCACCGGTTCATATCACGGACATAATTTTTAGCACACCAAACTTAGCTAGATATGTTACCAATAACTAAAATTATTGTTAATGCATTGAGGGAGTACGTGCAAACCAAGGGTAAAACAAGTCCAGCCTGAAGAGCGACAGAATTTTCACAGAACCTAACAACTATTAATTTTTTATCATGATTCCATTTGAGCTGTAAATATTCACTTAGGGGTTACCAGCAGGAGTAAAATGAGCTACTTGATGTGTAAATCCACGGGTTCTTAGAGACTGGGGCTGAGTCCAGAGGTTGAGATGCTGAAGTGATTTTTTAGAACCCCATTTCCGTTCTGTCACTGCAAAATGTGAATCCACATGGTACCAATTACTGGATCTTGGGCAAAACAAGTAGCAGTGAGAAGAAACCCCTGTGGTTTTTATGAGAATAGTAAGTAGAAGTCAAGAAAACATTTCATGCCAAGTGGATCAGGAAAGCAGGAACTGGAGGAGGATTTTCTCGTGTCACAGCAGCATCTTGTGTGTGATATTCCGTGTCTTGTCCATTAATATTCAGTTTTTTGCTGAAAATTTGCACCATAACCCAAGGCAGAGTTATTTTATAAATCATGGCAAATTTCATGGGGCTCAAAGCTCAGAAATGAGGTTTTTGTCTTCAAAAATGTGCTCCATGATTTCAAAATTATCCAGCTTTGCTGAGGACTTTGCTGTCACAGAGTGGGGCTGCTGGCTAATGGGGTGCCCTAGCACAAGGAGGGTAAGACTCTTCAAGAAAACTTATTTATCCAGCAGGATCCTGGAAAAGTGCAGAAGAGAGGACAGAAAGCTACTTGCAGGGCTTCTTTTCCTGATTTTGGTATTGTATCACTCTAGCCTCTTTCTGTGGTGAGCAAATCACAGTAAATGGTATTTTTATCCTTTTATATATTACATGCTTGCAAAAATTGCTGACAGGAACTGCCAACAGGCTGCTCTAATCACTATAATGCTGCTTCACTGGCAAAAAAAAAAAAAAAAAGAAAAAAAGAAAAGTCTTTTTGCTTTAACCCAGACCATCTGCTTTGGGGGCTTTTAATGATGCAACTATGCTGGCATTTCCAGAATGAAAACTTCTCTGCTGTGACCTCAGAGTGGGGGATCAGTGCTAAGGGGATGGGTAGGAAGAAGGAGGGATGTTAAACTGCTCTGAAGGAGACAAGAGATGCATGAGGAAGGTGTGGAGCTGCGGATTTGGAACACATCTCACCTCAAGTTCTCTTTCAAGTAATATTTTCCTGAAAACGAACACGTCACATCCCCCCCAAACGTGCTGTGAGTAAGAGCAGCTCCTACAGCATGGATGGGATATTTACTGAGTGATTCAGCCCCTTCCTCCAGTGTTTGTCTGCCTGCCCTGACCACATCCAGTCACCAATTACTAGCTGGGAATGGCCTTACAAACCCATGGGCAAGGCACTCCAAACAGTCGGGCGCAGGCTGAGGCTTTGGTGTCAGCACTCAGTGCCAGGGGTTTGCTCTGGGGAATAAATCCATCAGCACTTTCCTGGAGTTTGCAACTGAATCTGCAGCTCCTCTCGGCCACAAAGAGCTTTTGGATTACCTCAGAACACTCTTGGTTAGGCCTTTGAAACGGGAGGCAACAGATCTGCACACGGTTGTTGCATTTCAAACTGCACCAGAGCAGCTGCTCAGAGGTTTCACACACCTGTGCAGGTAAAACCAACAGGTTTTGGCCCACGAGAGTGTTTTTTCTTCTGATTTGGGCATCATCACCAGTTACCTGCATCCTGTTCTTTTCAGCTCCTACCAGTGCAATTTAGGACAGACTGGCCCTGCAACAGGGAATTGTACACACTATTAATTATCTACGCACTGTTACTTATGTACATGTTAATAATTATTCCTTAATCAGAAGATAATTCTGTCCCTCTAGGATAATTCTTCTCTTTTTGCTCTGTGCATTTTTGGCAGGAGTAAAGCAAGCCAGAAACTCGCATTTCTCAGTGATGGAAGCAAGAGGACTCGTTGTTTGTCTTCTCCAAATCAGCTGTGATTCCACAATTGGAATTGTTACGGGATTTTTCTTAGGTTGTCAACTCTTTGTGGCAGCAGGCTGAGAAGCAGGGAAGGCTAAACTAGAGTTAAAAACACTGTGATACTGTAAAATGACGTGAAAAATGATTGTGGCTAAGGGTTTGATGCTCATATATAATTTTTCTGAGGTGTTGTAATACAGCTGCTGTCTCATACAGCTGTGATGAACAAATGTGCACAAAAGCTTCCATGACTCCAAGGATCACCCTCATCTTTTGGCACAGCTTGGGAAAGACATCCCTGGATCTCTGTCTGGGGATTCAAAAACCCTCAAACCACCCAAAAGAGGAAGGTGAATATTATGGGAGCATCTGATATACCCTCAGTGGAAATGGCATTTACTTACTGAGAATCAGGCTCCCAACTTCTCCTGTATCTTCCAACTACTTCGTTTAACTCCTTGTGTTCTCTTGGATCTTCTGGCAATTACAAGAAATAAACTTCCTAATTTTTCATTACAAATCCAGGTGCTCTCTCAGCACTCCTGCCCAGGCTCAGCTCTTCCTTTGGGGGTAGAAGCAAACACATCAAGTGAGAATTACTTTCTTATCAAATTTGTTTTGAATCAAATCTATTTTAGAATGATGTAAGTCCTGAAAAACGCTGCAGGACCGTCCAAGTCTGTTAGCACTTTTAAGTAAACAAACAAAATCTGCTGTTATTTAGCCCAATTTCCAGGCCATCATGGTCAGAACCCAACCAAAAGCTCTTTGGGCAGTAAAAAACAAAATCTAAATATGAAACAGAAGGTCCACAAGGAGGAGGGCTCTGTGGGAACCCTCCTGCCTTTGGTCTGACAATCCAAAAAGTGTGTTCTGGTTTCCCCCAGCATCCGGTGCACTCCAGCAAAGTTTCTAAGTTTAAGCTTCACTCAAAGCTTCAGTATTCCTTAAATGGCACAGCTCAGCTTGGCTGGCAGAGCTGCAGCTCATGGTAAAGGAAGCCACCACCACAGGAACATTTTCCCTAAATGCTGCTCTATATATTCTCAATGCCCAGCTCGGGAGTCGCTAAAATAAGCTCCTAAAATAACAACTTCAAACACTTCACAGGGCTGCAGCCTCTCAGAGGGGCTGGGCTTTCCTACCTCAGGGTGCCTTAAACAAAGGATGCTTCATGCCATGGCGGGAGAGGAAGGCTGGAGGACTAACATAAGTCAATTAGGATCCGTTGGCTCTTAATTAGAGGATTTGTTATTTATCCCAGGCTGCCTCCCGGTACAAACTGGTGGCTGACGCCTTCTCGCTGGGATAAACAGGCACTCAGAAATGTGGGGGCTGAAATGTGCAGAGCGTTTCTTTCTCCTTTGACAGCATTTAACTTTCATGAGAATGAAATTAAATTACTCTTTTAAGCCTAAGTGAAAACTCTTTCTGTTACACTGATTCTATCTACTGGCAAACCTGTAAAATAATAAAAAGTCAGAGAATCATTTAGGCTGGAAAAGAGCTTTGAGGTCATCAAGCCCCACTGTTAAACTAGCACTGCAAAGCCAAGAAATTAACAGCAAACGGTATTTATAGAAAATCTGCACATTAAAATCACATATTATGGAATTGCTATGCGACACCAGTGATTTAGAGATAATGTCTCCTATGGAAGCCTAACAATTATGGAAAATGAAATAAGCATGAAAATTATAATTGGACAAGAGCCACTGATACATTCACAGAACAGAGAACTCAAAAATCTTATGAATCCAGGGAAATGATATGTGGGTCAACTTTAAAAGGAGCCCAGAAACACCAGGGAGCCCAAGTCTCACTTCAAACACACATCCAAGTGTTTGCATCTGCAATTCCTCCTCCAGGGAGCTGAGCAGCACCAGCAGCTCTGAAATTCAGACTTCTTCAAATGTATTCTGCTTTACGTGGATTTCTGTCACCACTCCTTCCTTCCCCATTATCACCTGCAC
Organism: Donacobius atricapilla; assembly: GCA_013397315.1. Taxonomy (NCBI): domain Eukaryota; kingdom Metazoa; phylum Chordata; class Aves; order Passeriformes; family Mimidae; genus Donacobius; species Donacobius atricapilla. The sequence continues at coordinate 33,229 of WBMY01018037.1, read as the reverse complement.
CACAGAGAGCACAGGAATTCACATGATACCCACAGGAAAGGCAAAAGATCTCTGTAAAGCTGCACAATGACTCTGTCTCCTCTTGGGCTCTTCACCAGTTTCTCAGAGTGTTGGGAGAGAAGAGTTCTGGCTACATCAGGGAAGGAGGGAAGAACAGACATGAGGAACAACCACCCCCAAAAATGCCCCCAAGCAGCCTGAATGGTGCAGCAGCTGCTGGATTCATTCATGGGCTCCATCAGGAGCCTCTTGTGGCTGTATCAGTCCCCGTAACATGTCTGGATCAGTGGTTTTGTTAAATTTCATTGTTCAGTCCAGAGGAGCTGCTGCAGGGCTGGAGCCGGGCTGGGAGAGCTGGGGGTGCTCCCCTGGAGAGGAGAAGCTCCAGGGAGAGCTGCGAGCCCCTGGCAGGGCCTGAAGGGGCTCCAGGAGAGCTGCAGAGGGACTGGGGACAAGGAATGGAGGGACAGGATGCAGGGAATGGATCCCTGTGCCACCCAGGGCAGCAGCAGCACCCCCCACAGCTCCACCCGAATTGAGTTTCTTGCTGCAAGGGAGCACAGCACTGAAGAGTGCCCTGTATGCTGCAACAGTAAAAGGACAAAAAATTATCATTTTAAATTACTGTATCTCAGGAAATTGTAATTATTACCCTCAAGATCTTTTAAATAACATATATATAACTTATTTACCTACGAATTCCAGCCCATGCTGGATGCTTTCACTCACGAACATATTAGTCATCCCTTAATTATTGCTACCCAGCCTTATTAATATGTATAATATACAGATAAAGAGCTCCCTGGCAGGGATGCATTTTAATGAAGGCACTGAAAAGCAACACACAGTAATTTCTAGAAGGTTGTGCCATGGCTGACAATAGCAAACCGAAGCAGCCCAGTGATGGGATGAGGTGTGGAAGGAGAAAAATCAATTTCGTTTTAATATTCTAATGATAAGCTTAATTTGAGAGAGGACACCTGAAGCACAGGACACACAAGGAAGGGGACACCCAGGGCACAGGGCATGGGACAGCAGGGACAAAGGATGCACATGGCATTGGACACTCAGGACACAGGACACCAAGGACAGGGGACATACATGGCACAGGACACAGGGCATCGAGGGCACAGGACACNGAGCGGTGCTGTCCCCTCGCGGCCGCCGTGGAACGGCAGGGAGCGGGATGTCCCCTCAGGGCCCTAACGGGAACAGGGAATGTCCCCTCATGGCCCTCACGGGAACAGGGG
>WBMY01018037.1:0-31921 GCA_013397315.1 Donacobius atricapilla | reverse complement strand
AGGACACCGAGGGCACAGGACACCAAGGACAGAGGACACCGGGGACACAGGACACCGAGGGCACAGGACACTGGGGGCACAGGACAGTGGAGACAGAGGACACCGAGGACAGACAGGACAACAGGGACACAGCACACCGAGGGCACAGGACACACATGGCACGNGAGCAGGGCTGTCCCCTCATGGGAACAGGGGTCTGTCCCCTCATGGCCCCCGCGGGAACAGGGGGTGTCTGTCCCTTCATGGTCCCCACAGGAGCAGGGCTGTCCCCTCACGGCACAACGGAGTCACGGTGTCCCCTCATGACCCGCGCCCGAGGCGAAGGGGCCGCGCTGCCGCTCAGCCGAGGGAATCCCCTCCGTGATTCTGTCACTCGCTGCCCCTCAGGGGCCATGTGGAGCCGGGCCCCGCTGAGCGCCCTGGGCCGGCGGCGCCCCGGGCCCCCCGCGCCGCTGCAGCCCCTGACCCACCTGCTCCGGAGGGAGCACCGGGAGAGAACCCCGATCCGCCCGCTCCAGAGGGAATATCGGGAGAGAACCCCGATCCATCTGCTCCAGAGGGAATATCGGGAGAGAACCCCGATCCAGCTTCTCCAGAGGGAATATCGGGAAAAAACCCCGATCCAGCTTCTCCAGAGGGAATACCGGGAGAGAACCCCGCTCCAGCTTCTCCAGAGGGAATATCGGGAGAGACCCCCGATCCAGCTGCTCCAGAGGGAATATCGGGAGAGAACCCCGATCCGCCCGCTCCAGAGGGAATACCGGGAAAAAACCCCGATCCAGCTTCTCCAGAGGGAATACCGGGAGAGAACCCCGATCCAGCTTCTCCAGAGGGAATATCGGGAGAGAACCCCGATCCAGCTTCTCCAGAGGGAATACCGGGAGCTGCCGCTGCCGCGGCAGGGCTGGGGAAGGACCCAGCTCCCGCCTCCCCGCCGGTTTGTAAGTACTGATCCCAAATCCAGGCGGCATCCCAAAACATTCCCGGTTCTAGACGGGCGCGTCCCCGCCCTGTACCGACACGTGTTTGAGGAGAATTTAAGGAACAGCGAGGCTGTGATTAAAAGGTAATAAACCGGTTTTGTGGGGTTTTTAAAGCGTTGCTATTTGTGGCATGGTGTGAGAGTCACTTATGGGCACTTTAGGGACGTTTAGCATGGGGCAATATTTGCCCCATGGAACAGTGTGGAGCTGCCCAACCTCTGGAAGTGTCCAAGGCTAGGCTGGATGGGGCTTGGAGCAGCCTGGTGTCCCTGCCCGTGGCAGAGGGTGGCACTGGATGAGCTTTGAGGTCCCTTCCAACAAAAACCGGTCCGTGAAATGTTGACTGAAACACCCAAATCGAGGTGCAAACTATTTTAAACAATGCCATGTGTTATTTTGCATATATTGCCGAGAAATACTTTTTCCAGGCCTTAGTAACGTTTGCCTCGTGTTGCGTTTTGAATGCAAAGACGTAAATGGTGACTCACACACTCCTGAAGGAATAGGGGATGGGTGCTGAAATCCTTTATGATTTACGGATGAAATGACAAAATGTGTTTTATGTGTTTGTCCTGAAAGATCAGATGCCAAAACTGCAAAGGCCTTTGTTCAGGGGAGTGATCCGCGAGCTGGAAGCAAAGCTTTGGAAAACACACTGTGCCCTCCTGTGGTGGCATTGAGGACATGATTAAAATCCTTTTCCTCCAAAGCTTTTCCAGCCTCCACAGTGTGCCGGGAGGCACGCTCAGATCACAGGGTCACACACAAAGTGCTGTGTGAGTCTTGGTGTCAAACAACATTTACTGTTAAAGGTGATGCATCTGGGGAAAAAATGAAATAAAGGAAGAAATCGGTTTATTTAAGACCAAAGTTGAGAGGTCACGTTAGTTTACAGTTTATTCAGTTTTTTACCTCTAATTGGTGCTGCTCTGACAATAACTTTGTGTTATTACTTCCTCCCTGTGACACTGCAATGTTCCCTGCTTTTAGTATATCTTCCAGATTTAGTGATTTATTCCACTTCCCAGTTACTGATTTTTGTCAGATAAACTTGTTGCAGGAGCTGACAGAGGAGGCTCTTGGCTGGGTTATTCCCAAGAGTAGATGGAACATGGACATTCATGCTGAATTAGGGCAGCACATTATGATAGACTCATTATTATATACTATATTATCGGCTTTGTTCAATGGTTTTTGGATAACAAAGGTGAAATGTTTGCTTTAAATAATAGATCTTTGCTTTTTACTACACCCTGCAAAAACAATAATCTGAAAATATGAATTTATCTTCATTTTCACGCCATTTGTGTGAAAACTGTGCAATATATTTAAGCTCAGCCTGCTAAAGGGTAACCTGTAAGGAAAATGGTTTGGGTCAGGAAGGCCCTCAAACCCACCCAGTGCCCCCCGTGCCATGGCAGGGACACCTCCCAGTGCCCCAGGCTGCTCCAGCCCCAGTGTCCAGCCTGGCCCTGGGCACTGCCAGGGATCCAGGGGCAGCCACAGCTGCTCTGGGCACCCTGTGCCAGGGCCTGCCCACCCTGCAGGGAACAATTCCTGCCCAATCTCCCGCCCAGCCCTGCCCTCTGGCACTGGGATCCATTCCCTGTGTCCTGTCCCTCCCTCCCTCGTCCCCAGTCCCTCTGCAGCTCTTCTGGAGCCCCTTCAGGCCCTGCCAGGGGCTCGCAGCTCTCCCTGGAGCTTCTCCTCTCCAGGTGAGCCCCCCCAGCTCTCCCAGCCCGGCTCCAGCCCTGAAGCAGCTCTGGGGCCTCCTCTGGGCCGGGCAGGCTGAGCTCCCCATCCGCCAGCACCCCAAATCCTCCCAGGGCTCCTCTCCATCCCTTCTCCTACAGCCTGCGTTTGTCCTTGGGATTTTCCCGGCCCTTGGCCGTGCTGAACCCCCGAGGTTCCTGCAGCCTCAGTGTCCGTGTACCTCTGGAAGCCACCCCTCCCCTCAGCTTTATTCCCATGGATGGGTTTTTTCTTTTTTTTTCCGTCAGGTACTCGGAATTGCTGGAGAAGGTGAAGAAAGGAGGGGGAGAAAACGCCGTCCTGCGGCACACGCAGCGCAACAAGAAGCTGTTCGTGCGGGAGCGCCTGCGGCTGCTCCTGGACCCTGGCGATTTCCTGGAGCTGTCCCCGCTGGCGGGGCTGGACCTGCCCTACGGGGATGTCCCTGCGGCCGGCTGCCTCACCGGTAACGCCGGGCGCGGGGACAGGGACACAGCGAGAAAAAGGATGGCACGGGATTTGTTGCAGTTTTATGACATAGACTCGGTTTTTCAGAAGGCTAGAAATCTAATTCTACTTTATTTTGAGATGGTCTCATGTTGGAGCCCAGGGCAGGTGGAAAACCCCTGGAACTGCCCTGGGGGCTCCCAGACCCTGGCTGGGACCCCAGGAAAGCTTTGCCTTTGACCTCAGCCCATGGGAAAAACTTCCAACACTCAGAGATGGATTGAAAACAACAAAGATCTGAAATAAATAGTAGTTTAGTTTGTCACAGGGTGAGAATTTGTAGTTTTTGGTTTTTAGTATGGAAGTAGATCAGAGCAAGATGGAGAATTTTGGGCAGTGTCTCATCTTCTTCTTCTCCTGCTCCATCTCCTGCTGTGACAGTGGCACAGAGACATTGCTGGGATGGATTTGATGTAGGAATTGCATGTTTAGAATAGGTGTTAGTCATTGTCACAAAACTGTAAATATAGCACATTTTTAGAGTTAATTGGGTCAGAAACCTTTAAAACGACCTTGGCCCTCTGTCCATGTTCCTGTGGCTGCTTTCCTTCAGTGCCCTGAGACTGCTGTGAGGCCTTGAGATCAGAAATAGAATAAACACCTTTGCAGAGCGAGCCACAGGTTCCATCTCATCTTTTAATCCCTGGCCCGGGACTCTGAGAGACAGAAAACCCCAAATTATTTGAGGTTCTTCTAGATTTTAGATTAATTTTTTTAAATACTGTCATTCCAGAGAGAAGTGCAGATCTCTTCCCTGTGTGGTATTTTCAAGTTAATTTGGAGCTTCTTGATCTAGCATTACTGCAAAAAACTCGTGAAAAAGTCTTCCCCCCTTGCTTTGCCTGTTGCTTTAGGGAGCCCTGATGAATATCTGTGGTACCCTTTGCAGGAATTGGCAGAATCTGTGGGGTCTGGTGTGTCTTCATTGCAAGTGATGCCACTGTGAAAGGAGGAACAATTTACCCAATTGGAGTGAAAAAACAACTAAGAGCCCAGGAAATTGCCATGGAGAACAGGCTGGTGTCTGTGCACCTCGTGGACAGTGGGGGAGCCTTCCTACCCCTGCAGGTACTGCTGGCACCTCTGCAGAGCAGAAAATATCAGCATTTATTTCATCCCTTGGGCTAATCTTGCACCTCCCACCTAATCAGAGGTTAGAAAGTCCAGTGAGTGTGCTGGGCTGCTTTTGTGTCTAATAAATGAGTGCATAGTGGTGTCTATTTTCACTTCAGAATCTCTACAGTGTTCTGTATTTTATTGTCCTGTTTGTGCCAGTGATGCGCTGAGCTCTGGGGCCTTGAAAAGTGGAGTTTTTGCAATTCTGACGGCAAAATAAGGATTTGAACGGGTTCTTTTGCGAAGTGCAGAGATCATCCTCTCAAAGAGACTGTAGTTGTTCTCCCTCCACACAGAGGGTGAGCACACAGGAAAAGGTTTTACCTGGAATTGTATCCCAAATGAAGTAAAAAAGGAAACTGCTGAAGGCATTTCACAGATCAAGTAGAACCACCACCCTTCCCTTCTGCACATTTACCATCAGTTTGTGTAGAATATATTGATTTCAGGAAAAAAAATCACAAAACTTAACCTGTGCTTTCAAAGCAAAGGGGCATTTTGGGGGATTTCACACTGTATAAAGGAGTAAATACCATAATGAATGCTGCATGTGAAAGGTTCGGGAGTGATTATTAACAGGACCTTCCCAGTGTCAGTTTTGGTGTGTTTGGGAATGAATGAAGAGGAAGCATCAACTTTCACAGCTGATATTAAAATTCCCTTTTTCTTTTCCCTGGGCCTCAGTCAGAGCTGTTTCCTGACAAGCTGCACGGTGGCAGGATTTTCTACAACGAGGCAATCATGTCAGCCATGGGAATCCCTCAGGTACGTGGCATGGGGAGTGCAAGGGGGTGCAGGAAAGGTGTAAATGTGTGGCAAATTTTGTTCTGTCTCTGGTTTGTTCCCCAAGCTGTGATTTAGTGTGGGCTGGACATTTCTGAGCCTGAATTTCAGCTGGCTGACCATTGTCGGCTCCTTTCCCAAGGGAAAGCTGCCAACAGTTTCTCTTTCCAAACCATCTCTCTCCGTTTCTCAGCACAGGCTCAGCAAACAGTGTTCCCTTTGCCAGAACAACTGTCCCAGGGGTTGTTTCCTATTCCTGAACCAATGCAGAGCAGTGTCAGTGCCATGGAGCAATAACAGACCTTTTTACACAGCCTGTTCTAAAAGAAACCGTTGGGATTGTAAATAAAGCTTCTTTCTCTCCTGACAGCTCTATGAAGTCAATCTATTCCGTGACAATTTAGCACTTCCTGCATTTCTGGAACAACTTTTGGGCTTGGCTTTGCCTTTGCTGCCCCCTCTCCAGCCCTGCTGTGCTTTTGTCCCCTCAGGTGGCCGTGGTGTGTGGCTCCTGCGTGGCTGGCGGTGCCTACGTGCCCACCATGGCCGAGGAATCCGTGATCATTGATAAAATTGGGACTCTGTTCCTTGCTGGGCCACCCCTGGTGAAAGCTGCCACGGGAGAAGATGTCTCTCCTGAGGACCTTGGAGGAGCCAGGCTTCACTCACAGTACATGGAGAATTCTCAAAAATGGGGACCTCAGCAGGCTCAGCCTGGAAGGAATGTGGTCCTGGCATTTCAGAGCAGGGCTAAGAGTGGGACCTGTGGTTTGCCTTCTCGTGTTCAGGGGTTTGGGGTGAATCAGCCAGATGGGAGTAAAATTAAGTTATTTATGGGGTGAGGCAGGGACTGGACAGCTTGGGTTTGGATCTCTATTGTTCCACATACTTCTTGAACCACTTCAGGCAAGTAATTTCCTCTGTGCCTCACAGGGAGCAGCTACAGAAGAGGGGTGCTATCTCCTCTTTTCCAAGTGTTTTCCAGAATACATGTTTAACCCAGTTATGTTACATGGAATACATTCCTGTCTTTATATCTTGGCTGCAACCACTTATTTTGAAATAATTCCTGAAGTTTGCTTTCCTCTTTGCCCTTTTTGATATTGTCTGCCACAATAGCATCATAAAAATAAATTCCAAGGTCTTTCTTTAGTCCAGATAAACACAAAAGTCACGGGGAGGAGCAACTCCTTACTGTGAACTTAATTTGGGATTGGACTGCAGAAAAATTCCACTGAGTGACTGCTTTCAGCTCATCCATACAGAACCAAATCACACAGTATTTCCACAGGGGATTTGGAGAGTCTCATCTTTTTTCCTAGAGTTTGCATTTTCCCTCAGAATTCAGAGCTCATTAATTCAACGCTAATTAATCTCTCTCTCTCTCCTAGAGTCAGTGGCTGCAGTGACCACTTTGCAGCCTCAGAGGAGGAGGCCTATGTGTGCATTCGTAATGTTGTCTCTACCTTAAACTGTGAGCCAGTGCCAGAGGAGGACGGGGAGCCTGACAGCCCCGTGTTCAGCCCTGAGGAGCTCCTGGGGCTGGCACCACTGGCTTACAGCTGCACTCTTCCTGTCAAACTGGTAAGGGAACAGGGGTTTCCCTCCTGCATCCTTCCCTCTGCTCTGTCCCGCCGCTCCAGGTGTTCCTCTGGCCTGGAACAAAGCAGGATGACAACAGTTCTGTGGGATTATAGAAAATATTTACCCTGAAATCCTGCTGGAGATAAACTAATCCCAGACTGTGCCAGTGCTGCCCAGCTGTTCCCATGCACTGTTCGGATGCTTAATGTCCTGCACTGTGTTGGCTGCCTTGAGAACATACACCCCTTTAATGTCTGTGTTTCCTTTCCCCTGCCTTTTTTTTTTTCCTTCCCCGCAAGCGTTCAAGATGATACAAAAGAAATGGTGAAATTACTGAGCAAAAAACAACACAGCTCAAATCAAACTTGTCTGAGGTTGGGACGGGCACTAAAGCTTAAGCAGAGACATGCAGAGCTGCCCACGCTGTTTTCATTGTGTTCTACATAAGATTTCATCTCCATGGATGTGAACCCAGTATCTTTTCCGGTGGTAAATCCCTGCACTTGAGGGAATTGACTGTAGAAAGCTTTGAAGGCAGCTTTTAACTGTGTTGGAAAAAACCTGAGCCATATGAACCAAGAGTCTCTTATGCACAAAATCTGAAACTGCACACATTGGGGTTTGGCTTTTGCTTTTTTACATTTTTAGGCACAGGAACAACTGTGCTTTGTAAAACTGAAATAATTTTGGAGTTGGCCTTTGTCTTAAAATACACGGCTGGTAATTAAACACAAATTGGATGGTTTGTGCATATTGAGCTTTTAGCAAGTCACCCAAAGGCCCTCTGGGCTCATCTTGCATAACTCAGGCGTGCAACTGTTTGAACAGTGTCGCTGTAGGACACAAAATCTGAGCACACGGCTCTGGAATTTGTCAGAAGGCTAAAACTGAGTTTATTAAAAATTTTACCTTTTTATATACTGTCGCTAGAACTAAACTGATTGGTGTCAGAAGTAACACCCATTCAATCACATTGGCCAACACAGAGAGACATCAAATGGTCTCCACCTCCAAAGAGGAATGAAAACAAGATAGAATTATCAAAAACATCTTCTGTTGTTTACAGAAAGTTCTGTGAGAACTGAGTTTTAGAAATCAAAACATCTCAGGCTGAAAAACCAGGGCTACAGAACAGAGCATTTCTTTTAGCAGAACTCTCCTGTTTGCACTTCAATTTCTCCAGTCAAGTCAAGTCTGTTTGCTTCTTTGCAGATCCTGAGCCGGCTGGTGGATGGAAGCAGATTCCAGGAATTCAAGGCTGCTTATGGAACAACTTTAGTGACAGGATTTGGCCACGTGGAAGGGTATGGCTGGGAACATCCCCCATCCAAATGGGTGAACATGCATTTCCCCACAGCTTTTGTGTCCTCAGCAGGTTCTACACCATTCCAGCCATTTCTAGGGTTCAAAAGGGAGAATCATGGAATTGCTGAGGTTGGAAAAAACCTCCCAGACCGTGGAGTCCAGCTCTCCGTGTTTGTTCTGTAGGCACTTGGTGGGGATAGTGGCCAACAATGGGGAGCTGGCTCATGATGCTGCTCTCAAGGGAAGTCACTTTGTCCAGCTCTGTGGCCAGAGGGGAATTCCCATCCTCTTCCTCCAAAACACTGCTCCACAGCCAGCAGGGCCTGCGAGCGTCTCACAGGTATGGCGTGTTTGCTCCAGTGTGTTTCAAACAACTCTTCGTTCTTGTTGGCCCTGAAGTTACATTTTCAGAATCATTAACTCTTAGGAAAACTATTGTTTTAACTGCTCTTGATGAAGCTTGGTAATGACTTTGCTAACAGACAGATGTAAGAACATTCTCACTTGAGTTTTAAGCAGACCTGGATGCTGATATAAAATGATACTGTTCAGTTAGCAAGGCAGGCTGGAAAGTTTGGGATTTGCAGTGTCTTTGACATTGAAGTACAGCTTATTGATTCCTCTGCTAACTCTCCATTAGATCCATTCTCTTTCTGCAGAATTGAAATTAATAAATAAGTGATTTAGAAATACAAGTTTGTTGGGAGTGAAGAGAAGCTATAATAAAATCTTAAGGGAGCTAAAATGTGGGCTCGATGTTTTTGAGCCTGAATTTTAGCTTGCTAACTACTGTTAACAGCTTTCCCTTAGGAAAAGAGCCAGCAGTAGTTAACAAGCTAAAATTCAGGGTCAAAAATATCAAGCCCACACTAAAATATCTATTTTTATTCCAGGCAGAGGCTCATTCCAACAGGCTGAAGGCCCAGGCCTCCATGATGGCTGCAGTTGCCTGTGCTGCTGTCCCCAAAATAACCATTGTCATTGGAGGCTGTTTTGGGAGTGACAGCTACGTCATGGTATGGGTGGCACTGTCATGGTGGGGCATGGAATAGATTGACTCCATAGAGCTGTCAGGAGAGGAGGAAGGCTTTATTTACAATCCCAACGGTTTCTTTTAGAACACGCTGTGTAAAAAGGTCTGTTATTGCTCCATGGCACTGACACTGCTCTCCATTGGGTCAGGAATAGGAAACAACCCCTGGGACAGTTGTTCTGGCAAAGGGAACACTGTTTGCTGAGCCTGTGCTGAGAAACGGAGAGAAATGGTTTGGAAAGAGAAACTGTTGGCAGCTTTCCCTTGGGAAAGGAGCCAGCAATGGTCAGCGAGCTGAAATTCAGGCTCAGAAATGTCCAGCCCACATGGCACCAGCCCAGGGCTTGGGGACACCCCTGTCACACTGCTCAGGTGTCACTGCATTTCTAAAAAACAGCTGCAACTCGAGCTCTGAACTGATATTTTAGTAAGAAATGCAACACAGCATGTGATTGCTGAAAATAAACGTGGAAGAATTAAACGTGGAAGTGCAAATTCTTTTTTTAACAAAATGAAACTTTAAAATAGAAATGATAAAATAGAAATATTGAAGGCAGTGAGGAGGTGATGGTTCCAAGCACAGGGTGTCTGTCCTCATAGAAATCCACCTGTGTTCCATTCTGCCTTGCCCTTGGTTGTTTCACCTCACAGACACCTTTTCATGATTCATCTCAGTGAGTTTGCTCTGTCCTTTGTTTTTTTCCTTGTAGTGTGGGAGATCATTCAGTCCAAACTTTCTGTTCCTGTGGCCCAATGCAAGAGTTGCTCTTGTGGATTCTCGACATTTCCCCACAGTTCCACCAGCTGGGGACTGGACAGGAGAGGAGCTGGAGCTAAAACAGCTGAAGGCAAAGTAAGGACATTCAATATAAACCTCACAGGGATCTCACTGTTAAATTAGCTACTTTTGTTCATCTTACAGAGCATCACATCCTGTTGGATGGATCTCCTGAAAAAATACTTTACATTTCCACCTAATTCTCTGTCTTTCTGTTAGGGTCTCCCCATGACTGCAGAATGGTCAGCTCTGTTATTTGCTGGTTTCAGATTCATTTCAGCAGCAGTGCTGCCCATTCTCTTCAGATGGATGGATTTGCCTGTTTCATCTGTAATTCTTTTCCACTGCTCAGCTGTTTTTATTGTGCTTTTAATTGTCCTGTTCAATTCTCTGCCCTCTCCAGGCTAGAGGAAGAGAGCAGTGCCTTTTACTCCTCTTCCAGGCTCTGGGATGATGGGATCATTCTACCTCAAGACACCAGGAGGGTGAGTGTTACTTTTAGGCCATTTTCTTCTCCAGACTCACACTGGGTGAGCGTGACTCACTCGGGATTGACAACCTGCTGATTCCAGACCTGGGCCTCCCACCTCTCACTCCATGGAATTTCCCTCTGTAATTCTCAGCCTGTCTCTTCTCCATTAGTTCATCAAAAAAGTTTCTCTTGAATTCAGGTTACTTGACCACAGCATTTCCTCACTGAGCCTCTCCTTTGACTTTACGATCATTTGAATCTGCATCTGAATCCCTTTCTTTCCATGTAATTACCCATATCTTTGCTCTTTGAAGTTCAGGCTCCTCAGAATTCCTTTTGTTTCCATTCTTTTATCCTGGGATGTTGCTTTTGTGCAATTTTCTCTTCCTGTTTTAAAATTGCTGTGCACATTTGGGATGCTCCCCTGCCTTTTTATTGATTTGGAATTGGCAGACATCCCTCCCTCCATTAGTTTCTTTCTGAAAGCTGCTGCCTTTGTTCTTTTATTTTTCATTGTTAGATTGTTTATTAGCAATAAAAATATTCTCTGCACTTCTGAAGTTTGTTTACTTGAAGATCTCAATCTGTCCTGGTTTCAGCTGGGGTTAAATCACTACACAACTCTTCTAAATATGGTTCATATTTATGGAACTATGTGGATGGTAAATATTTTCATGGAGTTTATGGGAACTTTGATAATGGGAGAGTACCAAGGAGGTTTTTTAGTCCTAGAGCCCTGAAATTCCCACTTTATGATCCACACATGAAAATAAGTGAGAGTTGAACAGTTCATTTTACTGCGTTCAGTATTTCACAAAAAGAAGGAATAAATAAATAAGTGCAGAACAAATGAGTTTTACTGGTTTATTTTGTTTGAGGCTCACTGCTTATATTGTTTTTTGTTTTTAATTAGGTGATTGCCCAGTGCTTGGAGATCATGGAACAGAAGAAGTCCCAGGCTGTGTCTCCTCGTCCCCATCCCATCATCAGGATGTAACTGCAGCCCCCTCAAACCAGAACTCTGAGTATAAAGATTTTCTAATTCTTTGATACCATTAATAAAAATGTTGAACAATTGAAGACAAACAAGAACCCCAGATTTTAAATCTGCTGGAAGAAAGTTTTTATTTTCAACAATAGCTTCTTTTAACATCAGCTGACAGTTTATTTTGGGAGAAGGAAGGATTAAGCTGAACATCTGTATCACTCTAAGGAAGCAAAGTCAGCCCAAGGGGAAACAATTGCTTGATTTTTTCATGTCCATGTTTTAACATGAAATCCAGAAATCAAGGAACTGCACTTGGACAAAAGAAAGGGAAAAGAGCAAAACACACAAGGGAAGGTGTGGAGTTTGCAGCCTGGCTGAAGAGCAGAACTCTACCTGCCACCCTTTTGGGCTTCCCAAAGCAGCTGTGGAAAGGCTCCACTCAGACTGTTCTGAGGATGCTACAGCAATGATCAGGCTGATGTTTTAAATCCAAAATCCTTCAGTACAGGCTAAGAATTCTCAACTATGTAACAGAGCACAGCCCGTTGTACACAACGTTACCACATCATGTAAAAGTGTTGAGGTTACTCCCTGCTCTTTCAGCCTCTTTCACTCCGCTGCAGCTACAAAGTTTAATTTTGCACAAACAGAACCTCTCCGCCACCCTAAACTCGTGGTTTAACTGCAAATGATACCAAAGGGCGCGTTTAAAAAAACACCTGATTAACCATTCTGAGGAATCATCGACGAGACTGAACTGCTTGATCTGAGTTAAGCAGCCCCATGAATGCAAAGGGCTGTGGAAGGAGTTTGGGTCACCTGTAAACGGAGACTGCCCCTTTTGGGGGCTGGAGGAAGGCCGGGCCAGGCCTTGCTGTGTGTGCTCAGGCTCTCTTGAAGAGCCCGTGGAATGTCACGGGGATGTTCACCTCCACCTCGGCCCTGGCCACCTCGCTCATGTCTTTGGCGTTGAGGATGAGGAGGAAGGCGGGCTTGGGCCCGGCCCCCGGGCTGATCACGATGCTCAGCACCACCCCTGCAAGGTGAGAGCACCATGTGTGCGGCCCAGGTGGGTGCGGGCTGTGTCGGACCCCGGCTGGGCAAGGTGAGAGCAGCCTTGGGCCACCAGAAATCCCGGGAGTGTCACCGGTGCCAAGGGACACAGCACAGGCTGCCCAGGGAAGCTGCGGCTGCCCCAGCCCTGGCAGTGCCCAGGGCCAGGTTCAAGACTTGGAGCACCCTGGGACAGTGGAAGGTGTCCGTGCCCATGACAGGGGGTGCAACAGGATGAGTTTTAAGGTCCCTCCCAACCCCAAAATTTCATTCCTCTGGTTTTAGTTTTCCCGTGTTTCCTCAGAAATTTCTCACCACTGTTTAGCACCTGTCCCTTCTCAGCTGGGGGCTGCCTGCAGGTTCTGCCCTGCCCAGCTGTGGCACAGCCCTGCAGCCAGCCTGGCACAGCCCTTGCCAATCCCAACGCCACCACCTCCCCCAGCATTACCATCATCTTCCTCCAGCGCGTCCGGGTGGGAAACGAAGATCGGCTCCGAGGGGTACGCGTCCGGCTCCTGCCACACCCACGTCTCCTTGGTTTTCACGTTCAGCTTGCAAAGCTAAAGGTGGGCACGAGGCAAAACCCCGGAGCTCAGAAATACCCCTTGCTGTCCCCAGAGTGAAGCCATCCCCTCCTGGCTGATAGTTACCCTGTCTGGCACAAAGTGGTTCAGGCCCAGCCCGTAGGTGTACGTGTACGGCTTCCCACCGTACTTCCTGTAGTTGATCTGGGGGAATTCAAAGGCTGCAAGGAAAAATAAATGTATAAAGGCCGAGGGCTAGTGGGAAACGGTGTGCAGGCAGCTCTTGGCTGCTGTGACCTCGGGGAGCTGGGGTGTCGTCGTACCGTGACGTGGCCCTGAGAAAATCACCTCTGGCTCCAGCCAGATGGTCTCGTCACTGCGCAGCGTCGCCGTGGCTGTCGTGTAGGGCAGGGTGACCAGGTTCTTCCCCGTGTCAGCCTGAGACAAAAGAGAAATAAATACCCGAGAGACTGGAGAAAAGTTTTAGTTTGTTTGCACAGAACTGTAGCAAGGAGCACTGAGGAGGGAAGGCAGCAATGCACAGCAGAGCCGCAGCGAGCCGCAGGAGGCGGCTGCTGCCGTGTGCTTGGCAGTGCTGCCAGTCCTGTTCCTGGGCCTGAACACAGCTTCCCTCCCTCCTGAAGGCATTCAGGGGGTTCATTAAGCACTGCCACGTGGGCTTGCACTTCTCACTTGATGCACAGCCCAGTGAGCTCTGTGAGGGGCTCGGCTGACCGGCATCCCCTGCAGCCCTCGGCCCACCCGCCAGCCACCACGGGCAGGGTCATGGGAAGGAGCCCAGCAGCTGCCAGCCACAGAGCTCCGTCCATGCCAGGCTGGCAGCTCCAGGGACCTCACACGGAGGGCTGGAGGATTTAACCACACATGCTTGGGCTGTGGCTGCTCCCTTCTGTGCTGTGAGCAGATCCAGTATTTGCTGCTGCCCCACAGGCTCTGCCGTGAAGGGTAACACGTGGAGGCATCAAAGAGTTCGGGTTGGAAGGGTCCTTAAAGCTCATCTCGTTTTCCTTGCCATGGGCAAGGACACCTTCCACCAGACCAATTGCTCAGAGCTCCATCCAGCTCAACTTTGGACACCTCCAGGGATGGGACAGCAACAACCTCTCTCAGCAACCATACAAATCAACTAGAAAAAACACTGACCAGCTAAAGAAAATACCGAGTTTCTCTGGAGGCCCATGCTTTGAGACTGCCCTCTTAATGAAAGGGTTGAACGTGGAGTGGGGCAGGAGGCCTGGGGGAGCAGGGCAGGCTGCAGTACCTTGTCGATGCTCAGGGGCAGGACGTATCTGCGCGCCTCGGGCTGCGGCGCCTTCTCCGCCTGCCGCTTCACCTCGTCCCAGTTGGCCCGTAGGTTGGCCAGGTACAGGTAGTTGTAAACAAACTCAAACCTGCGCCAAACAGCACCACAGAGAGAAACACAGCTGGGCTTTGCAAGCCTGGGAGAGGCGTGGGTGTTTTGTGCCTGAAATTCATAGGAGTATGCAATGGTTTGGGTTGGGAGGGGCCTCAACGTTTATGTTATCCCAGCCCCTGCAGTGGGGCAGGGCACGTTTATCCTGTCCCAGCCCCTTCCACTATCCCCGGGGGCTCCAAGCCCTGTCCTGCCTGGCCTTGGGCACTGCCAGGGATGGGGCAGGACGGAGTGACACAAGCCCCCGTCCAGCTCCTCAGCAGAGCTGAGCTCTGTGTGCACCACAGCCCGTCAGGAAAACCAGCAACTGCTGGTGTTCAAGGCAAGCACGGCAAGGGGCTCCGAGCACCCTGGGGTCGTGGAAGGTGTCCCTGGTCACAGAAGGGAGTGGAACAAGATGAGTTTTATGGTCCCTTCCAACCCAAAGCAGTCTGGAATTCTATGATTCTATGCCAGGATCAGCTCAGGGTGTCCTGGGTGTGCAGCCAACACAGGGTTGAGCTCCATCATTTCAGTGCCACGTTTCTGAGTTTACATGAAGAGCAGCATTCAAGCCTCACTCACACCCTGCTCATTGCAACCCCAGGAGCCAGAATAGCATCAACCCTTCACCAGTCACTAACATTTCTTAAAGATAAAAGTAAATAAAAGATAAAAATATTTTTTTCCTGGAAAATGAGTGTCAAGCAGGCTCCTTGCACCTCTGGAGAGCTCAGTGCTGTATAGTCTACGTGTCACCACGTGTTAAATGTTCAATGGGTTGGAGGAAGTGCCAGAGGCCCCAGCAGGGATGTGCCAGGACAGGAGTGGTGTGTGTGTGGTGCAAGGGGCAGCTGTGGTGCCCAGGGACCTGCAGCCTCACCCCTTCCAGGTGCACAGGTCCACGATCAGGAACCCGTTGTCCTCGTAGGTGTTGATGTGGTGGAAGAGGTTGAAGGCCGAGGTGCGGTACTTGAGGTTGAGGAGCCTGCCTTTCTTCTTCTCTGCCACGTGAAGCCACACCTGCAAACCACACAGCAGCCGGCCTTGGGCTCAGGGAAATGCAGGTGAAGCCAAGGGGCCTCCCAACCCAGGTCTGGTGCCAGTCCAGCCCAGTTTGGGATGACCCCATGCTTACCCCCATGGTCTCGTTGGACTCAAAGCAGTCCATGTAGTTGGCTCCCCAAAGGCTCCAGGAGGAGAGGAACTTGAGGAGGTTGATTTTCACTGGTGTCTCCACAAACACGATGTAGTTTGGGGTCAGCCCAAAGCTGTTGGGAAAGGCAGGGGAGCACATCAGGCTCACTGGGGTCGGTTTGGACAAAAAACATGGAGTTGCTCATCTCACACACATGGATCATTGTTCAAAATGAGCCTGATTTTGGTTAATCACCTAATTTTTATTGCTGATTACGTGTGGGAACCAGTCTCTGGTTCCAGCTGACCCCATGGAATGTTACCTGTGGACATAGGAGGGCTTAAACCTGTCACTGCAGGGAAACTGCACCACCACCTCCGACTTGTTCATGGGGTCTTCCTTGTCTGGAATGGCACAGGTGAGAGGTTATGGAGGTCTCACCCACACTCAGTCTGTACTTACAGCATCTACCCAGCAGATTTCTGCCTTTAACATAAAATTCATCATTTAGAAGCCACCTGGAAGTCGTTTAAGTACAACATTACAAGAAAATCTAAAGGTGGTTAAAAAAACCCCTTAACTTGATGACAAAATTCATTTAAAGGATGAAGAAATGATTCATAAGGGAAAAGTTTCCCAGCTGGCTCAGAGGTGGGATTGACTGACCTGCCTGCAGAGGAGGAATCCTGATGATGTTGTAGGCCAGGGCAAAGTTTTTCCCAAAGCAATTCCCAATGTTGTAAACAGTGCCGTCGTTCTCGATGTGGGGATGAGCCGTTGCCCCATTGACGGACACGTACTTACAGAGATCCACCTGGAGCACAGCAGGGGCAGGGTCAGGAGCTGCCCTGGCACGAGGTGGGGAGGCACAAGCTCTGCAAGGGGTTGCGACCCAACACATCCTTGCTCTGCACGTGGGAAGCTCCTCTCAAAGTCTGAAACTGAGCTCTGATTTGCAAACTCCAACCCAAACTTGGAGATGCTCCAGGGGCCGGAGCCCCTCTGCCATGGGAGAACTAGGGGTGTTCAGCCTGGAGAAGGGAAAATTCAGGGGGAACCCTTCCAGTGCCTAAAGGGGCTCCAGGAGAGCTGCAGAGGGACTGGGGACAAGGGATGGAGGGACAGGGGGCCAGAGTTAGATGGGATATTGGGAAAAATATCTGTGAAGGTGGGCAGGCCCTGGCACAGGGTGCCCAGAGCAGCTGTGGCTGTCCCTGGATCCCTGGCAGTGCCCAAGGCCAGGCTGGACACTGGGATTTGGAGCCGCCTGGGACAGTGGGAGGTGTCCCTGCCATGGCAGGGGGGGCACTGGGTGGGATTTAAGATCCCTGCCAACCCAACCCATTCTGTTGACTCCATGATTTTCATTTTAGTCTTACTCCTCCACACCTCTGTCGGTCCAGGACAAAGACCCACCTGCTTGATGGTCTCCAGGGTGTCTGGGTTAATCCTGGTGATGAAGTTGGTCTCAGTACAGGCATAGTAATCCTCACCCACAGGGTAGACATTCACCAGGGCGTTATCCGTCACCTCCACACCTTTGAAGTAGGAGAAAAACCTGAGCAGAGAAAACCAACAGGCAGTCAGGGGCTCCTGAGAGGCAGAAACTCTGTAGGACATGCCAGCAATGTCTGCAGCACCCCGAGGTACCTGGAGAAGATGTTCTTGCAGGGGTCTGGGTAGGCGTAGGTGCCAAACTCCGTTATCACGATCCTCTTCTCCGTCATGGCTCGCACGTAGGCGTCAGTCCGGACAAACCTGGGAGGGCCAGGAGGAGAAACTCTGTTAAGGTGGCCCCAGGCTGTGCAATAAATAAAAATATTTCTTTGATGAACCTCGTCAGAGCTCTGGGAGCTCTCCACAACCTCACATTGCATCGGACACTGGGTGTTTAATGATGTCTCTGCTAGAGCTCTTCCAATAACCACATGGACTCCAAATAACCAGTTCCTCCCACAGGCACAGCCTGGCCCCAGCATTTCAGACAAGCAAATGCCTCCTTGTTTGCTCCTTTTTCATGGAAAACCGGCACGTACCTTCGGTGGTAGGTGACGTGCCCCTCCTTGAAGTCGAACTTGTGGAGCAGCGCCTGGCCATCGAAGAGGTGGTAGAAGGGCTCCGAGCCCACCTCGAACAAGCCAGGACCACACCTCAGGAGGCTTCCTCGCAGCCAGGTGGGAATCCTGCCTGTGGGAGCGGCAGCGCTGGGACGGGCACGGCAAATCAAACCCAGGAGTTTTTATTGTGATGGCAAGAAAATCAAAACTTCAACTCGTTTTCTAATGATCTTAGTGTTTAAACACACACGAGCTCTTTAAGCTCTGATTTCTTCAGCTCCACACCTGCTGTGGACCAAGACGTGCAGTATTGAAATGTCTAAAGAGTTCCCCACCCAATCTGACCTTTCCCTACCCCAAATCACCAGCCCTGAGAGCTCCTTCCCGTCCAGCCTTCCGAGCCCCTGAGCTGCAGGAACAAAGGAGAGCAGGAGAGGAGGCCCCAGACCAACCTGTGACGTGGGCAGTCACTGGAGTGGACAGCTCCTCCACTGTCTCAAAGAGCTTCTTGTAGCCTCCAGCGGGATGTTCCACCCTGAAAGGGGCACAGCCGGGTGAGCCCCCTGCCAGGGAGGGATGGATCTTTCTGCACGGAATGATCCATGACTTGCTAAGAACTTGAGGAGGAAGGAGAAGCACCTTTCCGCGGGGAAAGGCTCTGAGGTTCCAAACAGCTCCTGAGAACTGTCCTGAGCACGAGGAGGGACAGGGACGCCGAGGGACAGCCCACACTGCCGCCCAACAAACCCAGGACACCCAAATCAGCAGAAAGCAAAAGCCGGCTTGTGTCTCCCAGCTTCTGGAAAAGCCTTTTTTAAATTATTTTTTTAAGCAAAGAATAATTTATTGGGTTCCAATTCTATCTGCTGCAGAGTCATGAAGATACGCCAGGCACAGGCTGGTGAACTCTGCCCAGAGCAGCTGTGGCTGCCCCTGGATCCCTGGCAGTGCCCAAGGCCAGGTTGGACTGGGCTTGGAGCAGCCTGGGACAGTGGGAGGTGTCCCTGCCATGGCAGGGCTGGCACTGGGTGAGCTTTAAGGTCCTTCCAACCCAAACCATTCCAGGATTCCACGATTCTACTCCAAATTCTGGTCAGTCCTCTGGAACCTGGAGGTGAGCCTGTTTCCCCAGACCAGAACATCACCTTGGCATGGGATGTGCCAGCATGGACACGTGGAGACCTCCCCACATCTCCTCCCCTCCAAACCCTGCTGCCCCCCAGCCCCGCAGCGGCCCCAGCCAACGCTCCATCTGGGATGTGCTCCCACAGAGGAGCTTCAGGAATACTCACTGGCTGTACATCCTCCCTGAAGAAGGGCCTGAGCCTCCAGAGCCAAGCACAGAGCCAGAGCCGTGCTGGGTATTTATGGGGTGCTGAGCCCTGCCCAGGGCAGCCCCATCCCAAAACAGCCCCCACCCATGAGAGCACCTCGGGAACAGAGCCGGCTTTCAGCACCAAAATCCTCCCTGGGCTTTGGGAGCTTTTGTCCTGCTGTTCACACAAAAAGGGGCTTTCACTGTTTTTCTGAGACCTAAATTCTTCCCAAGCAGAAGTGATTACAAAGAAAAAAAACCCACGGAGGAGTGAAACGGAGTGCGCTGGAGCCGTGCCGGGAGCTGGCACCAGCACTCGGTTCTGCAGGGACCATCCTGGCTCCTCCAGAGCCTGCCCCGGCAGTGGTGTGGCACTAGAGACACCAAGAGAGAAGAAAATGCCAGTGGCAAACATCCAGGAATTTCCTGAGCTGGAAGGGCCCACAGGGATCATGGATCCAGCTCCTGCCCTGCACAGACACCCCAAAATCCCACCCTGGGCATCCCTGGAGCAGTGTCCAAACCCTCCTGGAGCTCTGGCAGCCTCGGGGCCGTGCCCGTTCCCTGGGGAGCCCGGGCAGTGCCAGCACCCTCTGGGGGAAGAATCTTTCCCAAAACCCAACCCAAACCTGCCCTGGCACAGCTCCAGCTGCTCCCTGGCTCCTGTCCCTGTCACAGGGAGCAGAGTCCCTCAGGAGGAGCTGCAGCCCCTCGAGGTCTCCCCTCAGTCCCCTCCAGACCCACCATTAGGAACCACCCCTCTAGGAAGAGTCAACGTTCATGAAAACAACAGTGCTGCAGAGTAATTTCAAAGATTTACAAGACCCGAGTTTCCTGCTGCCCCCTCACAGGCAGAGGGTGAAGGTGTTTTATCACCACACACATTCCCCTCCCATGAGATGGAAACAGCTCCAGGGATCCAAACTGGGGTGAAAGGACAAAAAGAGACATTAAACATCCCCTTGTTCCATTTGCTGCTACAACCAGCACGTGAGCACTGGCTTCCTTCCCTGGTTTTGTTTGTTTGCTCCCTCTTTCAAGGCAGTGTTTCCACTTGGACAAGGCTTCATTTAAGGCTTCTCACAGAAAAACCAGGATACTGCACTGAGATCTCCCATTAACCCTTCCTATTGAAGAACCATAATTATAATTTCTCTATTTAATCCCATGTTGGTTTAAGTTCTGTCAAAACCTTAGAAGGGAACATTAAGTAACCTGGATCAAGAGCTGGGAGTAATGAGGGCAGGCCTTTGAAAGCCAAATCCTGGGAAATGTGAGCTTCTCACCTAATAAGTTACTTAACTGGAACACTACATAAACAAAGCATTTATGCAACGTGGAATGGGGCAGGAAAGCATTGGAAGCAAGTTCAGGCAGGTGCTGAGTGCTGGAGGTGGTTGGTTACCGATGTCCCAGGGGAGGAACAGCTGCCCCCTGCCCTGAAAGCACAAAGTTCCCCACAGGACATTCAGGCACCATTCATACAGGGTAAAATGAGGCTAATTTGGTGTTCTCACTTAAAAAACCTTTTTTTATAAAAGGAGAAAAATGGTGTTTTTCTCAGGGCGACAGATGTACCAAGGAATTCCTGGCTGGGAGGGTGGGCAGGCCCTGGCACTGGGTGCCCAGAGAAGCTGCGGCTGCCCCTGGATCCCTGGCAGCGTCCAAGGCCAGGCTGGAATAATCTGGGGCAGTGGGAGGTGTCCCTGCCATGGCAGGGCTGGCATTGGGTGGGCTCTGAGCTCCCTCCCAACCCAAACCAGTCTGTGCTATCAGAGCCATGCAGTAGATTAATTATTATTAATTATACTCTCCCAAAAATATTCCTGCAGATTTAAACTCCTGTGGGGAAACCTTTATCTTATCATAATTAATAAGCCAACACCTAACTCCCTAATACATAGGGAAAATTAGACCTCACTTCATGGATCATCCATCACTCCTATTTTGAGAATCACACCAACAGATCCAAAATGAATTTTCCACAAAAATACTCTTCAAGTCTTTTAATATAAATAAATATCAAAAAGCTGATGAGGGTTTTACAGATGATATGAACAGAAGCATTTATGGAGTGAGATAAACATTTATTTATGATGAACTGACTCTCCTGGTCCTGAACTCATAGAAGCTCCTTTGTTTAAAGACAAACATTTCAAGAATAGAAAAGGCACTTAGTCACAAAACACACATGTAAAAACTACAATAAATGGCACAAATTCCTGACCAGACATTTAAAAGTTATAATAAGAGGCACGTCATTAGTTTCCCATAAAAAAACATATATAAATTTTTGGTTAACAACAGCTTTATGTGTATTTTCACATTTTCCTAACTCAAATATACTGTAATAATTTGTAAACAGATAAATATTTTTCTTTTAGAAGTTATTCCTAAGTCTCTGCACAACAAAAAAGGCATTTTGGCACCTTGCAGCACAGAGTCCATGTAAACATTTCCTCCTTCTACAGAGCAGCCACCACGAAACTCCTGCAGCAATTCCTTTGGTGATTTTCCAGCAGGGAGAAACAGCTGAGGCGTGGTGAAATCAGTACCTGAGGCTGCGAAATTTGGCTTTCCTGAGGTTC
The DNA here is from genome assembly GCA_013397315.1 of Donacobius atricapilla. Taxonomy (NCBI): domain Eukaryota; kingdom Metazoa; phylum Chordata; class Aves; order Passeriformes; family Mimidae; genus Donacobius; species Donacobius atricapilla. Next base: position 10,552 of record WBMY01018037.1, on the reverse strand, counting down.
AGCATGGGCTGTTTGATGGTGGGTTTGTTGTCCAAGAGCAGCGCCTCCGACTCTGTAGTGGGGAACCTGCTCCCGTAGATCTGGGGGTATTCCTTCTGGAACTGCAGCACACACAGGCACCAGTGCCAGGGAAATCCCAGTGCCCACGGGCACCAGTGCCAGGGAAATCCCAGAGCCCACGGGCACCAGTGCCAGGGAAATCCCAGAACCCACAGGCACCAGTGCCAGGGAAATCCCAGAGCCCACAGGCACCAGTGACAGGGAAATCCCAGAGCCCACAGGCACCAGTGCCAGGGAAATCCCAGAGCCCACGGGCACCAGTGCCAGGGAAATCCCAGAGCCCAGGGGCACCAGTACCAGGGAAATCCCAGAGCCCACGGGCACCAGTGCCAGGGAAATCCCAGAGCCCACGGGCACCAGTGACAGGGAAATCCCAGAGCCCACAGAAAACTCCAGCCATGCCCGAGCACTCTCCGTGCCCACTGTGCCTGCAGAGCTGCCCCCCAGGAATTCCTTGGATAATTGTGTTTTACCCAACAGGGAGCCGAGACTCAGCCTGTTTTCTCCCAGGAAAGCTTGCCACTGATTCCATGAAAATTAAAATACCTGGAACCAGAGCTGGGATTTGGACATTTTGTCTGCTTCCCATGCAAGGCCTCAGGAAGGGACAAAAAACTGTAAATAAATCTGAACACGAGCCAAACCTTTCCACTGAGGGATTCAAACCACCTTTGGAATTTCTGGTGTTGACACAACTGGGACCTTACCCTCTGGAAAGTGCCGTGATTTTGGCTTTTCTCAAGAATTCCCAACCTTTCCCATCAAGAAGAACGTGTCCAGCAGGCCCAGGGCAGTGCCCATCCCTGTGCTGGCACTGCTGAGGCACCTCCAGTCTTGGGATCGTTTTNCAGGGAAATCCCAGAGCCCACGGGCACCAGTGCCAGGGAAATCCCAGAGCCCACGGGCACCAGTGACAGGGAAATCCCAGAGCCCACAGAAAACTCCAGCCATGCCCGAGCACTCTCCGTGCCCACTGTGCCTGCAGAGCTGCCCCCCAGGAATTCCTTGGATAATTGTGTTTTACCCAACAGGGAGCCGAGACTCAGCCTGTTTTCTCCCAGGAAAGCTTGCCACTGATTCCATGAAAATTAAAATACCTGGAACCAGAGCTGGGATTTGGACATTTTGTCTGCTTCCCATGCAAGGCCTCAGGAAGGGACAAAAAACTGTAAATAAATCTGAACACGAGCCAAACCTTTCCACTGAGGGATTCAAACCACCTTTGGAATTTCTGGTGTTGACACAACTGGGACCTTACCCTCTGGAAAGTGCCGTGATTTTGGCTTTTCTCAAGAATTCCCAACCTTTCCCATCAAGAAGAACGTGTCCAGCAGGCCCAGGGCAGTGCCCATCCCTGTGCTGGCACTGCTGAGGCACCTCCAGTCTTGGGATCGTTTTTGGGCCCCCATTTCCTTCCTCCCCTTTCCCCTGCTGCTGTGAATCATTTCTTACTCCAAGAAATCAACCTTATCAACTAGAATTAACCATTCTTCTTTACATTCAGAAGTTTTGATGGTCTTGAACCAAACCAGACTCATTTTTAGAGTCCCAGGAAGTCTCCAGAACACACATGGCAGTCAGAGCTGCAGGAGGGGCACCAAAGCCAAGTGTGGCTGCCCTGAAAAGCTGCTTGTTCAAATGGGAGTCACAAGACATGCTTAGGCGATTCCAGGACAAGTACAGAACTATTCCATTGGGCAGAAAGACTTGCCAAAGGAAAGAAAAGCCCTCCAGGATTAAATCCTGCCAGAACTGCTGTGTTTTCGCTTTACTATTAGGCAGGTTGTTGGTAGGCCAGGGAAGTGCAAGATAATCTTGAGCACTGTAAATGTTACAAAACACAAAGCCAAGGCCACCAAAAGAAGGTTTCAGGATTCTCAACAGAGTGAGTTTGCTGTCTTAAAGCCCCAAATTATTGCTGAATTTAACCTATGGCAGGTTGATGGTGACTTGGATTCCAGTGCAGCACAGGAATCCAGGCTGCAATTCCAGCAGGAATCACTGAGTGCAGAGCAGCAGCTCCAGCAGAATAATGTGATCCTGGTTTCACCCCACTGTTTGAACACCACTGCTGCCAGTCTAAGGCTGGATTATTATGGAGTGCTGTGGATTGGAAGGGACCTTAAATCCCATCTCATTCCACCCCTGCCATGGCAGGGACACTTCCACTGCCCCAGGCTGCTCCAGCCTGGCCTGGGCACTGCTGGGGATCCAGGGGCAGCCACAGCCGCTCTGGGAATTCCAGCCCAGCCCCTCCTCACCCTCCCAGGGAACAATTCCTGCCCAATCTGCCACCCAGCCCTGCCCTCTGGCACTGGGATCCATTCCCTGTGTCCTGTCCCTCCCTCCCTTGTCCCCAGTCCCTCTGCAGCTCTCCTGGAGCCTCTTCAGGCCCTGCCAGGGGCTCGCAGCTCTCCCTGGAGCCTTCTCCTCTCCGGGTGAGCACCCCCAGCTCTCCCAGCCTGCCTCCATAAGATGCAGCATTAAAAACCATCTTTAAAATGCCAAGCAGAGCACCTGAAGCACTCAAAAGCTTTTGAGCACAAACATTTCTCAGCACATTCTGCCCCTCTCCTGCCCCAGGCTCTGGTGCCTGAGCCCTTCTCTCACAAAGGCACTGCAGAAGCGGATGAAATAAACTCACCTGTTTTAACTTTTTCTTTTTGTCCTTCACAGAGAGGTTTTTATCCTTGATGATGTTCTCCAGGAGCTCTGCCACTGCAGCCTGTGAGGTGGAGACCTTTTGTTCTTCAAACTCCTGAGGAGTGATTTGTTTGCAGTAGGAGTATGTTGGCAAGATGGCACAAATTTCTTCTTTTTCCTGTTTGCACTGAAAGAAAAAGGGCTCTGCATGCACTCAACTAATTCTGTGCTATTTGAGTAAGTACCTAATAAACACCCACACCCACTCACAAGCTGCAAAACATTATAATCAATATCTATACCTTCCAATTGCCCTGGGTTTATTTGCATTTTCCCAATTTCAGAAGTAGCAATTAACAAATGAATTTCAGCTGCTCTCAGGGCACCAACCTGAGCCATCTTCATGTACTGGAGGTGATCCCACACTGCAGCCTGCAGGTAAGTTGGGACTTGGAATATTTCCTGCTGATGGTCCATCAGGAAGGAAACCAAGCGTGTGGAAAGCAGCTCGTCCAGGTCTTCCTCCTCTGCACAGCGCAGGACACAGCGGGAAAACGTCTGGATCAGCTGCAAAAGTTCAGCACAACTTCAGTGGATAAAGCTGGGGGATTCATTTCCCTCCTCTGCACTCCACTGTGGCACAAATCCCCCAATACCAACTCCCAAGTATGGTCACACAAGGAGGAAAAGTCATCGTTGTTCCCTCATCTGAATTAATTTATTCGGAATTGAACAGCACTTTCAATTAAAAATACATATTCTAATAAGGTAGTGGCAGAAAAGGGCTTAACCTATAGGAAAATGAACATCTTCACAGAACTGGAGAATAGAATCCTGGAATGGTTTGTGTTGGAGCAGGGCCAACTCCCACTATCCCAGGGTACTCCAAGCCCATCCTCTGAATAAACAATTCCCTCCTACTTCTAATCTAAACCTAAATCTTCAGTTGGTCACCTTGAGCCGAGGGAGGTGATTAAAACCACAGAGCCAATCCAACAACCCATCCCTTACACAGACCAAGAGCCAGGTTTCACCTGGAATGAGATGGGCTTCAACCCAAACCACTCCGGGACTCTCAAGGGCAGCTGGGTGAGAAATGAGACTGAGGAATCATCTGCACTCTGTGAGGAAGAGCTTTTCCCTCCCTTACCAAGGACCTGGTGCCCATGGCATCGTGCAGCCGGGGCATGTCAACATTGCCACTGATCCTGGCCATCATCCTCAGCAGCAGCTGCAGCTTCCTGCGCCTCGGGGGTGGCAGCAGCAGGCAGCAGATCTGCAGAGCTTCCACTGCAATTCTTTCCAGGTGAGGCTGCAGCAGGTCTGCAAATTAACCACAAAGACAGCTGCTAGTAAGATTTGAACCAGCTTCCAGCAAATTTTTACCTCAGTACCGCAGATTTCTTATTTTTCAGTGTCATTATTTGTGTTTCAGAGAAATTAGCTGTAACACAGAAGAGCCTGGCCTTTATGTGGTCATCTCCAACTTCACTACGGTGCAATTAGGACCCAATACAATTATGGAATGGCACTAATTATTCCCAGAAAATAATGATTTACAGAAGAGAAAAAGACATCTCCAACAGGCAGGTGTGTGCAGATTCCCTGCCCCCATCACTTACCTGAGCAGAAAAATAAATTGACACACCAAGCTCATACCCCGAAGATACTACACACTACCACTAGTTAGCAGAGCTAGAGCAGTTCAGACACCTCAGCCAGCAGATTTCCTTTAAAACCCCCCCCAATCCATGCTCTGTGCCTATCCACAAACCTAGCAAGAGCGGCAGAGGCAAGCAGGGATTAGTGAGGCCACGCGCCAAGGCAGGACAACATGCTGCGGAGAGCCCTTACTTGTGCCAGCCAGCACACAGGGGGAGCGGGGCACGGGCCCTTCCGAGAGCTCTGTGCTGCTCCTGCACAGCCTCGGGGGGACTCTGCTGGCCCCCGAGGGGCCCGGCTCTGCTTGCCCGCCCAGCTCGGCGCCGGGAGCGTTGATGGCGCTGCAGCTCCTGGAGCTGCTCCTGCCCGGCAGGCTCGGAGGGCGGCGCGTCCCCTGGGCTCCGTGGCTGTCACCCCACAGCCCCCCGGGCCAGGGAGCTGGGGCAGGCGCTCTCCTGAGGCTCTGCCTTTGGCCTGAGCTATTCCAGCCCAGCTGCAGCCCTGAGGTCGCTCTGTGCTGCTCCAGCAGTTCAATTCTCGTGGTGCTGCTCGCCGCGCCTCTCCTGAGGGCAGCACAGCCTCCTTTACTGCACACGCTGGAAGCAGCAGCTCCAATCCTTTCCAAGGAGCAACACCTTGTCCTAAACGCTCCACGCGGCTCTTGGTCTTTCCTGAATCCTGCCAGATTCTGGCAGCTCCCTCCTATCAGGTTCCCAGCACTGCCTTGCCGACGTGGCAGTCTGTGCTGCTGCCATTTCTTTCCATGTTGGTTTGGGGCTCTCAGCTCTTCTGAGGAAAACCTCCTGGAAGCTTCTTTCTCCTTCTGGTCAGGCTCTTTGGGGAGCAGGCTTAGGAGAAGACATTCAGTGGACTTGAAAGAGTTCAAGTGAGGAGTTTTTGAAGGCTGAGGGTCACATTTCTCCTCTTGGACAGAACGTTTCCCACTGCCCAGATCGGGAATTTGGATGTAGCCACAAATAACTATCAGGAAATGAAAGAGATGTTAAAGGTGCAAGTGGTATGGAAATGAACCAGTTCAGAGAGCTGCTAACTGGGCAGACAGAAAACAAAGCAAAGGTATTAATTAAGATATTAATTAAGAAGACTTTAGTTCAGTCCCAAAGCAATTTAACAAGGTCATTGCAACCAACATGCAAGAACAAAGACAGGTAACACTGCAACAGTGAGGAGCAGGCAGAACAAGCGTACCTTTTGAAGTTTTTGTTATTGAATATTTAGAATGTGAGCTGAAACAGCAATTAATTGGGAAATCATGAGGCAGAACTACACTTTAATTACCACTAATACAGAACGGAGCAGTGATGATCCTACTCAGATCGGAGCTCCCACAAAGATCAGGGGGCCAAGCTCTGCTTTGAATCACACATTTGTCCCCCGGCTGATCTGCACTTAGAGCTCCCCTGACTGTTTCTAAATTCATACATACCTAATATATTAACAAAGAGCTCATAGTATTCAAAAGTAAGCAATGGCTCAGGAAGACTGAGAAAATAATCAGCAACTGTTCTGAACACGTCCCGCTCAAAGCCACTGTAGGTGGCTTGGCTCATGTCATTGTTCCTGGGCCCTGAAAAGAGGGGAAGAAAGGAAATTCACACCAAAAATCCACAATCCCATTAGAAGAGAAATTTGTGTAGATCAGCCAAAATTTATTCTTGTTTCACAAGCAAAGAATCCTCTCAGCAATCCATAAATATTGTGTTTGGCACAATTTGTAAGCAAAAGCAGTGGAAGAGATTCCAGGCAGCCACCGAAGAGCTGTGCTCAGTTTTGTTCCACAGCAAGAAAATAAATAAAGAAAAATTAATCTGTGGTCTTTATAGGTTCCTCAGCAAAATAATAACCAGCCCTCAGTATGTCCCTTCATTTCCCAGTGATCCCAATTCCCCCACAGGGAGCCCAAGCTCCTTGAGATAAAGGAAACTCAGCACATGGAAAAAAAGCTCATTACCTCTGGTTTCATTTGAGAGGCACCCATCTACTTAATTTATAGCTGATTGTTTAAAGACCAAAGAAAACTGATCTGCCCAGAAGTGTAGGAAATGTTTTGGTCCAGCTAAAAGCCAGGGGCTGGAAAAGCGAAGTCCCTTTCACTCCTGAAAACCTGCATTAGACAAAACCACCCACAGGTTTTGCCCACCTTCTGAACTGAAACGCCACAGCTGATCTCACACACACAAATATTTCCCTTTCGACTCTCAAAAGAGATTTCTGGAACTTAAAAGCTCCTCAGGGACTTACAGTAGGCCAAGCACTTCATGGCTGACAGCACCCAGTGAGGGAGGTCTTCTGAAATGAAGAAAGAGAAATGCTTCATTTAGCCCAAAAAATTAACAACTAATAATGGCCCACACATTAAATATGTGTATATAATTAAATTAAAAACACTTAAAGTACAAAAGATTAAATTTAAAACTGATTTTAAATATTGCTACACGTGTAATTTGGATAGGATAAAGGGGAATAACTCCAAGCTGAAGGTGGGCAGGGATGGATGGGATATTGGGAAGGAATTTTTGGCTGGGATGGAATTCCCAGGGAAGCTGTGGCTGCTCCATTCCCTGGCAGTGCCCAAGGGCAGGGGAAGGTGTCCCTGCCATGGCAGGGGTGGGATGGGATTGAAGGTCCCTGAGCTGTGCTGCGGTTTGGGGAAAACGCCTAAACCACAGACTGTGAACCAGATCTGTTGTCATTTCTAAGTCAAGAACTTTAAGCAAATCCAGGGCAATAAACGTCACCTGCTTTGTCCTGCAGGATCACCACGCCGTGCTTGCTGGCGTTGCTCATGTTGTACGTGACAAACTCAGGGATGATCTGCGCTGGCTGCAGAATCTCCTCCAACGAGGGCAGGCCCAAAATGGTTTGTAAACTGGGGGAGGAAGAGAGCAAAGGTTTGCAAGGGATGAGGGAAAACAAGTTCTTTCCATGTCTGTTCAAAAACTCTTGAAGATCTGTTTGGTAACTTCTCCCTTCCAGCAGGACAATCTGAGGACACTTTTCCCCGGGACAAACAGCAACAATCTGCAAGGAAGAGCACCTGTGGTGTTTAAAATCTATTTCAGCACCAGCACATGACCAGAAATTCCCTTAAAGGCAACAATTCAGTGTTAATAAACAGATTAGAAAACCTGTGTAAACAACAGAAAAAAAATTCAACTTCAAACACTTCTAAAAATTAAAAACAAATTGCAAAAGCTCGCTTGGGCTATTTCAGACTAAAGGAGAAGGTGCTGTGGGTAGCTCATCACTTACTGGATCTGGATGATATTTCTCCATGTTTCTTGCACATATTCCTGGCTTATTTCCCTTCTTTCTAGTGTGTCTTCCTTCTTTTCTTCTGTGACATCATGTTTTGGTCTTGGTAAGTTTTCCTGAAAATGAGTGGGTTATACTGTAGGATAAACGAGCCTCTCGAGGCAATTAAAAATCAGAGAAAATTGGAATTAGAAGAACAGGGCACTCTGTGGAACATGAATTAAATTCCACATGAGCCAGGGAGTAACCTGCAGCCTCAGCACTGAAATGGAAGCAGACAGCTAAAAAGAAATGGAAAAACCCCTGATCAATCCAAAATCAGCAATTTAGAAGGTAAAACCACCTCAAATCGAGATGTACTAATATGTGAATTATCCTCCTTTAAGACTGGAACCTAAACTCAGAATTTATGCATGCAAATCTCAGCTGAATCAAGGGCCACACACACATTCCATTTCTCCAAAAATAGGACCAATTAAGTGATTTGTGCCTTTTATTTGTCCCCCAAAGATAAAGTAAATTTCAACAAGGCCATATTGTGCAGATCATTTCTAGGACTTCACCTTTCAGCCCTCCCAATGCTTTAAAATCCTTTTGCAGGGATAATTCTGCACTGAGACAAAACAAAGAAAACCCAAAACAAAGTAAAAAATCCCTCTCATATGAATTTATTACTTAATACTTCTCAATTCCTTAAGGCCAAACTATTTTTTTTATTAACAGAAGATGCCATAACTGAGCAGTGCCACTAAATTTTAAAGACTGAAGATGATATAAGGCAACTGTAATGCTGTGAGGAACAGAAGTTATTACCAGAGACTGCAGGAAATTCTGTTTTTTCAAAGCCCTCTTGGATGAACTGGGCAGTTTAAAAAGTTTTCCTTTGTCTCCAGAGATGTTTTCCAAGTTCTCCCTTGGTGGGCTTGGAAGAGGTTTGACTGGAGATGTTGGAGGAAATCTGTAATCAACGGGAGAGATGTTAAATACATTCAGAATTGACTGGTAAGCAAATAAATTACTTGACAAAACAAAACCTCCGATTCCATACCGGTGGGATTCTGTTAGATTCTCCTTAAAAAAGGAAAGCACTGATTTTATTTGCTTTTTAAATTTATCATATGATAAATTCGCTTTGGGCTGTTTTCCTTGATGCCAAAGTCAAGCTGAAGGCGTTGGCACAGCCCGAGCCCAGAACGTGATTAGTGAGGGCCATTAATACCTTTAATTTCAGAGCTGTTTGGCTCTGCTGCCCACTCAGACTTGGTGTAAAAGGTCCAAGAGGAGCAAACCCAGCAGGCAGCTCCTACAGAACACTCTGGCTTCCCTCCAAAGCCCTGGAGAGCAGTTTGTATTCCAGCAAAAACCTCGGGCAGACAAAAGCATGGACACCCACAGGAGCCAAGCAAAACACTCAGAGGAGCAGAATGACGTTAATAATTAACTTTTTGCCCAATGTGCTCCACCCAAAGCAGGTTCTGATGTTTTCTGCTTCTCTTCTGTTTCACAGTGCTTCACGGTTTGGGTTTCTTCTCACGCTTGGGTGATGTAAACACAGCCAATGTTTTTGTAATTTCAAGGTAGTTTTCATTCCTGTTCTCAGAGATCTGGACAGCTGATGAACAGTTGTCTTGACAAATGGGATGGGGAGAGGTGCCAACCTTCTCCCCCAATCCCTGGCTTACATAGAAATACTATAAATGGAGTCAGATCTTTTAAAATAAATCCAGTTTCAGCTTTCATGCCTTCTGATCAAAGCGTGTGTGTGATGAACAGCGTCACAGCTCCATCCCCTCTCCCCTCAGCTCCCCTCCCCCAGGAAAACTCCAACAGCTCCAGGGTCACTCCATCCCCTGATTTTGAACACAAGGAGCACGTGCACATGGCAATATATGCAAGTCCTCCTGGCAAGCCCGACCATTTTTAACGAAAACTCTCAACCGCGGGCTAAGTTCAACCCCCATCACCTGTACAGCGCGCCGTTGTCCTCCAGCTCCTCGGTGCCCCAGCGGCCCTTGACGTCCTCAATGACGTGGTTCTTGAGGAATTTGCGCAGGAGCTGCACGGTTTGCTGCCGGCTGACGTCGGGCCCGAAGGCGCAGCAGCCGCGGAGCCGCGGGTGCAGCCAGTCCGCGGCCTCGGCGGCCGTGAAGCAGCGGCCGTGCGAGCGGAGGCGCTGCCGGTGCCGCCGCACGGGCATGCCGGCCCGGAAGAACCGCGTCACCTCGTTCCACTGCGGGCAAGGCAAAGCCAGCGGGCACCGCCGGTTGGACTGCGGGCAAAGTTCTCCCCCCCCGCGTCCCCGTGTCGCGATACGGGGCGGGTCTGAGTGCCCCGCGTGTCGCGACAGCGGCGATCATGGAGCTCCCGCGCGTGGCGATAGAGGGAGGGCAGGGCGTCCCCGGGCACCCGCGCACCGGGAGAACGGACACGGGGCACGAGGGCTGCGGGCACCCGGGGCACCCGGTGTCGCGACAGTGAAGGGTCCCGGGGCACCCAGTGTCGCGACAGCGAGCAGGAGTCCCGGGGCACCCAGTGTCCTGCGAGCGGGCAGGGATCCCATGGCACCCAGGGTCGCGACAGCGAGCAGGGGTCCCGAGGCACCCACGTGTCGGGACAATAAGCAGGGCACCCGGGGCACCCAGTGTCGCGACAGCGAGCAGAGAGTGTCCCTGAGCACCGCCACGACAGCAGCAGGGGGGTCCCCGGGCACGCAGATGTCGCGGCAGCGGGCGCGGCCCGGCCCGAAGCGCCCCTCAGGCGGGACGGCGCTCCCGAGGGGCAGAGCCGCCTCCCGTCCCGCAGCGCTCGCACGGCAGCTGCAGCCCCGCGTCCCCCCCTCCCCGTCCCGGTGCTCACCAGCCTGGTGGCGCGGTAGGGCCCCGGCCCCAGTCCCGGTCCTGGTCCCGGTCCT